>CM032880.1:30048011-30463011 GCA_019176425.1 Megalops atlanticus | reverse complement strand
GCTGCGTAAATACAGAACGTGCACGTCACATGCACGCTCACACTGAACACACTACCACACGCATGCATGCACATTCACTCACACACGCACACACTAACAGAGATACGTATACTCACTCACACACACATATACTCAGATGTACACACTCACACAAACACTCTTTTTCAAAAACATACATGCACACACATGCATGTGCACACACAGACACAGTCTCGTTCACGTGTGCCTACACACACACACACAATTTCACCTACACACATGCTCAATCTTTCTGTGTTTAATTTGTGTCTGAAGTTGAACAAAGAGCAATATTGCTCTTCACAGTTTACTCAGTGTAACTCAATGCATAATATGAATTTGTTGGTTTAATATTATAGTTGGGGTTTATGATGGTGTATGTTATAGTAATGGTTATTGTTTGTGGTAAGTTTTCATGGGGTTTTTAGAATTGTAGTATTTCCACAACGAATGACAGTCAAGGTAACATCAACATGAGCTAGTGTTAAAGAATACTTGTGAAGCATTTAGTTAGAAAGACTGAAGATGAGAAACACCTTTATGCCTAGTACACACATTACGATGTAGTAAGCACTTTAGGTCTTTTACTTGCCCTTTTGAGGTTTCCATGATTCTTTGTGAAATTCGCATGTGCAAGCTGAAATTGTACCTTCCCTTAACACCTTGTGTGGTGTATCAGGTACTGTGGGTGACAGTAACTGCTCTTTCAAGAACCTTACAAGCTGCAAGCGGTTAGTGAACAGTTTTGAAATGTTTTTCCAATTCCTGTTAGGTGGTAGGATTCACAAGCAGTGAAGGACTGCTGACAGCCAACAACAAATATGCATTCAGTAACAATGTGTGAACAAAAAACAGCATTTTTCTCTAAGCTGTTACCACAGCTGTTAAACAGAACCACAGCAAACAGAAGAGAGAGAGCTGTGGAATAAGACAGGTATAATTCAAAAGAGGGCAGCATCGAGCTGAAAGTGCAGCCTCAGCAGAAGGGGAACAGGAGGAATTTATCGAGTGGTCAAAAAAGAATGATGGCTTATTTATCAGTTTATTTAAACAGAAGCATGACAATGGGAAACAAATAGCCAGATAGACTGAGTTGCTGCAGTGGCAGCAAATGCTTTAAATGGGTTCTCCCAAGATTTCAAAACACGTGGGGTGTGTCAGCCTGAAATCCCCCAGTTCTCGGACATCCTTCTAATCACCTGAGATTTTCATTGCGAATCGTAATATGTGTGCTAGGCTCTATATCGATTCTGATCACTGTCTATCAATAATTCCCTCTGTTCGTATTTCTTCTCATTGCCATCTGCTCATTTCCATCTAACCATGTTTAATTTTTCCCGACTTCACTCTCCTGATCTTTTCGTTTCCTTTCTCTCTCTCTTTCTCTCCCTCTCCCCATCCGTCTGCCATCCATCTCCATGTTGCATGTTACGGTTCCCCTCCCCTCCCCTCCCCCACTAACCAAAGCTTCCTGAATTCTTGGTCACCCAGCGACACCCCGCTGTCGTCGCTGGAGCCATCCGACGTGCCGCAGTTGGACGTGGCGCGCCTCAGGGGCCTGAAGCCCTCGGTGCTGCTAGACCTGATCTTTCTGAGCGGCATGCTGGAGGAGCAGGAGCTCCACGTGCCGCCGCCGCCGCTGACGCCGACGCGGCAGGGCGGCCCGCGGAGCGAGCTGGAGCGCCGGCTGGACGAGGACATCGCCCGCGTCATGACGGAGGAGGACGGCGGGGTGGGGCGGGCGGAGGCCCGCGACCCCCCCGCCCGGCAGGAGCCCCCGGAGAGCAGGGACTCGCCCGGCTGCGAGCAGGATGGCGCCCCCTGCCCCTCGGCGGCGCAACCGCAGGCCAGGCCCGCGGACCTCTTCTCCCTGGAGCTGCGGGCGGTGCGCGTCTCCTACCTCCTGCTGGGCGCCCTGAAGTCCCTGGCGGTCATCCTGAGCTGCGGGAAGTTCACCGACATGCTGCTGGTGCCCAAGTTCGAGCCGGCGGGCTCTGGCAGCCCCGGCTCCACCAAGAAGAGTGCCGAGCAGGAGGGGGCGGAGCTGAAGTCCGTGCTGCAGTTCGTGGTGCGCAGCATGGTGAAGTGGGCGGTGCGGTCCTGCCCGATCAAGCAGGGGGCGTCGCTGGCCGACCTGGAGAGAGCGCAGGTCATGATCTTCAAAGGCGCCCTCAACAGGCTGCAGGAAGACGGCGCGACCAGAGACCAGAAGGGTACCGCTCAGCACCACTGTCCTGTTTTCTGTTTTCATTTGAGTTTATAGTAGTTTGAAGCGGTAATAGCGACATACGTCCGGTTTCGCCAGCAGATTCCGGACACCATTCCTCCTCCCAGCCCGTGTCGAAGTCTTCCAGCACCGTGTCCCTGTACAGCAACGGCTCGGAGGGGACGGCGGTGTTCGGCCAGCCCCACGGCGCCTCCGCCTCCTCCTCCAGCAACGACCTGGCCGCGTCCCTGCTGACGGCGCTGCAGGCCGACGGTCTGGAGAACTTCAACCCCTTCCTGCCCATCAACCTCTTGCAGTGAGTACCTCTTGTGTAGAAATGGCAGAAAGCTGTGTGAGGGGAGAGTAGTTGAGAACACCCCTTGAAAGCAGACCTGCCGAGCCCACTTTGGCAGAATAAATGGGCTTCATTCCACCGGGGACAGGGGTTGGTAGGCTGGCCAAGGTCTCCTCATCTCATCACTCTCAGGAGCCCTGTGAGCTGCTTGGTGCTCAGTGGGGTAGTGCCTACCCACTAAACTCTGCCCACGTCACTGTGGTGCAGTGTGATTGTCTCAATAGCAAATGATTTGGAAAATCACATCTGTCTTGCTGAGTTGAGCCTAATGTGCAACTGACAGTTCCCAAGTAACCCGTATAAAGTGTAAGAAGTGTTAAAAAATTAACTTGTTTCTCACTTGTTAAAATACTCAAGACTGCCAAATGTCCTGTGGATATTTTACAGTCAAACACGGGTTTCTGAGGAGTCTGTATATGGGACGGGATTTATTTTACACGTTGCATCGTAAACACAGAGCTCAGGCATACTCTGTGAGCGGTAATGTCTCTGGGAGCTCTGCGAATGCAGATATCATTCTGGACCATTTCACAAAGTCTGTTGACGATTCCACTAAATTTATAAAGCCGCTGGTATTAGCAAGCCGCTGCTATTCATGAGCCTTGTATACTCTCTGTGTGGTTAATCTAAGAGCTCTGAAAAGCATGCGTTAAACAGCTTATGGCCGAGAAAACGACCCCGCGGGATTCCTCTGGTAATAGTGGAAATTGGTTTAAACGTAACCAACGCAATGTTCCAAGAACAACATAGCCATGCTCCGGAAACACAGATGTTGGGTCAAAATCAGAGTCAACAGTTACAAGTTTTGACACAAAGAAGAAAATGTAAAAATGAAAATTAAAAATGTGAAAGAAAATAGAAAATACAGATATCGCTTGTTAGTGGAGCATATGGGATTATAACTTAATCCCATATGCCCTAAAAAGAACTGGTTGCACAATGTATCAGGAAAAATGGATCTTCTGCACATGTATCGTGATATTTATGAGCATATATATTTGAAGTAAATGGAATTAATGAAGTACCCTAAAGTAAATGCTACTAAAACGCTATTTAATACAAATTAATACGTTGAATGAATTTAGTGAAAAATCTTATAAAATGTGCGCTCTGTATGAAACATGTTTTTTTTTTTTTTTTTTTTTTTTTTGCCATGCACTGGTGAGCACTGAATATCCACAAGAGACACATCTTAAGGCTCTGACAGCTACACAAAAATGTGTCTGAAATTGCACTTGTGAGAAACAGCTTTAAAATACAGATCCCTGGTTCACAGATCTCTGAATCGTGTTTTGCCTATATTTGTTCAGCTTTAATGGCACGTTACAGATGTGAGCTGCTGATGTGTGAAGCCTAAGACTGGCAAATCTTTCAAGTACTGAAAAGCAACAGTTTAAAGATCCTGTGAGGTTTGAATAGGTTGAAACGTCTGTTAGTAATTCATGCTGTCAGGTATGTCTTCCAGCGCCCCATGAATAGAGGCCTATGTTTCTGTTGGCCGGCAGAGAAAATGATTGCAGTCATTGCTTGTAAAATACAGTATTCAGTATTATATTTTTTTGTGTAAAATTTGCATTTTTAACTGAAAACCAGCCTTCCCAAAGTTATGTATCTTCAGACTATTTTACTTACAATTGATAGAATTTAAGTATTATGTTAGTTGTATTCTTTAAAGTTTTAAATTTATCTTATATCTTATGATTATAACATATAAATGAGCAAATATCCTCACAGAAGATGATTTGTGAACAACTGCAATAGCACAACATATGTTAACAGCCGCAGAAACAAAATAATGAGTTTAATTCATTTAACGGAATAAAAGTGATGCTAGATTTTGGTTGCGCCTTTGGTTGATGGTGAGACACAGGGGAGGCAGAATTCGCACTTCTGCTGACCCCCCGGATGTTTCTGCTCCAGATCCTTGTCAGTCAGCAGCTCACCTGAGAAGCAGAGGACAGGTGAGTGACGTGCCTGCGCGCTAACCTCCCGCTCTGTGGTTTTGCAGCCCTGCCTGTCTAACCGCTGGCACCCACACTTTCCAAAGCAGAGCAGACATACAGGCACGAGGGTACGACCGGTCTCCCCTCAAAACCACCGTGATTGCCTTTTCACCCCTGTTAGCGATGTGTCGGGTGTCTGGGCATACGGAGTCCGTTCTGGACAAAGGCCCAGTGCCCTCGGTTTGCAACCGCGCACCCGCGCTCTGACCCCTCTCCGCCGGGAAGGCGCTGTACCCCGGCTCTCTCTGCGGCGGAATGCGGTCCAGCGTTTTGTGTCTTGGCTTCTTTTTAGGCGGATGGTGTTAGCACGGTTCCCCACGCTGGCTGGCCTGATTAATAACCCCATGCTGCCCCCCGGCTTCACCGTGGCCGGCTCGGCCTCCTGCGAGGGCTTCGCCGAGCAGCAGCCCGCCTTCCTGGAGGCCTGCGGCAGGGCCCAAATCCGAGTGGGTAAGAGACTGAGCCCCCGGGCACCCGCATCCTGGCAAAAAAAAGACCAGAGGAAAAAAAAAAGTGTCAGACATCTAGGTCATCACCTCGGGAGGCTGTCTCGCTGTGGCACCGAATGCAGTGGCTCCTTGCTTGCGTTGGTCCTCCATGCCCGCAGCTTGCAGTTGGGTTTCTTGCCCCCGCCCCATTTTGCACTCGCGTGGTCGCTGAGTGTGTTTGTGTTGGTGTTGCCCAATGCATGTTGTCTTGTTTTGTTCACTCATACCCCTTTTACGACACCTTAAAGATTGAGTGACACTGAACATTCACAGCTTAATGGTCTGAAAGGGTCTTTATGACAACCCAAATCCCTTTGATTCCTGAAATGATATTTACAAATATCATTTCTGCTCTGTATAGAGGTTGTATTTAGAGTTATAAATTGCATTACCTCCAGATCCTGTAGACTTGAGCAAGGGCATTCACTTTAGTGTACCCATCTAGGCTAGCTTTATGAATGGCATTTTATCGGGGCTCTAACAGCTACATACCACTTCTCTGATGAAAGCCCTTGTATTCTGCTTAACCCAGCTGGATCTGGATCTAGTTTCGAGTTCAAGGAATGTTTCTGTAATATCTGTATAAACATTTGTTCTCAAAGATATTGATTACTAATTGATAATTATGTTCAGACAGCTTTACTTTGTATGATTGCGTTTGTATTGAATGTTGTTTTTTCCCTAAAATTCCAGAACGTCCTCAAATGTTTGTTCCCGTACGGTTGCTAGAAATGGGCTTCTCTATGAGACATATCTACAAAGCCATGGAGGCAGCAGGTATTCTGGAAAACTGGATAACTATTGTTTGTAGTAATTCACTTTTACCAAGTTTAGCTGCTGTAGCTATGGTACACTTAACACCGTAAGACAGTTATGTATCCACTGTATATTTGTCGTCTACCTGTAGAATTAGGTAAAAAGGATTTTAATTGGGGAAGTTAAGACTGTGGGTGTTACTTGTTAAAAAATACTTTCTCAGGTAATACTCTGGGTAAATAGAGAGCAGGGGGATGTGCTACAATTAATTTAAATCTGAAATCCAATAGCTACCATCCTTGAAAACACGGACAGTCTGTGCACATCAAATGCATCCTTTGTGTATTATATATACCCTTCATTGTGATGTGCATACATGTGAGTTCTCTAGTCTGGCTGGTGGAGTGTTTTTGCTAGCTGAGTGGACCTGTAGCCAGCTTCACTGTCCTGTTTGGTCGCATTCCCTGTATTTGAAGAGTCTTGTGTGCTGCTTCTTTATCCTTTCCTAGTATTTGTTGAGTGTACCTGTGTTTATGCAGACATTTTAATTTATAAGAGCTGTGCATTGCTGAATTACAGGTATCTATCTGCATATCAATAGGCAATTAAGACCCAGCAGCCTTTGTCATGCAAATTTTCAGTATATACATGTTTGTTTTGTCTGGAGGGGAGCAAGATGTGTTCAGAAACTGACAGGAAGGTGCTTTTTCAACATATTTATAGGAAGGTTTTACTTCTCAAACTGTCACTTGGATACTTGCTTTTGATGTACTGTGAGGTTGTTGACTGCACAGTGGCTGTTATGGAGAAGACTAGTTGACAAACAAAGCTTAGGAAAAAATCATAGACTAGGAGAGTAATTGGAAAAATGAAAAGTGAAACCACACCAAATTGGAGAGTTCCGCATTAAGAAGTGTGTAAGCCCATTAAACTTATCACACCGCTGTTTAATTTATTTTGACAGGAATGTTTTTCTGATTTCCTCACTCCTCTCCCTCCTCACATTCTTTCTCACAGTGTAGGATCCCACTCATTTTCTTTGGGGCAGAAAATCAGTTGAATGTGGACTATGCATTAAAACCACAAGGCACTTATTCCTCTCTCCCTCTAACACCATCATAAATTCCTTGCATGTCCTAAAGAGAACCCTCCCCACCCTTCCCCCCCACTGACACAGACATTCTCTCATGACAAAGATCTCTTTTGCTTTCCAGACATCTTCATAATGTTGCCTCTTATTTGGAGAGGCAGCGTTATCAGCAAGTCAGTTTTAACAAAACAGTCACAAAACAGTGCTGCTAACAGCTCAGACTGATTTTTGGTTTACTATAATATTTAAGTAGTCCACGTTTGGTCCCGCTTGAACCCATACTCCTACCTGAATATGGTAATGTTAGGTAGGATTCTCCACCACACACAGTAGAAACGATGACATTTTTAACATGCCACTTGTGACTGATCTGTTGGTCCTCGTGGGTCGTAAGAGGGCTCGTCTCTATGACTTGACCCATGTAAGGAAGCTGGCCGACACTTCTCACAAAAAAAAGAACTCATTTACAAAGAAAAAAATCTAATAATTTAAAAAGCAAAGAAACCCAGCCTTGGGCACAAGCACACAAGTCTCCTAGCAGCACCCACACATCCGTATTTAATGTACCTCTGATTAGACAAGTGTGGTCAAATAACCAATGGCTGGCTTCACACAAACAGGTAAATTACAATGACAAACAGGTACACAATTAACAATTTACAGATTTGGATGCAATCTATGAAACGTGATCTGGTCTTGGTAGGTGTGAATTTTACATGAGACAAAGGGCCCTTGAACATTAAACATCTTAACAGTTAACACAAGCTCAGAGCTAACACGCAGTTTGTAGGGGACAGGTGAGGGCCCTCCTTCACACCCCGCATAATGAGATGCAGCTGTAAACGGGCTGACTCTGAGTGGAAGCCCGCTCCTCTCATTCCTCTCTCAGTCCACCTCTTTGCTCCTGGTTACCTGGGTTCATCTGAGCCAAACCATCTCACTCATTGGGGAAAAATCATCTTTCTCAGGTCTAATTCTTCTTTTCATCATTTTGTCAAGATTCTTGCATTTTAACACAGCCAGCCTACACACTCACAAGCTGTAAGATCTTAATTAGCTAGCTTGCAACTTAACGGGGACTTTTTTGTCTTATTTTGTAACTTGGAATAAACTACTTTGTACTTTAGAAATATTAAATTACAAGTTGCATTTTTAAAATATTCTAATTTAAGGTGCAATTTTGACTGACCCATCAGTGATATTGTGAGATTGTAACTGTAATGTTAATAATAATTGTTAATCTCCTAAACATCACTTGAGAATGTCTAAAATGATTCATTTGCTTTTTGTTGATTAGTTTTCAGAACTTCAGAACACAATTAGGAGAATTAAAGAATCAGAAGACTTACATTGTCTTGAAGGAATCTACAGGCTTTTTTATCATCAAAAGTGCTAACTTACACAGATTTTATTTATGATGCTTGATACTGCCATCTTCCTCTTTATAGCTTGTAGATTTACCTCTCTCAGAAGCTGAATTGTTCTTCCATACTGTATGTATTTATACTGTAAGAGCATTTTTTTACATTCTGTAACACTAAAACCATCTATCACAAGTTGTAATTCAATTTTCTGAAGTCAGTGAATGCCTCTGAAGAAACAGATTTATCTGTAACTTACCTGAGGAGACTGAGCCATTGAAAGGGCTTGGAAGCCTTCCTGGGTCTTACCTGGATCCCTTCTCCTCCCCCCCCTCAGGGGTGTCGGGGGAGGTGGACTCCCGCACCATTGAGGTCCTGGCCAGCTGGATGCTGGAGCACCCCCTGGTGGAGGAGCAGCAGATGGAGGAAGGGGGGCCCTCCGCGGGGGGCACGGCGGACAGCCCGTCCCCCGAGGGCCCGGAGACGGTGCAGTGCCCCGAGTCGCCCGCCCCTCTGTCCCTGCAGGAGAGCAGCGAGCCCAACGAGAGGTACGCTCCCAGAGAGGTGGCCCATGTCCCCCCGCGTGCCCATGACATCTTAAACTGGCTCTGGCAGTAGCATTCCCTGCTGTAATCATTTGCTGCCATCTTACACCTCTGAATAACAAAGCTGTTATTGAAATGCAAGTTAAAATCAACATTATGTTTCAGTGTCTTAACATTTAAAGATTTGTTTTTTTTTTTGGGGTGGGGGGCTTTTATCTATTTCACTCCATTGTATATTACGATGGGGATATCGATTGCTGCTGTTTGAGTCATTTTGAGGGGGTTCTGGGGTGTGTTTTGTGGCAGCATGCTGGCTGGCCTGGACCTCGTGGAGAGGGAGAACTTTCTGGATGTGCATCTAACAAGGAACAGGCCTCCCCCCGCCCGCCGTCAACGCTCCGGCCTGGGACAGAGGAACTCCTTCAGGAGAGCTGGTAAGGGGAGCAGAGACTTCTTCCCTGAAAAAGTCACCATTAGTTAACATTAGTTTATCCTTTACTGATGTATTCCATGTGTATGAAATGATTTTTGTGGAAGAGTCAGTACATGAATGACATGGAGCTGAGAAGGAGCTAAAAGTGAACATACAGCTTACACATTTGTTAGCCTTGGCTGTGTGCTCTTTTGCCTCCTTTCTTCAACACTTACCTTAAGGTGTTAGTTACTAGATGTTGTGGAGAAAAGGCCCTCCAGCTTGTTAGACATGAGCAAACAAGCAGTAGTGAATGAAAATACTATAGCAGCTTCCTTCGCTGGTGTCTCTTCACTGAAGTGTCTGTCACCTGTTTTTCAGACTCTCCCTCACCCAATCCAATCCCACCGCTGTACAGACAGGATCCGGGAGTGTCAGACTGGCCGGAGCGGGCAGAGACACACCCATTTGCAGCGGAAGAGGAGTCAGAGCTGGGGTATATGGACGATCCATACCACGAGGAACCCTACGAAGAGGTGCTCACCCCTGAGTTCATCACCTCTGAGGGGGACACCCTGTGGATGGTTGAGGTACTACAGATCCACATTTGTCATAAACACTCAGGCAAATTAGATGTGGCTTTTTTTCCATTTACAAGCTGTCCTTTATGGTGTATTTATCCGTAGCCAAAATTTTGACAGTTCCAGTGAAGAGCAAGAGGTCCTATAGTTTTCAAATCTGGCAGGTTGTAGCTGAGTGGCACTAGATTCAGTCCGCAACAGCGTGCAGGCTCCTGTGCAGCTGTACATTGAGTCGCAGCGGATGAGCTTGCGCAGGTGGCCGGTTTGCCTCTGCGGGGTGAGACACTCGAACGCGGTTGACCGTGCTGTTCCGCCAGGGCGGGGAGGAGCACCCGGAGCCCCACGAGATGGTGGAGTGCGAGCTGTGCGACACCCTCACCCTGCAGTTCAACAGCCACATGAAGCGCCACCACCCGGGCTGCGGCCAGAGCGCCGGCCGCCGCGGCTACCGCAGCAACGGCGCCTACGTGGACGGCTGGTTCGGCGGCGAGTGCGGCTCCGGCAGCCCCTACTACCTGCTGTGTGGCTCCTGCAGGGAGAAGTACCTGGCGGCCAAGCTGGGAGACCTGGGACACAAGCACGGCAGGTGATTACCGGGGGGGAGACAGCCGCCGCTGCTGAGGTCTGCACAGACGCTTTAGCATACCATTTCACCGTGAATCACCGTATGGGCTTGGGAAAACTCGGAATGAGCACATCTCTGAGTTTATTGTCCATCTAGTAAGTAATACGCCCCATGGCTGGCTGACAGGGAAAAAATTAAGATCTGGTCCTTGGCCTGTCACTGACAATTTGTTAAAAGGTAATTTAATAAAGTGGGTGTGTTTTTTTTGGCTGGACATTTAACTGGGTTGTATTTCAAGGATTAAATCTCATTTAAAATGAGGCGCAGTATTTGTCAAAGCAGATGTGGTGTAGTTATGGGTTCTCCTTTATATTACCTTTGTAGTACAATCATGACAGCCTACTTTTAAAAGTCATTTATATGACAGTGGTTTGGTAAGTGTGACCATATGCTTTTATATTATACTTTGTGCTCTGTATAGGAAAATTCCTCCACTATGTCTTTGAACTGGGAGGTGGTTGGCTCTACGAGCATGTTTTTGCTCATTCACTCCCTCATTCATTCTCACATCTGAGGTGTGAACGTTGGCGCAAACTCAAAAGCACACCTTTTGTCAAACAGTGTGATGGAGGTGGCTACACACCGCCTGCTGAGCAAAGAAAAACGTGGAACACTGTGCATATAACAATTCTCACTTCAAGCTTGTGTCTCAGGCTCAGGGCTTGTCTTTTGGAGAAATTTACTATGCCCTAATTAACCCTGTCGAATGCAAGGAGTTGGACCATTCATTCACAAAATGTGTGTTTTCAGGGGGAAAAGTCTGGCCTCTGATTTGGTCGGAAGATTGGACAGCACGTCTGACGGTAGGTGCTGGAATGATTTCTGAAGAATATTTCTTGAAAATTCTATAACGTTGAATATTGCTTACCCTGCTGTTCACCGAGTGTGGTCACTGCGTAAGCCTCTGCCTTTGCAGTGTCAGTTTGTAAGGTGCATATCGGATGGCTTTCATGCAGATGAGTGGGAGCAGGGTTACCCAGACGACAGCGACGTGAACAGGCTGACGGGGCAGGAGGACTTCGGGGTCCTGCTGAGGCCTCTGGGTCTGACGGAGAAGAAGATGATCCCGGACCCCATCCTGTTCACCGAGCACGACCCCCTCGGAGCACTGGTCACCAACTCCATCAACAATGACAAGGCCTCGCTGCTCAAAGGTAGACACAGCAGCCGTTACGCAAGCTGTCCAGCTCTGTCTGCTCACCAGCTGTCTGCTTCTAATCAATTATTCATACCTGGATGCAATAAATCAGACATCGCTGTGGATTAATGTAAATTTAGGCCAGGTCAGGGGCAGACAGACAGACAGTTAATTATGGTTTGTGCTCATTGAGAAATTTTAAGGAATTTTAAGGAATGTAGAGTTTTCAAACTAAGAACAGGAAAATAATGAATAAACTCACATTTGGGGAAAATGTGGCATATATTATGTACAGTTTCAAAGCGTTTTCAATTTCACTAATCAATCCTTCCCCCATGACATCACACGTGAAGAGGTTTTCTCTCACTCTCTGTTTCTCTCTCTCTCTCTCTCTCTCTCTCTCTCTCTCTCTCTCTCTCTCTCTCTCTCTCTCTCTGTCTCTCTCCAGGTGGCACTGGCACAGAGCAGAAGGGGTCCCCGCCCCTGAGTCTGGGGGAGCAGGCGGCAGCCTTGCGGGACCCTCAGGACCGGCTGGTGGCCCTGAGGCGAGTGACAGCCACCACACAGATCCTGTTGGCCTACAGCATGGTGATGAAGGCCCTCTCCCAGACCTCTTCCAGGTGACTGTGCTGCTACAGCTTAAATGTAAACTCTGCTGGGCCACACTGAAGCTTCTCCAAAGCTGATTTGAAATAGAATTCATGCAGAATTCAATTCTGATTTGAATTTAAAGTTTGAAATTAAATTTAAGGTGAGGAAACAGGAAGTTATGTCCAATAATACATATACTTCATAAACCTTCACCAGCATTCAACAACAGTTGACGACACTTTCGTGAAAAGGTAGTTTCTGATTTTTATGAAGCGGGGATTGTGCCACTGTCTGTATTTCCTCCTCACTGTCGCCCTCTGCTCTCAGCGCCTCTGTGTGCAGCCAGTCCAGTGGCCTGGAGGCCCTGGGCCTGGCCAACATCCGCATCCTGGTGCGTTTGATGTGCCTGGCAGCAGCAGGCAGGGTCCACACCGGCGTGGACCATCTGGGCTCCGGGCAGGGCACGGGGGCAGATCGCACAGGCTCCGCCTTCCTCACTTTCCTCAGCTCTGCCATTGGCTGCCTCGTTTCTAACAGCCCCACCTCCTACCGTGAGCTGGTGGACATCTGCACTCAGGTAAAACACAATGTTTTTGTGTGCGTGCGTGTGTGTGTGTGTGTCTGTGTGTGTGTGTGTGTCTGTGTGTGTGTGTGTGTCTGTGTGCCATTTTCAAACTGTTACACCAACGTGTATGTTAACACCTTGATAAAATACGAAATCAACTCTCAGCTCAATACATTCATCCATCTATGCATACATATATTTTCTCTCACAATGTACACGTATTAAGGTATTCTCTGGAAGGACAGAAAGTAAAGTATATTTGCATGTATGTTATTACTCGTGCTTTAGTAATGTCGTACCACACTCTTTTCTGTCCCGTCAGGATCTGATGGCAGCAGCCACGGGCGTGAGCACAGGGGCCATCAGCGATCCCCATCCGAAAGGCCGTCAGAGCAACACGGTTAAGGGGACACGGCAGGAGCCCAAAGAGCTCACTCCGCCCACCTTCCTGGTCACCCAGAGCCTGGTCTCCCTGCTGACCGAGAAGGGGATCAGGTACCGTTACAGCCAGGACAAGGCCGAGCCTGACTCGAGAGGTGAGAGGCACAGCTAGGCGATCGAGGAAGGAAGTAGCAGGATAGCCGGGCATTATTTTGCTGATGATTGAATTATGAGATTAATTTTACAAATATTCATTTGTCCCGTGTCTCCTGTTGACCTCTTACGGTATACTCCTATCCACAAGTGTTCATTTGTCCTGTGAAAATTATTCCAGGAAATATTCATTTCCCAGCTGTGTATATTGACATTACATTAGTGTCATTTAGTAGATGCTCTTATCCAGAGCAACTTCCATAGCTTACAGTTGTTTTTTACATGTTATCCATTTTTTCAGCTGGATATTTACTGAGCCAGTTCTGGGTTAAGTACCTTGCCCAAGGGTACAGCAGCAGTGCTCCAGCAGGGAATCGAACCAGCAACCTTTTCGGTTACAAGCCCTGCTCCTTACCACTATGCTGCACTGCCATCCTAAAATGCATGTTATATTGGTGTACATTTCAACAAATTGACTGCTAGGCTTTCAGCTGTATTGTGTTGCTCTGTTTAGGCGCACCTTGACCGTGAATGATTCTGCTTTCAGACAGCAGCAGTCCAGGAACGGCTGATCCTCCTCCCCCACAGGTGGGGGCGAGGGTGGGGCCCTTGGAGCTGGCCAACGCGTTGGCCGCTTGCTGCCTGTCGGCCAGGCTCTCCAGCACCCACCGTCAGTGGGCCGCCCAGCAGCTGGTCCAGGCCCTGGCGGCGTCCGAGAGGGACAACCCTGCCCGACCACAGACATACAGCGACATGACCGGGGACCTGCGCAAGTGCCCGCTGAAGAAGCTGGAGGGACACCAGAACAGGGTAAGCGCACGCAACTACACGTACGGTCTGCGAAGGCTTTGATTTAACACCAGAATCTACATACAGCATTACATTAAATTACATTACATTCATTTAGCAGACGCTCTTACCCAGAGTGACTTCCAGCACAATAGAACATAAGTGTATCCATTCAAGTTGAATGAGTAACAGTGTCAGACCAGGCTAACAACACTCCCACCCAATGAGAGTGAGCATAACACTATTCAAACCCTACCCCAAGTTAACTTGTGCAACCTGACTAGGCAAGGGATCACAGAGTCCAAAACACGTTGTAATACTACACGCAAAAAAAACAGCAAGTACTACAAGTAGTACTACAAGACAGCTAGTAATACAAGTACCAGTCTCGCACCACAACCGAAAAAGTCTTGACCCATAACATAGGGTGCACTGTGAGAGTGTGGCCCTTACCAAGACCGCTCTGTACACGGTCACCACGGCCGGCGGCTCGAGAGGCCTTACTGAGTGGCTCCCGGCTTGTGTGACAGGTGACGAGCTGCTCGTGGAGCAGCGAGCGGGGCCTCCTGGCCACCGGAGCGCAGGACGGGACGGTGCGGCTGTGGGACATCTCCCAGACCACGGCCGAGCTTCTGAGCACGCACTCCTGCAGCCTGAGGTGAGAGCCGCTCTGGAAGCACAGCCGAGTCACAGGTCAGCATCGTGCCACTATTATTCATATGCTCGACCCGTGCCTTTATCCAGAGACTCTAAGCTTAGGTACCCTCCTTGCACATCCGCCATGTGTACTGATGGATATTTACTTATGAAAGTTCAGTTGTACCCGCAAGGACACAACAGCAGTACCTCACCTGGGAATCCAGATTGGCAACGTTTTGGTTATAAGCAGTCTTCCTTACCCATACATCAGGCTCCTCGTTTCCCCTGAGGGAAATTAACAAAAGCTTTTTAACTGAGGCAACTCAGACGATGAGTTAAACTTCGGTGCCTGTGGCGATGATTCGCATCCATTTGAAGTCAGATAAAGACGTCTGCCCGTTTTGTCCCGCCGCCTCTCGTGCAAAGAGGACGTGCTTTAGCGCGATGTGTTTTGTCCCCGCAGCGAGGACAAGCCCAGCTCGGAGAGCACGGTGGGGGTGCAGTGGGTGTCGTCGGTGTGCTGGAGCGCGGGGGGAACCTTCCTGGCGGCTTTCCAGAACAAGCTCATCAACATTTGGACTGTGAACGGTAAGTGACCGTAACGGATTCAGTCCGGGCGGGCCGAGCGGATTCCCATGCAACGCTCACGAGCTCCTAATGACGGTGACGGATCGAGCGGTGCCCAGAACGCGAGGGCGTTGGAGAGAAATGAAGTTTTGCTGGGGAATATGTTAATGCCGTTCAGATTGTTCTCATTTTTCAAGGGCGGCCTGCGTCCACGCGGAGCATTCAGCTCCTAATATGTGTCGCCTGGAGGAGGTGAATGTGTGCTGTTTGTCGCGCAGGGTCTCAGAGCCACGTGGAGACCCAGCCCTCCTGGGTGACGGCCCTCACCTGGGTGCAGACGTCGACCCCCTGCACCGGCCCGGGCTCAGCCGGCCAGGGCAAAGCTGCTGAGAGTCTGCTGGTGGGCAGGCTGGATGGCTCCCTCTGCTGGCTGGAGGTCAGAGAGACGTTTGAAGTGGAGAGGACTGAGCTGACGCACTGCCAGAGGAAAGAATGTGAGTCCTTGTCCTTATCCGTTATTTTGTAATCATGACACTAAAAGTATGATAAAGCAGAAGTAAATTTCACTTATATTTTAGTATATTATCTAAAAATAATCAAAAAATAGTGTTGTCCAAAACAGAGAAAATCAGTTATTTTTGATATTTTGATGATTTTTGCATCAGTTTTTTAAAACCCTTTAGAACCCTTTATTTCAGGCCACCTCCTCTCTACAGCCTTTCACTCACCCCGTGTCCTTCTCTTCCTCCCGCAGCTCCACAGTGCATCGCCTGGTACAGTCTGGACAAGCCGTTCGCCGTGGGGTATCCCGATGGGAAGATCCTTCTGGCCGCCGCCGGGCGCTACGAGACCGAGCAGCCCCTCATGCTGTCCGCTTTCCCCGTGAGAGGCGAACCTTTACCCAGTGCCGTTTCCACCGGCGTCTCTTCCACGGCCTGCCCGGCGCTCTGTGATCTGACCGCCCCCCTTCCCTCTCCTCCCTGTGTTTCAGGAGAGCGTGAGCGGCCTGAAGTGGGACCCCACGGGGCACCTGCTCCTCTCCATGGGCCGCTTCGGAGGCGGTGAAGATCTGGGGCCGCGTGGGCAGCACCTGGATCGCCCTCTACTCGCTGTTCCACACTGGGACGGTGAACACGGCGGAGTGGTGCCCCTTGCCCGGGAGGGGCCCGGACCCCCGGCTCATGCTGGCCGTGTGAGTTGATCGCACCACGTAGCAATGGGAGCTGGTTGGCACACTGAAAGCATTGCTTACTACGTTGCATTATTGTCATTTAGCAGACACTCTTATCTAGAGCAACTTCCAGGGGTTACAGTTTTTACACGTTATCCATTTATACAGATGGATATTTACTGAGGCAATTGTGGGTTAAGTACCTTGCCCAAGGGTACAGCACCAGTGTCCCAGTGGGAAATCGAATTTCGGTTTCAGCCTTATGGTTACAAGCCCTGCACCGTACCACTACACTACACTGTCACCCTGTGCTGCTTATGTTATTTCTCATCAGTCAGATATTCACAGTCCTTTCCAATCCTCTGTCAGAAGCCTTCATGTTGCACATTGTTCCTGGAAATCCCTGCAGAGAGTTAGTCATGAACATGCAGAAAAAGAGTTTTATCAAAACCAGATGCAACTTCACCCAGAGAAAATTTGTACATATTATAGATTAGAAACAGCACAATGTATAAAGAACTCCATCATTTCATCACTTCATCATCTTCATCGTGATATTAGAACAGACACCGAGTGTAATTCTTCCTCTAGTTCATATTTCACTTCATACGTGATCTGGATTTTTCCCTTTCTCAGAGGGTGCCAAAATGGCGTGCTGTGTGTGTGGACTGTACCACAAGGGGGCACCACTGTGTCAGTTCCCAACTTCCTAAACAGCTCCTCCAGCCAGGAGAAGATAAGTGATGTAAAGGTAATTTTTTGCATGAGAACATTCCTTTTTCACTATTTGTATTAAATATGAAAGTGATCTATATGAATCAGTGTTGAAGTCCATATGCTATTTGTTCTAGTGGTTTATATCACAACTACTTTGTATTTTCAAAATGCATCGTTCTTTAATTAAGACAGTTTAAATGATGATTGAAAATTTACATCAACAGTTATGAAAAAGCCATAGTCATTATTAACCAGTCCCATATCATTTACTAATTTAAAAGCATGTTTACCCTTACCCCAAGCATAGTGCATTTGGCTCTGTCTGTATGCCTTTCCTCATCAAAGGGGTGAAGCAAGAACTTGTTTACTGCGAGGTAGAATCAAAACGGCAATGTACCTGTAATGCTTACTGGGTTTCTCTGTTCAATCAGCGGGGGAGCGCCAAGTGCATCTTCAGGCTGAACGGTCACATCACGGCGGTGAAGACGTTATCTTTCTGCCCTGACGGGTTGGCCCTGCTCTCCGGAGGAGTGGGAGGGCTCCTCAACATCTGGTCCCTGCGGGTGAGGAAGACTCCTGCGTCACGCTCTCACACTGTTCTCACCTGTGAGCCATTTCAGACTGGGGTGTTTATGGAAGATGAAACGAGCTTTAATATATGACATCAGTCCCTCACTAGTTCTGCATTCATTACATTACATTACATTATTATCATTTAGCAGATGCTCTTGTCCAGAGCATATTACATAGGTTACAGTTTTTACATGTTATAGATTTATACAGCTGGATATTTACTGAGGCAATGGTGGATTAGGTACCTTGCCCAAGGGTACAGCAGCAGTGCCACAGTGGGGAATCAAACCAGCAACCTTTTGATTATGAGCCCTGCTCCTTACCACTACCACACACTGCTGCATTCAAACACACACATTTTGCATATGAATATTCTAAATTAAGTTTGCATATGAATATTCTAAATTGACCTGGTGTCATATGTATTATGTCTGACTGGTGGTGACTCCCCCCCTTTTTAGGATGGTTCAGTCCTGCAGACTGTGGTGACTGGCCTGGGCTCAGTGGTCAGTACCACCTGGATACCAAATGTGGGGGTTGCTGCCTGCTCAGGGAGGTCAAAGGTAGGCTATGTGTCAGCTTATTCATATGCCTTTATTAGAAGGCCTCAGCGATGACAAGTTGTAAGATGATCCATGACTGCTTCACACGATATGAGGAGTCACTGCTTCACGCAATGTGATTAGGGACCTCAGTTATTTTTCACCTGTACAGAGAGAGCAGGAGACATCTGTAGATAGAAGAGAAAAGGAAATTGGTTTTCGCTGTATTATTAATCTAAACCGTGAACAATTCCTTCTGTTATAGTAGCATCAGCTGTGCATGACATGATGAAATTTGTCTCTTCAAGTGTAAAATCCAAAATGGTCCTTGTGAGATTTATTTGCAGCGCTTCTGGAAAATGTGTAAAAACAAATTAATATCATGCACATTTTCAACACTACTTCTGTTATAACAGATTTCAACATGACACCTTTTAGCTGTTCATACAGTTGAAGTTTAGGTTAGTGTAGATTCTGACATGTCTGTGCCGAGATGAAAGTGGTATCTTGTAAGATTATAAGTTGGGGAAGCAAAGGAAGGGAAGCAAGCACATTTTCAACATCAACCTGCTATGTTTTGTCAGATGGTTCCATACCAATGGCTTTTTCCAGAATGGTCTCTGTGTTTACTAATGAGTATATGCTGACAACAGAGCTGTATATGAAGGGGACTGAAATCTCAGAATGTGGATCAGTGAGAGGTAAATCGTAAATGAATGGGAACAGGGAAAAGTAAAACTTGCTAACTCTGTCCCAGGATCTGCTGTTGGTCCGCTGCTCCTCAGACTGGATCTCCCAAAACCACGTCCTGGCCTCCTGCCGCATGGTCCTCAGATCCCAGGGCATTGTGGGATTGAACAAGGCCCCCTGCATGGCCGTCTTCCTGGAAAGGCTGCCCCTCCTCCTTCAGGAGCAGTATAACTACGAGAAGGTATTTGCGGCGAGCGAGCCGTGATAATTTAGCCATACTTACCCGAGGTCGCTGTAAAGAAGCCTTCCTTGGCAGCTGTCCAAGAAAAACCAAAGTAATTTCCATTATAGCAAGCGGCTACATTATACTATACAGAATATAATTATGGCTGAAAAGGATTTTAGGTTAATACCCCCAATGGGAAATGCATTCACAGAGCCAATTGTGTAACTGCACTCCTTACTTCCTATCTTCCCCGAATAATTTCACCATTTTATTGGTCTCCAGAGTCATGTTAATGCAGGTGATCAGCTGGTCCACAGTGCCTTCCTGCAGAGTCTGTCTTCATTGACTGTGGGGCTGTCCCTGGATCAGTTGCTTTGCCGCCCGGCCGTACCGCCCCACCACGGCGGCGCGGACTCTCAGATCTGCCCCAGCGAGTGGGGCTGGCTCTCCACCTTCTCCACCACCGTCAAGAGCGCCGAGGCCTTCGCCAGGGGAACTGCCTTCCCAGAATCCTTCACTGTGCCGGAGTTCCAGCAGGCCCGGGCAGAGACCACCAAACCCCTGGTAGAGAACACAAATGTGTCACTGTCAGCACTCTCTGAGTGTTCAAGGGAAAGAACTTGTAGCTGCCAGTGACAACTGAACCTAATTTAGTGAATAAATTAGGGTTTAGAATGGCACTATAATTAAATCTGTAATATACGTTGTATTAAACTCTTTTCTATAGCTTGAGACTAGTGACAAGGGAAAGATCTTACTGTGTCAAAACGACCAAGTGAATTATAGTTTTAGAAAATTAGCTATTACGTTTCAGTAATTTGAGGCCAGAATGACTTGATTTTTAGCAATACATAATGTTTGTGTAATAATGAAACTGTTTTGCCAAACCTAAGCACGTTAACTGTTTTCCAGGATAACAGTAAGTGGAGCTTCATGATGGATGAGCAGCTCATGTCTTGGGCCACAACCAGACCTGAGGTATTACACTAGTGTGTATATATTTTATATCTGTGTGTGTGTGTGTGTGTGTGTGTGTGTTTGTGTATGTGTGTATATGCCACACTATCAGTCCCACTGCAAGGGGCACAGCCATAACCAGCGTGAACAGTAAATAGAAAACGAAATGGCCACATACTGATGGAACGCTCCCAAATGTGCCATTCAATTTAAGGTGCAGGCAGTGTTTCGACCCTGACCGGGTGACCCGGGAACGACCGAGCGGGTCGAGGAGCCCGCGCCTTGCTTCGATTAACGTTTGAGGGCGTTCCAGCAGGCGCGCGGCCCCCGCCGTCCCCTTCCCTGTTTGTGTAGAAGCGACCCAGGCGTATCTCATCATCTCCAGCAATCCATCACTGAGGCGCGTTAGCCTGGGAACCTTGGGCCCCGCTCAAGGACTGCTCGTGGCAGAGTGCCATCAGTTATTGTTCAGACGTTGCCATTGTTTGATATTAAAAAATGGCCCGCTGGTCCCCTTCCAAGCGCCTCGGTGCAGGGGGAACTGACGATCTCGGGGAGGGGGGAAGGTAATCACACAGTGACTGCTTTCCGATGACTGTTCTTCCACAGCTGGCTTGTCGGGGTACGAGTGAAGCGGCGCCTGTGTTCTCCCTCAACGCCGGAACATTACATTACATTATTGTCATTTAGGAGACACTCTTTATCTGGAGTGACTTACACAGTACGTGTAATAAATTGGTGTGGAAAGTACAAACGGGACACCGCAAAACACACATGAACAAGCTTCAGTGCTAAACATAGTGCTGAGATTACACATGCAACGTGTGCAAACAATATGTATGACTGAAGGACTATACCATTCAAAATACAGTGCTAACACATGTAAGTAAACATGCATATGCCCAATCACATAAAACCTTCATACACCCAAATGCTTAAAACCAACAATACACTTGCACATATACCCTCAACATATATGTGCGTCACCTTGCATTGTCACAGAGGTCTGCCATGCACCACCATGCACCTGCGTAGCCGTTCTCTTTCCATTCACCCGAGGGCGTGTTTCTTGAAAACCCATGTCCCCGCCCTTTCCCGTGCTCACCTGAAGGTGGCGCTGTGCCACAGCAGGGACTGTGCGGGTGAGGAAGTGGGAGCGGTTTAGAGTGGAGAGGCTGGCTGTTTGAGGACCTGTGGTGTGGGCGTCTGTTTGGCAGGACTGGCAGCAGGGAGGGAAGAGCGAGGTGTACCTGTGGGGCAGCGGGCGGCACGGGCAGCTGGCGGACGCCGGCACCAACCTGATGGTGCCCACCCTGGCGCAGTCACTGTCCCAGACGCAGCAGGTACGTCACGAGGGACCGGGCAGCCACTGCTGCCTGCACCCAGCATGTTCCCATCTCACAGGTGCTGTGGAGTCAACGTATTTTAAAGTGTACTTACAAACGAGGCGTGAAGTGGTAAGTTGCGAATTAACACTGCTGAACAATCAGTCATTGCTAAATGTGTGGCTACTCCTGACACCAATGACTTTTTCTGTGCCAGTAGTACACACAGATTAGCCTTTATGTAACTCTGAACACTTGGTTTTAATACTGAAGAGTGAACTTATGCATGAAATGAAGGGACATTCATAGTCATTGTGTTTTTGGCACCGTGGCTAATGTCTTTGTTTGCTACACTGCTAATATTGTGAAAGAGAGGGTTGTTTCAAACTGTGACACTGCATTTGACGCTTGGGCTGGTTCAGGTTGTGTGCGGGCAGAACTGCACGTTCCTGGTGCAGGCGAACGGAACGGTGCTGGCCATCGGGGAAGGCAGCTACGGGAGGCTGGGCCAGGGCAACTCGGACGACCTGTACACCCCCACCATCATCTCCGCTCTGCAAGGTACGGCGTGAAGGCCCCTTATAGATCCTTCATCTTTAGTTACTCCTTAATAGCACCAGTGCCAGCACTCCTGGTCGTCTCTGGACTCTGACCCCCCTCCTTCTCTCTCTGACTCGTCGCAGGGTACGTGGTGACGCAGCTGGTGACGTCCTGCGGCTCGGACGGCCACTCGCTGGCGCTGACGGAGACGGGGGAGGTGTTCAGCTGGGGTGACGGCGACTACGGCAAGCTGGGCCACGGCAACAGCGAGCGGCAGAGGAGGCCCAAGCAGATCGAGGCCCTGCAGGGCGAGGAGGTGGTGCAGGTCAGGCCTCCGACCGGCCCGTGGGGCGGTCCATCATGAAAACGGCTTGCCTCTCTACACTGGCACACAACTCTGCAGCTGAAAGCTACTCTCATGTCTACATTTCACTGCAGTCTTTCCCACATGAAGTTTTGAGTAGAAAAACATGATAAGTTCATATACATCTGGCTGGAACAGGAAGTGAATGCTAACGGTTATTACTGTTGTTGCTATTATTATTAGTAGAAGTAACATCACGGCAGTATGCAAGTTTATACTATGGTATAAGTTCATACTTTTTGGTTGGAGGTACTATACATGCACTGAATATCCTCTCCATTTGAGACTGTTTCACGTATGCATGTACTTTCATATGTATACAACTAGATAAATCTTATTTCATTTCACATGTTTCCTCTCCATAGCTCGCCTGTGGCTTCAAACACTCAGCAGTGGTCACAGCTGACGGGAAGCTCTTTACCTTTGGAAGTGGAGATTATGGCCGTCTGGGTCTGAGGTCCACATCCAACAAAATGGTGCCAGAGAGGGTGATGGCACTGGAGGGCTACAGCGTCGGGCAGGTACACACTCAGATTCTCTGAATCCAAAGCTGACATACTTCACACATGAGGCTAGGGCTGTTTTGCACATTCCCTTTGATTGTGTTCTAATATAATGGTCTGTTTGGGGTTCCCTAAGTAACTAAGCAAGTATAGACATTATGTGACAATGTGACAGTGTATCTCCTTGACCCCAGTCTGACTATATAACTCAGTAGCTGAAATGACCAACCTCTGTCTCGCTCAACCAGGTGTCCTGCGGTGTCAACCACACACTGGTGCTGTCCTCAGATGGCATGACCGTGTGGGCTTTTGGAGACGGGGATTATGGGAAGCTGGGCACAGGCCCCTGCACTGTGAAGTGCTCCCCTCAGGTACGGCCTGGCGTCTCTCACAGCTTCTCTCAGAACACCAAAGTCAATACTGGTCATTGTCTTACTAACTTAATGGTTCAGGTGCGCATTCTCATGGAGCTGTGTGTGTGTTTGGCAGAAAGTGGAGCACATTTGCAATAAGGGAATAAAGAAGGTGGCTTGTGGGACGCAGTTCTCGGTCGCCCTGGCGAAGGACGGACACGTGTACACGTTTGGGCAAGGTAGGCAAAGGACAGCAATTGCTTACTGGATGCACAGTACATTTTAGGACACCTGTCCCTCGGGACAGATTTGGGTTGCGTGCTTTTATTCTGAGCTCCGCACCGTGTCCCCGGTGCTCGGGGGAGGGGGGGTGAGGGATTTGGCGCGTGACCCCGGCGCTCACATGGTCGCGGCCCCGTGTGCGTATCCGCAGAGCGGCTCATCGGCCTCCCGGACTCCATGCTGAAGAACCACAACCGTCCCCAGGTGGTGCCGGCCCTGGAGGGCGTGTTCGTGGAGGACGTCGCCGTGGGATCGGAGCACATCCTGGCCCTGTCCTCCACGGGGGACGTCTACGCCTGGGGATGCAACTGCGAGGGACAGGTGAGCGGGAGGGGGATCGCACCTGGACTGCGGGTCTGACGTCTTTGTGAGTCACGCTCCAGTGGCCTCCAGTGCCTTGCGGTATGGCACGGCAGCACAATTATTATTATATAATTATGGTTATGATCTGAGTCTATTCAGGGCATGATTTTCCTTTTTCCTGGAACAAATCTAATCCAGTGGGGTTTTTGTCATGCAGTACAGGTGAAGTGACCTAAGTCAAGGGTAATGGCAGGTCCATTCTAGCAGGATTTAAATGTCCAAAGGTCCTCCAGTCATGTTTGTAGCACAGTATTTGTTCCATCTCATATGACCATCTAATCCTGTGGGTTTTTTTGTCAAAGCCATGCAGTACAGGTGAAGTGACCTACATCAAGGGTAATGTAGGACGATTCTAGTCGGATTTAAATGTCCAGGGGTCCTCCGGTCACGTTTGTAGCACAGTAGCCGTTCCAGCTCGTGTGACCCTCCGCTTCCTGGTGTCTGGCCTCGTTTCAGCTTGGCCTGGGCCACTCGAGCCCCGTGAAGGAGCCCACGCTGGTCACCGCTCTGCAGGGGAAGAACATCATGCAGATCTCAGGCGGGCGGTGCCACAGCGCAGCCTGGACCACCCCTCCTCCAGCCGCCCGTGCCCCCGGTACGCACCCCCCCACGCGCCCGCCCAAACACTTTGGCCCACCACGGGACGTTCAACCCCCGTATCTCCATATGTTCGCACAGCATGGGCACACAACATTTAACACTGCAGTGTAGCATAGTGGTTAAGGAGCAAGTCTCGTAACCGAAAGGTTGCCGGTTTGATTCCCCACAGGGGCACTGCTGCTGTACCCTTGGGTAAGGTACTTAACCCACAGTTGCCTCAGTAAATATCCATCTGTATAAATGGATAACATTGTAAAACCTGTAATTGATGTAAGTTGCTCTGGATAAGAGCGTCTGCTAAATGCCAATAATGTAATGTAATGTAACACAGTACATCACACACGAGATATCAATCATACCACTCACACACTTACCTCATAGGCTATTGTGTGGGGAGAGACTGCAAGGCAGATAGCAAACATAGCCACATCACAACTCACTCTGTGTGACACCACATTGGCACACCGTGTCACTATCCATGCAAATAAGTTCAGTGTACAATGAACGAAGGTGACATCACCATAAAAGGTGCGGTGGCAACAACATAAGGAGCTGTGTGGTTGTTATTATAGAGTATAACTCATCTTCAATCTTGGCAGCAGCTTAATTACTGCTGCAAGAGTTCTATGATTTGCAGAGCTGTTGTCGGACAAGCCTAAAGGTAATTTACTCTTTATCTAGACAAAAAAGTATTTTGCCGTAATGGAATCTCTGATTGATTGCCCCGCGCTTGAGATCGTTGTCAGTGTCACCTTGGCAGCCTGGATTGGGTTGTGGTGCCAAAACTGGCAGTCCGCTCCACTATCTGCGCTTTAATCTGGCAGTTTTTCCACGCCAGTCGAATACTGATGAAGCCACAGGATAAAGCACAAGGCTGAGTCCATGCTCTTTGAGTAGGTTACTGTAAGGAAAATCCCACCATAGGTTGTAGGTGTGGTTAGTTGCTGCCAAGGGAATGCCCCCCTTCCTATGGCGTATGGATTCATTCTTCCAGGTGCTTCCCCGGGACTCCAGCTGGGGCTCCCTCAGGCCGTCCCGCCCCAGTACAACGCCCTGAGAGACTGCAGCCCCGAGGTCCTCAGCACCCGCCTCAGGGTCCTCTACCACTTCTCTGACCTCATGTACAAGTCCTGGAGGCTGCTCAACCTCAACCCCAACAACCAGGTGAAGGCCCTCTGCCGCAGAGGCGCGCTCCAGGCCTCTTGGCCAAGATGTTTAGTCTGTCAGTTGGTGATGGGCGATTCAGTTCATGATGTCAGTTTAATTTCACAGACTAGCATTCACGATGGAGTCTGAATGAGATTCATGTCGCCCTTAGTTCATAATGCTAGAACTGAACCAGCTGCATAGCAAAACAAATAATGTAAAAAAAATGTGAAAAATCCAGCGAAATTTCAAGGCAGCTGCTTTCTGTGTATGATTATTACAGTCTAGTCGTAGTGTGGGGGGACTGAACAAAGGACATACTAATTGATGCTGTGTTGTGAGCAATGTTATTGTGACACAACTTCATGCGCACGTGCAGGTTTCAGCTTCGAGATACTGCTCAGGGACCTCCGCCATCGTCCAGGGGCAGCTGAGGGGCCTCCTGTCCCCCAAGGTGAACACTCTCCCCCTGGTCAGGTCCATCGGGAGAACCATGACGCAGGGCAAGACGTACGGACCTCAGATCACCGTCAAGAGAATATCCACCCGGTAGGAGGTTCATCCATATGAACACAGCACTTCCAAATAATCAGACATGCTTTTGAGTTGGAACAAAAATGAAATGGTTGCTTTTTTTTCTCCTTCCTCACTTCCCTGATCCTCCACAC
This sequence comes from Megalops atlanticus, assembly GCA_019176425.1. Taxonomy (NCBI): domain Eukaryota; kingdom Metazoa; phylum Chordata; class Actinopteri; order Elopiformes; family Megalopidae; genus Megalops; species Megalops atlanticus. Next base: position 30,436,728 of record CM032880.1, on the reverse strand, counting down.
CCCCAGGGGGCGCTCCAGCAAGCCAATCTTCGTGCAGATCGCCAGGCAGGTGGTGAGCCTGAACCCCACGGAGCTGCGGCTGCCCTCCCGCGCGTGGAAAGTGAAGCTGGTGGGGGAGGGGGCGGACGACGCGGGAGGGGTGTTCGACGACACCATCACAGAAATGTGCCAAGTGGGTCTACTGCATCGACTGTCCCTGTCCCGGGTCCACAATACAACGGCGCTCACTGTCCTGAACTGAGTCCAAGTGTTCTTTCCCTGCAGCCATTAGCAGTTCCTTTTAAATGGGGTTAGAGGTTCAGTTCCATTTTTCATCATGCTGTCCACACAATGTGTTACAGGGAATATTCCAGTTTAAAGTATTGCGGTAAACAAACCCTGCATTATACCTGCATGGCATTTCACGATTATTCTTTTTGAATGGACATGATGAGTAAGACTGCATTATAACTAGATTTCTGAAAGGAGGATGACTAGGTATCATAAACCTCTTATCATTTAATAAGAAAATGAGAAAAAAGCTAAGCACCCCTGGTGAATCGAGATATGAAGAGATTGTATCCTTAATGGTGATGTTGCAGAGCTCAGTATATTGTAATGTGTGTTTTTCTGTTCAGGAGCTGGAGTCTGGGGTGGTGGATCTCCTCATTCACACCCCCAACAGCACTGCCGACGTAGGCAGTAACACAGACAGGTAATTAGCCACACGCAGTGCATAAAGTATCGTGATTAGCGATAGCAGACATGTCTGAGATGACCCGTTATTAGTTTGCATTAGTGCTTTAAGGGTCTGAAGTACTTCCAATGCAATGAGACTAAAGCAAGTCACAGAATGGCGGTGTAGCATAATGGGAAGGAGCAGGATTTGTAACTGAAAGGTTGCTGGTTTGATTCCCTGCTGGGGCACTGCTGTTGTACCCTTGGGTAAGGTACTTTACCCACAATTGCCTGAGTAAATACCCAGCTGTATAATTGGGTAACATGTAAAGAAAAAGTAACCTATGTAAGTCACTCTGGAGAAGAGCGTCTGCTAAATACCAGTAATGTAACATAATGGTTGCCATGCGGATTGATGGGAGAGCGCGGTCTGGCCGTTTCAGGTTCCTGCTGAACCCGGCGGCCGTCTCCGAGGAGCACATGGTCCAGTTCCGCTTCCTGGGCATCCTGATGGCGGTGGCGATCCGCACCAAGAAGCCGCTGGACCTGCACCTGGCGCCGTGGGTGTGGAAGCAGCTGTGCTCCATCCCTCTGAGCGGGCCGGACCTGGAGGAGGTGGACCTCCTCACGTACCGCTCCCTGCAGAGCATCCTCCACCTGGACAACAGCGGCATCACCGAGGAGAACTTCCCTGTGGTGAGGAGGCCCAGACATTAAAAATTTTAAATGAAGAAAAAAATAAATCAATCAAGGTTGCTGTTTTGATCCTCCGCTGTGTTGACTGCTGTTGGCAATGTGAGTTAACTGAGAATTGCCTCAGTAAATATCCAGCTGTATAAATGGATAAAATTGTAGCTTATGTAAGTTGAGCTGCATAAGAGCATCTGCTAATTGGCAGTAATGTAGTAATGTTTTTCTTTAAACTGTCTTCCTTTCCACCCAATTTCTAAACATTGAAACCATTACAGCACAAATCACAATGATGAACACGAAATAAATCCAGAAAAGAGGTATTCACAGAAGATTTTAAAGTATTTTATGTATCTCAGATCATTCGAAAGAAAAGTTTTGGCTTTTAGTAAGTCTAGCTTCTGTCATGGACGTCAGGATGACACAGAAGACAGCATTTGGAATGCTCAGTCATGCATGTAGGCACTGATTCACAGATTTTTTGTGAGCTCCTTTCACTTTTCTGCTAAAGGTACGATCATTGTTTAAGTCATGAACATCTAACCTGGAAAGCGAGTGCTGACGCACTAATGAGATTTGCATGTCGCCGAGGTCTGTCCCAGTTTAACGTCCTCTCGCTCTCTTCCCAGATGATCCCTCTGGACTCGTTCACGGCCCACAGCGCCGACGGGAGGCTGGTGCCGGTGGTTCCGGGAGGATACAACATCCCTTTGACCTTTGCCAACAGGAACGAGTACGTGGAGCGGGCCTTGGACTACAGGCTGCACGAGATGGACCGGCAGGTGAGCCCCAGACCATGTGCTCATGGTCGAGAATGTTTCTTTAACCTTTCCTAGGGTATAACAGCCATCTAGCAGATACCTTGGAAATGCTACAGTAATTACTCCCAGTGACATTCAGTAAAAGCCTCCTCTACTGGCAGCAGTGTAGCATAGCTGTTGAAGAGCAGGACTTGTAACCGAAAGGTTGCGGGTTCGATTCCCCACTGGGGCTCTGCTGCTGTACACTTGGGCAAGGTTCTTAACCCACAATTGCCTCAGTAAATACCCAGCTGTATAAGTGGATAACATTGCAAGAAACTGATGTACGTCGCTCTGGATAAGAGCGTCTGATAAATGCCAATAATGTAATGTAATGTAATGAATGGTCAGGGTCGTTGTGGCCTGGTGCATTTGATGCGAGATGCTCCCAAACTCATCCTCGCGCTCCCCGGTCGCGCCCCGCAGGTGGTGGCGGTGCGAGAGGGCATGTCCTCCATCATCCCGGTGCCGCTGCTCTCCCTCCTCACCGCCAAGCAGCTGGAGCAGCTGGTGTGCGGCCTGCCCGAGGTCTCCGTGGAGATGCTGAAGAAGGTGGTGCGCTACCGCGACATCACCGACAGCCACCAGCTGATTGGCTGGCTGTGGCAGAGCCTGGAGGAGTTCACCAACGAGGAGCGGGTGCTGTTCCTGCGCTTCGTCTCGGGCAGGTCCAGGCTGCCGTCCAACCCCGCCGACATCACACAGAAGTTCCAGATCATCAAAGTAGACAGGGTAAGGCTTCACCTCAACTCACACTCACGGTGCAATAGCTGTACATAACCAGTAGTTGTACATTTCCAGCCTGCACTCAGGTATACTTTAACTCATGTTCATTGTGTAGTAGCTGTTCATATATACCTCATTCATTCCATACTTATTCCATGTATGTGCCCTGCACTACTGATGTTTGGTATTTGTTGTTGTCACTGTTGATGCTGTATGCAAGCACTACGAGAGACACTGGAAATTCCTTGTATGTGTAGGAGCATGCTTGACCAATAACTTCTGATTTTGATTGACTCTGAAAGGCCGGGCATATTTTCTCCTGTAATACACAGAACCGCACAACATATACGCGTGACATTGCTTTTACATGGGCTGGGGTGGTTGGCTGTTGTCAAACTAGTCAGAACTCAAAGATTGCTATCTGTGGGGAAAATTTGTCTCACTCTTTTTGGTGAATCAGAAGAGTCAAACATTGCCTAAAAGTGGAAAACCAGATGCTGAAAAGTGCTGACAGTTTCCTTGGGTGCAGTGTAATTATGTCCGAGGCTGTTCTACACAAATTATATTCGTCATGTGGGGGTGTGTAACCTTGGGTCTTTGGTTTCGCTCCATTACAAGATTATGATTCTGCCGGTTTGCCATTCTCCTAATTAACCCGCATTTACATTATTGACCTCACTGATGTAGATGGCCTCACTAATTAAAGAGTCACTGGAAAAGTAAAGAAACGCACTCAATGATGTCACTGCATTAGGGCCAGCTTAGTGCTTCTGGGGCTTTCGTTCTCATGAATGGAATTAACATACAGATGTTAGTCTTTCAAAGGAATTTTGAATCTGATTATGTAATGTAATATGGTAAGCACCATCTAGACAATCTGTTCTGAGTTTGTAAAATGAACCGTCGGGACATGAAGAGCGAAAGATGCAATTTCACGCAGAATTTAAATTGTTGGTCAAGCGCAGGCACTGCACATAAGGAACCTCCAAAGAGGTTTGGGAGGTAATGTTTAAACCAAAGCTTAAAAACACAATACATATTACAGTAAATACAGAGATTAACGTAAACATTTTTTATTAAAGGATTATGATTGTGAAATCTTAACTAGCTGTAAGCCAGCTCAGTTACTGTTTCATCACAGATGAAGTCTGATTTTAAAAAAATCCTTTCCTTTATTACAGCCAGTCAACGGTCTCCCCACGGCCCAGACCTGCTTCTTCCAGCTGCGCCTGCCACCTTACACCAGCCAGGCAGTGCTAGCCGAGCGCCTACGGTACTCCATCCACAACTGTCCCTCCATAGACATGGACAACTACATGCTGTCACGCAACAGCGACCCAGCGGACGGATCCGACACCGAGTACTGAACGGGGCAGGGCAGCTCAAGATCGCTAACATTACTTGAAAGCACAACTGGTCATCACAGTGTTTTTTCCTTCTACTGTCTCCTTTATGGTGCAATATAACCCTTGGATATGTGGTATCCAAGCACTGCAGGTGACAGAGTGAGGACCCCTTACCCAGAATGCACTTCTGTGGACATTCTCTCAAGAGTTGAAGAGTTCACCTGGAGAATTAAGAAGCAATTCATGGTTTGCTGTGTTTCTGCATGGCACAGACTATTTCCTATTAGACTGTTTAATAAAAAAATTGACTTTTTTTTAAGACATCACACACAGTTGGATTCTACTGTGATGCATAATGATAAAATATCCGCCTTAAGTGGCAAGGGTGTGCAACTTTTAATCAAATCAATTCAACACCTACTGTATGCCTATGAACTTTGGGAACAACAAGTAATAAATCATTTGTGCCCTTGACCATGACTGACATCAGTGGCATTACAAGAGTGCAGAAAAAGAACATGGTGATATAGTCTACTGGGTGGCGTAACACTAACTAGTATTAGGCAGCTTTGACATTTTTCAGGTTTACACCTAACCCCACTCAAGTTTTGCGTGTGCATCACCTTTGGTCATTGGTGCACACTGAAAGGTGTGAAATAAGATCAGGATGTCTGCTGCCTCAATGCTGTGATGTCAATGAATAGTGTTCTTGAGAGGAAAATAGCATAGTATTCAAATACCTGTTATTGTATTCCCTATTAAGCTTGTCAGTAGGTAGTGTTATCGGTAAGAGCGTATCTCCACAAGTGTATTTGGATGAATGTATACCCACAAATGCCATGCACATATGCACTCATACACTATTTGCCAAAAATGGTACTACTGCGTCTTAAACGGTTTTTAGTAAGTTGCTGCAGTTGTGAATAGAGTAGTGACTTTAACATACCATTTTCTTCCCTATATCAAGGCTTTTAAAACATGGGGAAAGGACAGTAACCACTATTAGGTTTGGAATTCCATGCTTTAGAACACTTAGTTTCACTTTAAAGATTGTCCCAAAAAAGGCCTATGGTGGTTTCTGAACATGGAGTCCTGGCAGGGGCGCTGTCCGGCCTCAGTGGAGACGCATCACAGACGGTCTGCAGTGATCCTTCAGTTATATGAATTATAAAACCTTAAGTGATGCCCGTGAGAGGTTAGTTTTTTTTTTTTTTTTCTTGGCTGAAAACTTGAAACCACTAAGGGAGTAAAAGGTGCTGGAGTGAGCAGCACCAGACTGCACTGAGGGAACTGTCCTATTGTGGTAGTCAAGATGGCATGGTTGTTGTAATGTTTGCACTTTAGACTTGTATGCATTGTTGAATGATCAGTGATGGTCCGTTACATGCTTTGGGGCTAAAACTAATATGCATATTGGCAATGTGAGGGGCAGTATTGTGTAAACATTAAATTTAATGTATTTCAAAAAACAAAGTGTGTGTTTTTTAAGTTAACAATGGTAAGCATTAAACAGGAGAATCTCAATATCCACATTTGTATTGGCAGATTTTTTTTTTATGTAGAGCTGGAATGTTACTTGCTTCAGAATCTGTTGTTACCTCAAATGATATTTGACTACCCATCAAAATAAGGACTTCAGCTTAGTTACTTGAAAGTAGTTGTAGTTCAACCTGTTGCCTCCCTGATGTAGTTGTATGGCATCCAGAGCACTAACAGGGAGTATGTAGGCACAGCATCATTACTGCTACAAAAACAGAACCTACTCAGGACATATGAAGATGTGTGAATTCCAATTAGCAAATGAGTATGAGCTCAAAACTTGATACATGAAACAATCAGTAAAGTGTAGGCACATTTCAGCACAGCTTCACTCTTGGCACCCAGTGCTTCTTACCAAGTAAGCCTGTGGTCTGCAAGATTATTCCTAATGTTTAAACCAGCGTCTGTAGAATACATTCGTTTCCTTATTTTACATGATTTTAAACCAGCATCTGTAGAATACGTTTCCTTATTTTAAAATGATTCAAAGCAGTTGTATTTAGATACCAAGTTTCTCCTTTCATTTGCACCAGCCTGCACAATACCAAATAAAAAAATATCTTCACTGTCAAAGCTGGTGTTTGAAGGCAGACAATATTTGCTGCTTTCGACAGCCCCACACTGCACAGTTTCACTGCAAATGATTCCTTGTTGCTCAAATAATGAGCAGCCCTGTGAACTACATGAACCTGAACCTGGTGTACACAAACTCAATCAATGTGTCTACAAAGGTAGGTATGACTTTGTATCAGGGCACCCCTAACTATTTCCAGCTCAATGTCATAGAGAGCCAAAGCTCACATTACTGTGCAGCAGTGTAGAATGCAAGCTCCAAGCGATAGAGAAAATGTTCCTTTTGACTGTTTCTTAAACCCTGAAGTGTGTTTCAGTGATCAAGCAAAAATCCTTTTACCAACAAGTCTGCTTGCTGGACTGCTGTCCCAGAATGTTAGAGAATGTATGCTATAGTATTAAGCTACCAGCCATCAACTGGCAAGGAAATACTGCATGACCTTACTCTTATGGGAGATTCCATATCTTCTACCACATAACTTTTGTGGTTTAGCACACAGCATTCCTCAGCACTAATATTAACAAAAGGCAGTCATGAATTAATCACTAACACTAGCAGGAAAAGATGGCAGCTTTATGCACAACTCACTCCCCTTTGGTCAATGCTCCTCTGGGCATATTTTGAAATGCATCTCTTACTCACCCTTATGTCACCATTTCCTTGTGAAATGAAAGAAATGACACACAAATGCTATGTACATCCATTTTACCCATGACCATCTTCATTAATCTTTTCTTGAATTGCTGCACTAATACAATGTGTACTGTAGACTGTAGGACAGAGTATGTTCCTAAATAAAACAGATCTCTTGTAGGTGCAGAACAGCATATCAGCATCATTTTTGCTGCATTGGCTAGTACCAGCACATTCATATGGATGTTGAAACAAACTTGTCAATTGCATGGATTCAGCTTTTCCCCCCATTTTTCCCCCTCACATTTCACAATAAAGACAAGGAATTTCATGTAATTTTATATTGTAAACTAAACTGAGAGACATTGAAATCAGTAGAAGGGAAATGTTGGAAAGCTCAGACAGGCAGGTTTGTATACTTCCACAATTACCAACTTTGAATAAATCCAAACAGTAATTGCAAGATACTGTAAATGAAATCATTGGCCATGGGTCACTCCCACATGAAAATTGCAAGCTGAATGCTGGTGGTGAAGAGCAGTTCAGTTAAAGCCTAATACATTTTGAAGGCATGGGTACTTTTACAGTCTATACAACTGCAAATACCATGTCAAGTATATGGACACTGATGGAATGTGGGAACTGGGGTGGTTCTCTAGCCATATGGTCAGTTGGGGGTCATGCAGTTTGCTATTGAAGTATGAAAATCCAGCTTGGACTTTTCCACAATTCAAGGTTGATTTCCCATTCAGTGTCATCACTCGGCATAAAACTTCTCTATCTCCTCTTTGTACATTTTGTGAACAATGGGCCTCTTCAGCTTCATGGTTGGACCTGAGGAGGAGATGAGACCAGGATGTCAGAAAATTCTTTCAGAGCTCACATCATGTGTTCATTTGGTGCAAAGTCAAGATTAATATAATGCATCAAATTCAGCAGCCAAAAACCTACATTCTATTAATGCAGCACAAATTACACCATTCATAGTTCACTGTACAGCTTTGAATTGATCCATTTGGAAAATGGGGTGTAAAGCATATAAAACTAAAGCTTGGAATCCAGTGTAGTCCAAGGTATGTCAGTCACATTCTGAGAACACAACCCTTAAAATATCAATCAATAATATAAATGTTTCACTATAAAGCATCACATCCCAGGTGTTACAAAAAGAGGTGATGTAGGAAAACTTCACACAGAAACTCACTCACCCAGTTCCCCTCCAGAGATGGAGAAGTCTCGCTGCAGTATGGTCCATTTCTGGATCTTCTGAGCGTTTGAGGTGGCCCTTGTGTTGACACGTTGTATGCCCTCCTGGATGGCCTTAGAGATGGCTGGGTGTCTCTTTGTTTGGAGGTCTGAGACACGGGTCACGTTGACCCCGTGCTTTCGACAATACTCCACAGCATCTGGGGTCAGCTCATCTGTCGGATCCCCTGAATCGTCTATATTACACTGGGAGATGGGGAGCAAATTTCAGTAATGGTGCTCACTCAATGACACATTTTTTGTATGTAGGGGGAAAAAAAGTCACTATTAATAAAGTAGCCAAATATTACTCTGTAAATGTAGCCAGAACATATTTGACAGATCAATGTTAATTTTGAAGATCATCAAAAAAGGTGAAGAAAAACATTTTCCTAAAACATTTTCCTACACTACCACACCAGAAAATGTGTAATCCTACATCTTAAAGTTAAATGTCCTTTTTATGGCTGACTGAACATTTGGAACATAAGATGAGCATATTTTACACATTTCAAAATCTGCTAGGCGACAGTCAAATTGCCATTACTGCAGTTCACTGCCAAGGGAGCCACTTAACTCAGCAAGTAAGTGAGGGGCTCTGCCATTTCTAGGGCCGTTTCTTCTGGTCACAGCCATAAATTTCCATTCCCACTTACAGTAAACAAGCCAAACTCAAAGAGCTCGACCGTGGCCTTACTTTGATTGTGAGCAAGACTGAAAGGAACTTCCTCTTGTCCCCCACCAGCATGGCATTACTGATGATGGGCAGCTCTTCCTTCAGTGCATCCTCGATGGGTACAGGGGGTATGTTCTCTCCGCCAGCCGTTATGATCAGCTCTACATTTCAACAAATCACACATATGGGAAAGTAGATTCAGGCTCACATGATTTAAGTTAGGTTACACTGCATACATTGCTACATATCCCTTTATAGGACTGGATGTTTACTTCACCTAGCAGCTCAGGGTAGTAGGCAGGTGCACCCGTGCCTCACCTGGCAACCGAGCCTGCAAAACTGCATGATCAAAGCAATGACCCTTACCCTTGATCCTGCCTGTGACAAACAGAAAGCCATCCTTGTCATGCTTTCCCAGGTCTCCAGAGTGCAGCCATCCCTCCTGGTCCAGTGCTGCCTTGGTCTGCTCAGGCATGTTGAGGTATCCCATGAACACGTGGCGGCCCCAGAAGCAGATCTCCCCTATGCCATCCTCATCAGGCTTATCCAGCTTTGTGCTGCATCCCAATATTTCCTTCCCACAGCTGGGGAAACATTACACATCTATAAAACTGGCCTTTTTATAAACACCTATACTGCATCTATAATGGAATCATTCTCGTTCTGATGCGGCAACATGCGGACCTCATGATGCGGTTGGCTGCCAGCCCAGACATGGTGTGGGGTCCCGTGCTCTCACTCATGCCGTACAGCTCGTACAGCTGAACGTTGAGGCTCATGAAGTACTCGAGCGTGTCCTTGGTGATGGGGGCGGCCCCCGTGTAGCAGGCTGTGCAGCGGTCTAGGCCCAAAGCGATGCGCACCTTCTTGAAAACCAGGTTGTTGGCGAGCATGTAACCCCAGGGCACCGTGTCATTGCTGGAGTCCAAGGAAAATGATTAAAGCAGGGCACTTCAATATTTGCCCCACAAACATTAATTTAGGCATGTAAGCACACCACTCCCAGTCTGTATGGTTTACCCATTCAGCAAGGAGCCACCTACAAGTCTTGGGTATGTGCATACACCTACAGTAAAAAAGCACATATACACTGAATACTGTGTAGTTACGAAATTGTTGACGGGTGTTTTGATGTTACAAAATTCACAAGACCAGGAGGTTCCACAAGATGTCAAAGAAAATATGTTTTAGAAAAATCCATTTGAAATTTTTAATAAAAGGCATACAAAAACTATTATAAAAGCCAGATGGATCACGCCAGGCAGGCAGCTCAGATCAGGAGAGGACACCAGGGCGGTGGCAGCTTCTTACCCGTTCATGACGTTATAACTGGCTTGCAGCCCAATGGACTTGGCCCAGTTTGCAACTTTCCTCCGTATCATGGAGGCCCTAGCCCCCATGGCTTTCATCTTCTCTTGCATCTTCTCCCAAACGCGAGGCACACCCAGGAAGGTGGTGGGGCGCACCTCGCGCAGGGTGTTCACCAGGGAGCCCTGCAATGGCCCATGGGAGGGCAATCTAATCTCCAATCGCTGTAAGATTCTCCAGTCCACCACAAAACTAACGTTGCTCCTCCCCAATTAAAACCATCCATGTCTTCTCCATTCATTTAATAACATTTCACTGTAAAATATTTAAACAAAAGCTACCTGCCTTCAGGGCATCTGGTTCTGCAAAATATGTTGTTCCTGCAAACCTCATGCAGATCCAGATGTCGTTGACCTGGGCAGCAACGTGACTGAGGGGCAGGTAGCTCACCACCTTCTGCTCCCCCTGCCTCAGGTTGGTCATGATCCCTGCTGCATTGGCTATCCAGGTTATCTAGTGACGAATCAGAGCGGTCATTATACTCCAGGGCTGGGCGATATAGCCATCGCGATATACCCAATAGCTATTTTTAGCGCAGTAACAGCTATCCCCGGAATGTGACCAACATCAGGTGTGACTAAAGGGAAAAGAATACGGAAAGAAACCTAACAGCACATGCCAGGGATAGCTGTTATTGCACTAAAAATAGCTGTTCTGTATATCACGACAGCTATATCGCCCAGCACTATTATACTCCTAAAAATGTGAAGTTCTAGCACACTATGGAGGACACCACACCATGCCACAACTACCACAATTTCCTGGACACTATGACCCTGCACATCAAGACACACTGGTCTTTAGAAGAGAGAGCTACAAACATGAGCAACCTCAAGACCAAACTCACATTATCATGACTCAGCATGACCCCCTTGGGATGCCCTGTGGTTCCAGAGGTGTAGATGAGGGTGCAACACTCGTTGGCCACCTGAGACTTGATGACATCATTAAGAACCTCTTCAGGTACATCATCTCCAAGCTTAAGAAATTCCTTCCACTGTCAAGGGGGGAAAAAGGCTTATAAAACAGCGATCAATTCCTGAAAGTGGAAGTTCAGCTGAACTAAAACCTTTCTGCAAGGTACAGATAATGCAGCCATATGGTTGGTTTACACAGGACTTGCCTCCCCACACAACCACATAACCTGAATTCATAAAAGTTGATATAATTTCCAAATATAATAATGTGGTTTTGTGAGACATGGTACATTCAGATATCATGTCAGTCTGTTTCTTGAACTGACCGTGTACAGATTTGGCAGCCTCTCTTCCAGTTCATCCTTGTACTGAACAATAGCTTTCAAGTGCGGCAACTGATCTTTAACCTTACAGTGGAGAAAATTATATGTTAAAGTGGTATACATGTCGATGTGAATAGTTGTAACAGTTATTCCAAATAATGCCAAATTACACAATCTCAGCACGCATAGTCTTTATGACTAGCATCCTTTACCTTGAGGATTTTGATGAGCTGTTTGTGATTCTCCACCACTAGCACGTTGGCTTCACAGTTGTCAGCCACATACTGACAGGCTTCAGGGGAGTTGGTCACATAAATTCCAACTGCAAGGCCCCTTGGGATGTAAACGTATACATAATATAAAATGGCCTCCTGGAGGTATTGCTACACTTCGTCAAGTGCTTGACTGGCATGCCCGACGACTACCAATGGCTTACTTTAATGAATGTCCAAAGTTTCAATCTTTCTATGTGTCTGCATGACATTATGGGGTCTGACAATTCAAGGCAAATATACTGGAGAAAAAATGCAGTGTGGAGACTTTACCCAGCAAAGATACACCCAATGTCAGCAATGAACCACTCTGGAGCGTTAAATCCCAAAATTCCAACACCATGGTAACGTTCCAGACCCAGCTAGAAAAATAAAACAAAACTGACAGTGAGCTCAGAACCCAGCATAAAACTGGGGTTCAAATTCAGAGGTGCAACAAGAGCACTCCTGATTGGCTTCGTATAGTTACATACTATTCCTGCACACTTGGCGATTTTTATCTACATCCAATTCTGTCAGCCATGGCTAAAATATGTACAAATATGCTTGACATTGTTATAAACTTGACATTTGTGAAATTAAAGTTCCACTTTAAATTCAGGACAAGAAATATGTTGGAGAGAAATACTGAGCATTTGTAGTAAATACAGCCCCAAGCTGAAAGTTATAATGCACCCATGTTAATGCAGGAATGTACTTCCCATCATAATGATTTTACCAAGATGCTGTTGCCGAGTGAATCTAACCACATGGAAAGTTGATTTTGCAATTTTGTTACGGATGGCGGCATTTTTATCAGTGCAAAAGGGCAAACTGCAAGAGGAATGAAGATGGAATCATACTGCATTGCTGAAGAGTACCTCCACAAGTTAAGTACATGGCAGGATGTACATCCATCAAAATCAGAGGCCAACCAAATTGGATTAAATATTCCTACATTTTTTCCAACAAATGTCCACCAAATAACTGACCTTTAGGAAGCTCTTAGCTGCTGCTCGACACTGCTGGAAGTACTCCTTGTATGTCAGTGTCTCCCAGTTCCCGTCCTCCTTGGCTGCCAGTGCGGGGAGGTCTCCATAGTTCCTCACTGTCTCTTGGAACATCTGATAGATGGTCATGGGGGCCTCGGAGCCCGGGCCGGACTTGGACATCCGCAGCTTCACGGCCTGATCTCTCGAGGTGCTCCAAAGCAACTCTGCTGGGGCAAGGGCAACATCAGGCTGGGCTGACACTGCTGCCGTGAACGACGCCGCCTCTGTGGGAGGTGCAACATGAGCACAGCCGACACAGAAGTAATCCCAATGTCAATTATCCCAGGAGTACCGTTCTCACACCTCCACCCCCTGCCCCTGTAGGGTTGTCATAACATCTGAGGAGCACGTTCCACGTAGACGGACATCCTCCCCTAGCTGCAACTGCAGTCATGTGCAGACAAAGCTGGGATCATAAGCCTCAACATCAGAGCTGGGCTAGATCAAGTTACCCTGTGGGTGTAGGTGACATGTTTGCATACACCACATGTTTCACCCTCCCTGCCACAACTGGTCCTGAAACAGGCTTTAGTGAGATGGAACACAGATGAACAATAATGCAAGAATCAATAATATTCCTCCTCAAATTCCTACAATCAATAATTTGGGAAAACAAACCGGGTCAGCGGTCACTGTTCCATTGCTGATAAAAATCATTCTATAGGAACTGATAGAGATGGATAAAAATACATTCTAATAAAATATTTACAGATGATCTTCAAAGAAATGCCCCTCTGTGTCATGTGGAATCAGACAAAGACAAAGACCAAAACTGACAGGTCAATAAAATCAAATGACATATCTGGAAACAGGAAATGCTGTGTGCACATGAGGCATGACACAGTTCAGCCAGATGTACCTATACAAGATCATCCCACCCATGCTCAGGAACATTCAACATCTGCAAATCAGGTTTAACTGCCAAAACAGCCAAACTGATTATTTGAGCCAAAACATTTGTCGTTTTCATCCACGGGCCGCACTACCTTTGGGTCTTGGAGGTCCACCTGCTCCGGCAGATGAATAAGATTCACATGGCACCACGTTATCTTGACCTAATGCGAAATTCTTCACAGAGGGTCTAGCTGTCTTCTTGTTGGATGAATTCGTAACATGTTGGCTGAAGGCTGCCTCCAGGGCCTGCTCTTCCGAAGGGCTGGCCCACCTCTTGATCCCAGGGTCCACTCTGAGTACCTGTTCCCTCTCTCCCACGTATATACGATCAACCTGCCTCCCTGTTGCTTCCCTTCCTTCCCCGTGGTGAATGTGCGCTGTGTCTCCATTGGTGATGGGGTAGCTATAGTTTCCATTCAGTGTGACTTTGCCCTCGTCCAAGGACCCATTGCTATGAGAATAGGAGTCTTTCCTGAGAGAGATGTTCACAAATCTGAACATAAGGAAGGGGGAGAGAGGGGAGATGTTGTGAAAGTGTGAAATGGGAATGGCAGAAGGATTAAAAATGGTTTGTGTACCACTGCACTCTAACCATTTCAGTGTGTAACCCTAAAAAAATCAGTAAAGCCAATTATGGAGTTGCACTTAAAGGTGGGGAAAAAAACATTCATTTATTCATGATAATGTGAGCAGTATAACTTTTTGTACAACAGAGGTTCTGACTGTAAAGTCCTCTTTAGCTTTCAAAAGCTTCCATTTTAATTCTCAGATGTATACTGCTCTTTAGCTCATAATGACAACTAACTGAATGCAGGTATGCAATTAAATTTGTATTTCAACTAACCTAAAGAGTATGTCATTGACCATTCATATTACAATACACTAAAGTTGATGTTATCAACACCTTAAAAGACTGGGATATGTATGGTAACACACACCTGTCTATTAATTGGATGAGCAAACAACCATTAACCACCAACAGACAAACATGAAAAGTAATACACAAAGTGCTAAAGTACTTAAAAATCAAAGAATGCTGCAGCTGACTAAAACCGTTTGGCTGAATGCTGGTCATAAATCTTTCAATTGGCAATCTAGAATACAGGATGTGTGATTACAGGAAAGGCATCGAATTAAAATCCTCAAGACCCACAGTAGACGATGCTTTAAGTCTGTGAATGAAAAGAATTCTCTGCAACAGCCTATTTCCTGTATCGCCCCCTTGACGATTTAGACAAACTTCTTCCAGTGCCAATGCACTGTAATTGATCAGTACGGTGTTCACATTCTTCGAAATGTTGGGCAACAGGTGACATGAAATCATTACGTTGTATGTGGCTGTGAGGTTCGAGTCAGTTTTTTCATTCTCAAGATTAAAGTGAGACCCCATTATTGGCTTTAATGGCAGTAGGATGAAAATGTGCTTTCCAACAAGTCTCCCTGTGCAAACATACACATTGAGCATTGAAAATGAATGTTTGACCAAACACTGACTGGCAGGCAAACAAAAGTGGAAATCTGAGAGGAAAGTAAAATGACTCCTTGCTGACATTTTAACATTTTTTAGCATCCTACTGACTAATCCTTCTGGGCCATTCAAACATGTGAACAAAGATGAGACAAGATAGGGGTCATCATTTTCACAGAAAACAGACTGAATGTACGTACTTTTCCAAGCCATTCTCCATAATGTGAACACTTGGAGTGCGGGTTTGGTCACCTGGATGTCCCACACCACTGACTGACATCTTCACTACAAAGGAGAGGTCAAAGTACAGGTGAAACAGCATCAAGGGCAGAGTAAGTTAAACAATGCATGTTTTAGGACAAATTTAAGAACATAAGTCCAATACAAATAAATCCAGACTGATAATACATAATTGTTGCAAAATGAATCTGGTTCAAAAGCGGCAACTAAGCAAATGCTCGTGTGTCAGTATAGGCAACTTTTGAAGTAGTTATTTTACATTCATTAAATGTTTTTGGTATAAATTTCATTATCACTTCTAACTGCCTTTGAAAAACTCAAGTGGCTTTGACTGTTGAACAAGCACATCTCCTCAGTCTAGCACACACACATGAACATTAATTATGCATGTATGCATTTGTGTTTTACATTAAAAAAAGCTTCTAAAATGCATGTACAACAAATCAGCTCAGATGTCATCACTGACTGTTTCCATCATAACCAAGGTTCAGTTTATTCCAGCAATTCTGATTTCCCAAGAGTACCGCCCCAAAATGGAAGAGGTTGTGCCAAATGTTTTTACTGCATAATACAACATTCTCCTAAAAACTGAAAGCTCACAAATTGCCATTTATGATTTTGTTCACCTATAACCAGACACTTTGTATATGTGCCAATATTTCCAAAAGTCTGGCTCTGAGGACAGATGCAATAACACAGATGATTGAAGGTAACAATTTAGGCTGCTCTTATCAGCACACCCCCCTTTTACAGCAATCAGGCATTTCTGCTTCCAGGAAACCCTCAATCCAGGAGACCGTGACTAAAAGGTCTCTTACAAACTGGCAGTATAAAATGCTGTAATAGTGAATTTTATGATCTGTATCATAAAATGCACAAATTATCTATATAAAATCATGTCACAAGGAGGTAAGCATAATTTGTGTGTTGTGTTGAGAAACAAAAACATGACTGAATACTAATCCCTGTAAGATCATTAAGGCATTTAAAGCAATTAGCCATCTTTGTAAATCCACACTTGTACTCATTTTCTATGGTACAAAAGGGTTCATTATGCACTTTGAGATGCATAATCTAATCTCTCTAACCTGTCAGGTACTTAGAAATGGAAATGTACAGCATTGAATACGTTATAATTTTGAATAATTTTTGTATTTTTAATGCATGCCTTAAAGTTCTCAATCTACTATAGGTTTCAGATGTTCTAAAATTTATATCTTCTGAAATGTCTGGTAGGAAAAAAAACTGCTGCCAGAGAGAGAGGAGATATTCTATGAAGTCTACTTGGCAGCTAACCATCTGTATGAAATGTACCAATCAAGACATAACATGAACATACCACGTTTTATAAATATTCAGTTAATTCAATGAAGAAATTTTAGCTTTAAATGGGTAGTCCACCTTAAAGTCACATATTATGCAAAGTAGTAGAAAATACCCTTAGTTATAGTATAGATATTAGATGAAGTATAGTAATCAGGAATGAACATGTTATTGGAAATTTTATCAGCATCCTGACCTTCACATTTCACCTTTTAACATGGGGACCGAGAGAGATCTAACGATAACGAAAACCTTTAGTTGAAATCCACTATTAGGCCATTTTACAGACCAAGATCTGAAAACCTGAGCACCCTCCATTTTTGCTCCCCTGGGGTTTGCTGTCACATGACTAGGAGAGGCAGGCCATGTGCCTCATTGTCCAATTAAAAAGCATAGTCTCACATCTGCCTATTTACTGGCACATGAAGGAAAAAAAAATATATATTTTTTCATAAAGTTCCTTAAAACCACTTTTCAATAGTAAAAAAAGCAAATTGTGCCTTATTCCTTCACAGGTGGCATTAGAAATGCAAAATCCTTGCCCTTACCCAACACTGTGTGTGTGCACCGAAATGGCTGAATGAAAACACACAGGCAAACGCCAGCATGTTAAAGTAGCACTCTCCCTATGTAGAGTCACTCTGACCTTGCCCCATTGCTTTGTGATCAGAAAATTAATAGGGTTCACAGGCACGGTGCAGCACATAAAATCCACGCATAACTGGTTATGTTAGAGATTGGAAACCACTTTGGTGATGAACCACAGAAGGACAAAAGGACAACCTGAACACATACTGTATTCGGATACTGAGTGAATTACTACAGAATTTTGTAGAACATGCCATTTTTCCACCTTTATAAAATGGCTCTGAAGGATCTTGTTCAATTATATTGTTGTAGAATAAATACTGTATCATTTCAAGCAGACATATTCCTTTGAATCCAGTAATAATGCATAATCTGTATTTTAGCATTTTAACCACTCCTTGGCTGCTATGGATTCTTCCCCTGCTTCCCTTATCTATGTTAAAATTAATGGGCACACACTTCAGGGTTTGTTCCCCTCATTCTGTAACCCATTTGCAGCATTTATCATTTAGCTGCTGGTGCACCTGAGGTAAAGCACTGTTCAAGAGAAGCACCTAAGGTCTAGAGTAGCTATCTCTGTCAGTCTTTAATCCATGTCTTGCATTCATAAAAGTTAGTAACAGCCTTCTAACTTGTAAGTTTGGTTGGTGAACATGTTTTCCTAGCATGCAAATTATCCAAGATGACATAAGATGACATTATTTAACACTTAAAATGTAGATTACCATCCACTAGATTTCGCATATATGGAATCACAGCAAGGTACTGTCTCAGTAGAAATGTAAATGTTCAATTTTCTGTGCAAAGTTTTCCAATATATTGCTAAGTGCTATCCTCACACAAATCTGGGCAAGGTTGTCACTCAATCTGCCAGGGGCCACGTGTGAGGAATGGTCCGTTCTAACCTCAGCTCTTATTCATTTAGCCCTATCATTCACGTAAATCTGGCATGCTCATTTCTGTACACGCTGATGTACAGCCTACGAAAACCTGTTTTACGTCTACTTAGTCACGTAATTATACGACAGTGACATACACTGCATACATTTTGCTAGAAAACTATCAGCTTATATGCAGTAGGTTACCCTACTGTTAGAAATGCAGTTCGAACAGCATTGTGAATTACCTACCAACCTAATTAGTATTAGTCATACACCTGAAACTTGTACGCAGAAAATCTAGCTAACACATAGGTAGCATATTCCTGGATTTATATAAGTTTGTAAACTATTAGTTTGTACATGCGTATGGAAATGAAAAATGATCAAGTACTTCCAAACATACTTTTCCTATGTCGAACAGTCGCTACAGAAACCGTTTACTCTTTTTGTCCATGTTTTGTTTCTGAAGCAAAGGGAGCTAATTTGCAACACGAGTCAAATTGACACATGTAGCTGTGTAGGCCTGGTAAAATTAAGGGCCAGGGCAGACAGCCACGTTTAAATACAATATACATACACTTAACAGAACAAGCTGCATACAAACAAACTTACCCAAAGCATATACTGAAAGAAGCCACTTGACGTTGGCAACTTTTCCTGTACAGGGAAGGAGTTGGACAGCAAACTGAGGTTTAGCTCAAGCCGACCTAAAACACGTGAGGAGTGTTTAATTGGCTAAAATGGACACATTGCTACGCAGGTGTTACGGTTTCGCCTTTTAATCACTGACCACTTGCTACATGTCTCTACTTTACTCGCATCCTTACGGTATACGCTGCAGAGTCTGCAATTAACACGTCAACCGCTGTTAACCGTGCACCAGTATGGGCTTTTAGGTGGCTGAAATTGTCACTAGTCTTTCAGACATGACAGCCCATACATTTTTTCAAGATAAAATTCGCCCAATTACAATACAAAGTTTTAATTGTTGGCTTGGACAGAAAAGATATGAATGCGCTGCTTCATTTGCGCAAACTTGCGCAAGCCGTTACAATTCTTGGCCGTTGGTTGGAATTGGATAGGGCCATATGACCATATTTCTCCTAGTTGCCATCGTTTTCCATATTTTTAAATTATTTGGGTTGAATTATTTTAAGTTTTTTTCTAAGTATCGTCTGTAATAGACAGAAAATATTCAGATGTGACCCTGCTATGGTTATTTTCCCCTCTATGTTTATTGTTCATTTGTCTTTCGTGCGTTTAATTTTTTAATCTAAATAATTCGTTTGGTTCTCAGCTCCGCCTCCGAATGGATTCTTTTCAGTGATGCTTGTCTGTTTATTTCACAAAAACATAACCTGTCGCTATGAAATTGTGGGTGCACCACTCGCATCATCCATAGGTGAGCCAATTATGAAGCCATGCGGTAGCGCTACACACTGAAATTCTGCCCTGCTGTCTGACGAGATGTGGATATTTTTATGTTTGAGGTTTTAATGAATATAGTAACTTTGTGTAATAGGGCATTTTATGTACTTTTGTCCTGTTGTCCAGAGCAGTGTTTCTCAACCCTACTCCTGGCAGCACCCTGTCCTGCATATCTTCTATCTATCCTTGCTGCTTGATTAAATCAGGTGTGCTCAGCTAATAAAACATACCACTGATGAGTTCAGTCAGGTAGGAAGAGCAAGGATAGATAGAAGATATGCAGGACATGGTGCCGCCAGGAGTAGGGTTGAGAAACACTGGTCCAGAGAATGGACATAAGTGGCATGATCAACACATAAATTAACAATCAAATAAAAATCAAAAGGGACAGGTGAGACCCAATGGCATGTACAATAGGCAGTAGCTTTTCTGGGGGGATTGACAGGTTTGGTGGAGGTGGGGAAGAGAGACTGATTTTGCTTGAGTAGTTGTGACATTCCCTTACTTGCACTTACATGTAGTGGTATCAAGATGTGTAGGTTTTACTTCTAATCACTATCCCAGAGCAACTACAACTAGGGAGACCAAGGATGTGGTGCATCACCACCAGCTTGTGTTTTTAAGAAAAATATTGCAGCCACATGCCACATACACCAAGACAATGAGAAAGAAAGAGGCAAGATAATCATAATTTCATATGTATATTATTAAGACAGATGACAGAAAATAACCTGACTTCACTTTATAGCCTATTGTGTAGCATTAATGCAAAAATATTGAAGACCTTTGTGTGCTTTTATGCAGTTGGGGGTCTCCACTTTCAGCCATTGTTGGAGTTTCATGAAGACTTGTGTGGAGACTTTCTGGAAGGTGACTAGGCTCTATGATTCACTGGAGGGCAGGCCTTGGCAGTTGGAGGCAATAACAAAGGTAACAGGGGAGAAGCTGGTGCAACAGGCACCCCAGGACAACCCGTTTTCCAGTAGCCATCCACCTGTTCTGCTGTTTCAGTACACAACTCTCATATCGTGTTAAACTTGCCATCAGTAAAAGGCTTCCTGATAGGCTCTGACAGATGAAATATTTTCTCCATGCCTCCTGATGAAGATGCTTTGCTTGGTTGCTTTGCTTCAGTTGTGCCAGGTTTCCTTCCCTTTCACTGGTATCTCCCCTGAATGTGTCTGTGTATTTTGTGTTGAAATGTCTGTTGACATTGTATTCTTTGAAAACAGCAATTCCTTTCTGGCAGATCAGACAAATGATTTTGTCCTTGACAGGAATATAAAAGTATTCATTGGTCAATTTTTTGTTAAACTTACAAAACTCTGTCTACCTGTCATTTCTTTTACAACACTGTGATGGTACATGTAGTCTGACAGATGAAAGTGGGTGAAAAAATGATTGACTGGTGATTTTTTTTATAATGGTATAATTCAAGAAATGTTAATGTTACAATTGGGCCAGTTATTTATTCATTTTCATTATTAATGAATTTCATTAATTGTGCTTGTATTGGCGTGCTGGTCAAAAATCAGACCAGATTCGTCCCGTGGCCTTTAGTTTGAGGTCCCTTGCCTTACTCTGTTGCTTTGGATTCATAGTGTCCATACTTAGATTCACTTAAATGGACCATGCTACCAATCTCACCAATACAAGGTAGAGTTGTGCCAAATGTATTTCTTCTCTCCTTCTCCAAGGAGAATAAGGAGAATCTCTACATGGAGTTTACTGGTACAGAGAGGAAAATTAGACCGGACCATTACCCTGTGCTGCTATTCAGGAATATGGTGACTTTGGAGAAATACTGGGGATGGTTGGCATCTGATTTATGATGGCTCCAGGTGCATGAACGCCTTACCAGATATTTGGGTAAAGATGAAAGATGACGTTTAGGAAATTCACAAACCACACAGCCTACAACTGTGGAAGAGGATTCATGATTGCATTATTGAATTCCTCCGAACAGAGAGACACTAATTTCCTGTAATTTAGTCTCTTGTCAATTCTAAATTAATTTCAGAAATATCATATCTGATCTGTGGTTATTTGTAATAAATGCCTTATATCTGTGATAATTGTGTTACAGTTCATCTCAAGCTCAATCAGTTTTTAATTATCCCATACAAAACCCCACATATATACAAACAGGAGGTTTGCTGTGTAGCTACAGCAGGTGGTAGCTGTGAGGATATACCTACCTAAATATAAAACGTTACACAACCAACATTTTAAACAGATGCTAATTATTTACAGGTTAATGGTACCATTTGGAGATATTCTAAATTATGAGTACAAAATCAGTTGAAATCACTGTTAAATTTCACACGGACAAAGCTCACATTCTCTAGATTAGTGTGCTGACAGGAGTAGGCTATGAAAAATTCTGCATACTGCATACTACTGCTCTCTTACTCTTAACATATATTTTAAATCATTTCATTTGATAGGTAGTTTCTTCTCTGAGTTGAAAAGTTGTGCAAGTGAAAGACATTTTGATTAGGCCAAGACAATATTAGTTTTGTTGCAGGGTCTTTTCACATGACTTGCAGTTCAAAAGACAATTTGGCAACCTTTTTCCAGAAACAAAAACAAGTAGACATTCTTGTTGGTTACCTGCATTTTATCCATTCAAATACATGATGGAGTTAAAGCCTAGCCTATATTTTATCATCCCAAATCACTTGTTATATATTAGAAAAACTAAGATTATGGATTTGCAGGAAATACTGTAACCAGGGTTGAATTAACTTTGCATTCTTCAGCCATAACTAGATGCATACTAACCAACAGTACTTTATGGGATTCATTGCTCCTCCCTGTGATTTCATTTGGTAGTGCATCCCTGGAGCAGGTAATTGGGGAGGAAAACGTGGAAAAGTTCACTGAATCTGACTGATCTGTTGTAGAGCTCATATGCATAATGCTAAATGTAAGTATCCAATACAGGCGGCAGCTTTATGGGTCCTAGGATCCCAGGTCAATCCCCTCAGAGGCACAGTCCCTTTTGTTAAGGGCACAAACATAGTGATATTTTACCAGACCAGTCTCTTAGATCAGACATTTCAGACACGCAGTTGTGCGGTATTGTTCATGCAATATATTGGCATTCCTCCTGTTACACCTAACTCACAGTTTCATTTTTAATTGTCAGATGTAGAATTTTGATAATGCAGTTTGAAGCCGCGTTGGTCACGAACCAGTATTTCATTCGAACAATTTCTCATTTGCGTGCCATCTTTTGAGTGAAATTTTTAAGTGCTTTTTTATGCTATCGTTTTGATGGATAGCACTTGCCAGTGGTTATATGAAGAAACCAAAGAGTGATGTTGTTAATGGGTATCCGTGACTCTGGCTCTGAGTAATGAATGGCTGGTGATAACCAAGGCTGTAGGAAAGCTGTGTTGAATTCAAATCCATTTCCTACTGTAAATGATTTCCCCAAACCAAAATAATTTAACATGGAAACAATGAGAGTCCAGTTGACTGTCATTTTTCCTGCTTCTATGAAAGCTAATAGGGTATCACTCAATTTGGAACAACCAATTGAACTGAAGAGACAGCAAAGGTTTATTGACTCTGTTTTGATCTGAAAGGATAAATGAGGCCATAGCTGATGCTAACATAACTGCTTTACTTTAAATCAGTGTTTATGAGGTAGAGGGCATAACCAGTAAACAGAGTGTAGAGTGTTCTGCTTTAGGGGTGATGATATGACTATAGTGTTCATGTTGGGCAAGATGTTGCAGCCCGTTGGTGACTGAATTTTGGGTCCAATACCAATGCTAATATTTGCGAGGCTAAGCTCGCTGATCACAAATACATTTGTTGATATAGTCATTTCATAAGCACCATCAGTTCAGTTTGTCTTTGGTTCTGTAGTACTGAGAGCAGTATTAAGTAATTCTACTTCTAATAGTTGTACTTCTACTAAAAACAACAGTAGTAATAATTGGTAGTGGTACTAGTAGTAGTGCCAGGGAAAATAACAAGGCAGTTGATGGTCCTCCACTTACCTGATGGCCTATTCTTACCAGATCTTCTGAAAATTTTCTGTCTTTCCCCCCTGTTGTGTTTGTGCAGATGGTTCATTACTTCGTCCACTACTATTCTGCATCACTAAAGATCCCAAGGGCACAACATGGCCTCACAGATTTTTATAGCATCCTTTTAAGCTCAAGTCTGTCTCCTTTCCTTCCGCCAGTATTAAGATCCCTTCACAGAGATGTATCAATACATCTTGCATATATGCATTATATCTCCTGTGCTTGACCTTCCAGCAGTTCATGCATTTCAACATTTACAGTCCAGAATTTAGTCCAGTTCTTAAGGGTTGTACTGTATGTTCTTGCAGGTAGCTGTGGAGTTCAGTCCTTGCCCTCATAAACTCCCTTAAAGAGATCACAGCCCCCCCCCCCCCCCACCCACACACACACACACACACACACACACACACACACACACACACACACACACCACTACCACCACCACCACCAGTTGTCAGGAATATATGAGTAACCCCCAATGGCTCACCTTCTTCTGGGGCAAAGTTACAGTGACCTGTCCCGAGGGTTCTCCTGCCATGAAATTAAATTCAGATTGCAATTAGAAATTCATATTAAGTAATAATAGTGTTGTAGGTGCCCTTTAATGCCCCTGTGTTAATAACTGATGTTAATATGTGGCATAGATTAAAGAAAAGAATTCAGATGATGACTAGACAGAATAGGAAATGTAGTTTCCATGTTTGACAGAAAAGAATCTACTTATTCATAGAATATCAGCCTCAAATAATTGCATCTCACAAATAATGGCATATTATATGACTGTGTAAAGTATACTTATGTAGGATTAACCCCCTTCATAGGCTAACACAAACATTTTAATGACTGTCTCCAGACTAGTGACAACTGATGTTCAAAGCTAGTCATGAAAACTCACCAATGTTCTTCTTCCACTGTGGGTTTGCACATTCAAACATCATCCAGTTTTCCCACTCTTCATCCTCCATTTGTGTAAGCCGGCCTTGATATGCTCAATCAATAAATGTACACGTCAAAATCTTATGTGAAGATCTCATGGTCTTGCATCATGAAATTCAATTCTCAAATGCACTTTCACTAAGTCATCGGTTTTTTGTTCAAACTCTTTCCATGTTCCTTCGGGAAAGAATGACAATTATACACTCTGTAACAGGAATAGTATAGTGGCTTGGCTGAATCAGAGCACCTGAGATGTTTTTGTGATTTATGTGTGGCGGGTGAAAATGTGTTGTTTGTCTGGAAGTGGAATGTGCGTCTTCAGTGACCTTGTTAACCATCTGTTTTATCTGTGTAGCAGGCAGTTGTGTGAAATTCACACTGTAGTCAGCATCGCTGCAGCTGGGAGAAGCTGAAACGTCAGCTCGCCCAAGTATAAATAGCACAATTCATCTATCACCATAATTATACTAAAATGTAAAAAGGGCAGAGGAACAACACAAATAGAATTTGCAGATTTTAAGCACTGAATCAAAATGTTCATATCCTACATAGGTAAGATGGTCCATGGGAACACTGCATTGGCGTGTCACTGGGCACTGTTTAGAATTATGATCATATTTACCACACCATTGCATATTTGCAGTGTTCTGTGTTGATTCTTCCATAGATAAAATTTGACCATGATTGTTATTTCGACAACATCATTGCCCAAACAGGCTGTCACCATGGGTTTGGATGCAGCATTCAATGCAAGCCAGTGTATTATGACGGAATACACTGACTTGCAGTTTATCGTCAGTGTTTGCTATTGTGGGTATGTATGCCAGCGGCAGGTTATTCTGTGTGGCTAAGCCTATTTTCCCTAAAACACAATGCACATAAAGGTTTATTCTTAATTTCTTAATTTGGTTCACAAAAAAAAAAAAAAACGGTCACACTGCAACTTGCAGCGACAAACGCTGACCCGCCCCCAGCACGCCACAGCTCATTCAAGGATAAGCGAAACATTTTGCCCTTAAATAGCTTACCAGCAGACTGCACATAGTGCTGCCCTGTCCTGATGGAGCAGTTTAGCCATCTTTGTAAAGACGGAAGGTTCATCGTCTGCCCGAGATAATGTGGGATTACGGCCTGATCTCCGCATGAAAGGTTGTGCAATGCGGAAAGGCGGAGGCCAAAGCGACGGATGAGATGGGGGGGCCTCTGTGCACAGATTAATCTGGCCACCGGCCACAGGCCGCGGGCTGAACAGATCGAGGCCAGTGGACACAGCACGTCCCTTTCCGCGGCACATGCTCGGGGATAGTACACTAGCATGAGGAATAAATGTCACCCCTCATCTTTTTTTCTTTAATTCCAGGGGCAAAAGAGGACTATGAAGGTGGTGACTAAAGGGATTTCCATGCTGACATGAACTCATGTACTCATGACCGATGCCAGAAAATAAATCTCGGCTTCCAAGCTGTGGACCATGGAGCAGGGCCATGTTATTAATCACAACGAACACACGCAAATACTTTTTATATATGCAATAGTTATTATATAAACTATGTACAGAGCAAAATAGAAACAATCAGAAATAATGAATTTTACTCCAGAAAGCACAAGTCATGTTTATTCATACTCCTGTAGTGTTTTGTAAAGTGTCCTCTGGTAGGGAGGGTCTTCCTCTTCTGAACAGGGAATTTTTGATCATTATTCTGAGCAAAATTTCTCAGGGTCCTTAAGATCCTTTGGTTTTTGCTTGCAAACTGCTTTCATGAAATAAAACCACAGATGTTCAATTGAACCGAGGTCTGGAGATTGAGATGGCCAGTTGAACATTGATTTTGTTCTTTGTTACCCGTTACTCAGGAGGTTTGGACGAATGCTTCAGATGACCCCTCAGCTTTTTGTCAGACAGAACCAGACTTTCTGGCCAAAATGTAATGGTGCATGTTAGAATTCATGAGGCATTTTCTTACCTCTGGGGCCTGTAGGTTCAAAACAATGCCAAAACCGAACAGACTCTCCACCATATTTCATTGTGGGCATAGGTTTTTTTCTTCAACATAAACTATTAATTTTTTTCAGGTCAGACATGACACTGATGAGCAGGTACAAAATCTTCAATTGTCATTTCACCTGTCCATAAAACATACAACGAACAACCACATTCAAGCAGGTGACATCTAGTGGTACGTTTTGACACCTTGTACCCTGAAGAAGGCAGTTTGTTTTGACTGCCCCCCGCCTCACAGCTTCTGGTAGCAAGATACTGGCGTACCCCTTGCTGAGAGGGTTGCCACTGCCCCAGTGGGCTTAAATATCTTAATAATGGAACCTACAACAATAAGTGGTAGATTAAGTTTTTTGTAAATTCTTTTAGAGCAATTCAATTTGTGGAGGTCAGTGATTCAGGGCAGACAATGAATCATCCATATATTCAGTGCCCTCGTTCATTATTCATACAAATGACTAAATAGGAACAAAAACAAGCTCTAATGGAAAAAGAATGGATGATTTTTACTATTTATTTTTTAATGTTATACTTTAATATTAACAGCATTACACAGAGCAAATGTGGATTGTTCAAACATTTGTGTGTATATAATATAATAAATGCATACTGATGGCTGTTTAGGATGGTGTGTTTTTGTTCAGTTGTTTCCTTTTAGGTCATTTGATAGAGAATAAAAGGCTTTATGGTGCTTTTTCAATTACAGTGTGATTGATGATTGATGATTTTTTAAATGAAGGAAACTTGAACAAAATTGCTTTTTGACTGCATAATTTAACAAAGATCTCCTAATACACAACTTCAAGAGCACATTAATAATTCAAGCTTGGGTGGTTATGCAGCACAGGCAGGAGAAACAAATAACAGTACCAGCAATATCCAAAGGGTGGCAATATTGTAATGGCGTTCACATTGTCACGTCACCACATTTTCATTAAGGCGAGGCTTGAGAGATGAAAACATTTTGAAGCTGAAACATAGGATTCAGTTTTCCTTAATGACTGCCCTGTAGGCTGTGCCCCAATATTATAAAATGCCATCTCAGGAATATAGTCGTGTATTTTAAAAGGAACAATCAACCTACAACAGGGGAGACACATGAAGTATGCAGCAGTCACTATGCACTGCAGTACTCCAGTGTTTGAACCTTCCTGGATGGCCTTGCCTCCCTCTGGTTGGTGAATTAAATGTAGGATTGACAGTCACATTGCTCCTCCTATACAAGGTTTTTCCCTTGCACCGCTGACATTGCCAAGTGAGTGATCAGGAGCAATAACTCAATTTGAAATGGTTCTAAATGTTATATTCCTTTCATTTTAAGGAATATATTCTTATTATCCGTATTATCTCATCATTCACATTAATTTGCATTACTGAATAACATAAGATAACATAAGATATCATAAGATGATCTTTGCTACATCTAAACAATCTTTGCTGGCTCAAACATGAGAGCATATAAGGCTATGTGTTAAAATACATGCTGCAAAATATACTTAGCATCTAAAATATATGTATCATGCAGGATAATAGAATTTTGATTTTTTAAATTGTATTTGGTCAATTGCCTATTTGTAACTGACTGTGGCTCTTCTGACTTTGCAATAAGCGCTGCATCATCTCAGAGTTGTTCCATGCAGTAGATGAAGTGATCTCAAATACTGAATGTGAAAATCTGGAGAAAGCATCACCGTCCATCTCTGGAGTCATGTCCATCCATTTTCACATTGCCAGTTCCACTTCATCCGAAACTGTGGAACTTACACTGTTACAGTATAAAGAAGTTACGTGTCATTACTTTCCAATAAAAAATCAGGGCCCCTCCTGCAAAAAAGATTATTTTAAATTTCCCAATCATAATGAGGTTTTTGCTGTCGTAGGTGTAATTGCTGTTAACTCCGACAGCATGCAACAGTGCTCTGATTTAACGCGGCCTCCAACGTATGGATTCCATTGGTGTTTTGTGGAGTGGAGTGGTTTGTTTCTTCTGATGTTCAGTAGATCTTTTGTGTGTACTCTTTTACAACTTTTACAACACAACACACAATTATCAGACACGTCCAAAGAACAATTTCAAATCAAACTTCTCTGCATGTTCCTGCCAGAAGTTCCTGCCTTCGTGATAAATGAGGTGGGCGGGGGGGGAGTAAAATGGCAGCCCTTTCTGCCGTATCTGAAAAAGCACCCATTTCAAAGGACAAGAACACTGTCCCTAATTTCTGGAGTCCTCTCCGCTTGACAGCAGGTTCCAGTGCTTGGAGAGAAGGCGCAGATTGCATTGATCTCATCTAGCACGCCTTCTCGCACCCTCTCCACATCGCCCCCAGGTTCATCCGGAGTCCTGTGCTCATCAGCCCTCCGATAATGGTTTTCCACACCTCCGATAATTAGAATTTGTGGAAGAGCACACATCTTCACCTTGTTGCCACCATCTGTTCAAAGGATCAGTAGCAATACTCTCTTTTCCCAAAAACCGGTATCAGAATAATATAAAGACTGTTTGTTAAAAGAAATCAGAAACAGATTGAGTTTAGCTTGAAACTTGATTTTTAGTGTTGGTTTTCATAAGAGTACATTCCCAGGACATTTCTCCTGCAATATGAAAAACAGCAGCAGCGCTAGAACTAGAGGATTTCCTCTGCTTAACATTGGTGTATATCCTCTACACTGCATTGGGACTAGATGGTGTTCTATATCAGTATATGCTTTAATAGAATTATAGTTTTACCCTTTAATGCTCAGAAAGGACTTTGAAGACTGAACTGCTTGTATGCGATAGTTCAGGTTAGGCCTGCCTGTTTGCTTAGAGCTGACCAAATAAATCTGACAAACTAAGACAACAATGCGCTGTTATGTGTCAGTCCAATGGAAGGAAGTTGGCATCACTGCCTACAGTAAATGCTGATATTGTACTGTAAAAAAACTGCTGTGAGGGTAAATACACTGGGGACTGTGCTGCTTGCAAGTCTTATTTCTAATTTAGACATGTTTTCCCTGCAATGTGTTGGGAAAAAAGAGGCCAGCAAGATTGGAATCTCCCTCAGTGATGCGCTACGGCCCGTTTCCCTGGCCGGATCAATAAATACGACCTCTGCGCGGTGCCCTTGAGAGAGCGCCGCTCCCCTCTGTCTCCTCTCCCCTCCCGAAAGGCAGGCTCCCGCCGCTCCTCGGCCCCGGGGGCGGCTCTGGAAGAACAACGGGCGACTCCTCCGAGTCTGCTCCAATCAGCTCGCAGCGCCCGCGCGTTCCGGATGCAGCTTCCATACCCCCCCGCCCCAGCCGGGCAGCCAGTGGGCTACTCGCTTTCCCGCGGGGTGGGAACTTTTCCGAGCGTCCGAGCGTGACAGGCCTGTCGCTGGGAAGGCAGCGCCTGCCGATGATGCCCGCGATCGGAAGCCGGGCGAGGAGTCACCCTGACCCCTGGTGCTGCTGCGGGAAACCGAACGCGCTAATCCCCACTCGCTCAATGCCAGCTTCGCTCCAGCCATCACTCACCGGTCGTATAATGTAGGCAGATCAGCAGATAATGTGAATTACCAAGAAATATATCCACCCTCACCCCCGCCTTCTTTCCCTCATATCCTTGTCTGAACCTGCATCTGTACTGAACTTAGGGATTACACGCGAGAGTCAGGAAATGATTGGGACCCAGTAAAATATATATTTATTTGCAATGTTAATGCTGAGGAATTAAGACCTTCAGTATTTTGCTTAATCCAGCTTTGCTCCTTTTCCAAGAGAGGAGGGACCAGGCACACCTGCTGTCTTGGGAAGTGACTGTTTGAGCACACATTCTGTGTATGTGTGTCTCAGACAACTCAACATAGCATTGGATGGGCTAGGTACACTCGCCTGATGAGATGTGAGCAGTAAATAGATTTATTCTTTTGAATAAAAGCACAATTTCACAGTTTCTCATATATAAAGAGTATAGTTTTGTGTGCTCTATTTAAATAGCTGTCTAGTTGAAACAAAACATCTATTCTCTGCAACCGTGGTATTTAATTAACTGTGTCCCCTGGCTCTAATTGTAGTCATGAGTTACTGCCAATTGTAAGAACTCGTTGCTGAAACATTTAGAAATTGTATTTTTATTATGAGCTCATTCACATCATACATTTATATATACCATCTGGTCAGGCAAATAAGCCTCATGTGTAGTCTTGGCAGGGTTAAACTACAATTGATTGTAGTGTGTAATTGTAGAATAATGTGTGTAAACATCATCGACATTGCACACATGCATAAACACAATAAATTCAATGTGGTAACATCGATGTTTACACAATGTATGTATTCAGCAGTCATAAGAATGTGTTAATGTTCAACTGATGTGTCAAAATGTATAGTGTGGTTCGAGACTGGCTGTATTCAGATCAGTGACAGAAACTGAGCAATACACCAAGAGTGTGGGGCTGAGAAAACATGGGACAATGTTAAACAAGATAACAATAATGTAATATCACAGAACCAATGCGTGCAAGATGACAATGGTAAAATAAATACAGCTTCAAATGCATTATGTTTGAATTAATTTTTGAAGTATTATTGATTTATTAGGGTGAGGCCTGCACCAGCACAAACCTACAAAGTGAACATGCAGTGCCATACCCCAAAAGACTTAAAGCTGTTTGTACAGCAAAAGGTGTCTCTGCCAAATACTAATGTGCGGGGGTTGAACAGTTATGCAAACAGCATATTGCAGTTTTTTTTTTATTTTTCTTAAGAATATGTTCTGGCATAAAACCAATGTCACCTTAAAATAATTAATTTGAGTTTCAGTTTTTTTAAAATAAAATATCACAACATTTCAATCTATCGTTTGTGATTCAAATGCAGTAAATATTCAGTAAAACATGAGAATTGGTTAAAGGTCTGAATACTTACACAAAGCACTGTAGATGTTCAATATACGGTTCAACATATAAAATACCATTTAAATGCAAATTTCAATGAACCATCTACATCCAATAGCATTGAAATTCACATATTTTGTTCCTGCACTCTCCCCTCTTCTCCCTCTGTAAAGGTCGTGCCATTATCCTCAGTAAAACCTGTTAAATCTGTATTTTTTTCTCTATCACTCATCACACCCATCATCACAAAGATCTGAACATTCACCTCAATACTGTCCCACAGAATGGACCATTCCATGATCCATTGATTCTGCCTGGTCACTTCCAAGCAGGATCCAAGTAATTTTCTTGGACTCATCAAGTTTCTTCAAATGCTCCACTCCCTCAGTTTATCTCTTGTGTCCTCCTACATACACACACATAAACACACACAAAGAACTTGCAGGAAACTTCATCCTGTGCTCACAAGAAACTGCAGCACTTCTAACTTCTTGATTACTCTCTTTGGAACTCTTGGACCACTACTTTATCTCTCTCTCTTTCTTCATCCTATGACCCTGCGCTCCCCTCTCAACACCCACTTTCATTTTTTGTTATAATCTTTGTCACTTGTTGTCCTCCACCCCTGTCCTCTGTGGTCTTGTGTTGCCTCCCCTCAGCTGAGCCCTACCACATCCACTCTGATGTCTACACTATCATCTAGGCGTGACATTCTCTCCCCTGCCTAATCCGGGGGAACATCCTCTCTCAACCCAGATAACCCATCTATTTACATTTGTCCATTATTTCAGACTCCCTTATCCAGAGTGACTTACAAATTAGAGAACATTCAGTGCGTATCACATGGAGCATAAACATCAACATTAAAACAGGAGTAAGCATCAACAAGAGAGGAGAGAGGAAGTGGAGGAAATCCAAATGCTGATGACCTGACCCCTCGCTAGTCTCTCCACTCTCCAACTTCTCAGTCTCCATCACTTCTACTGAGGCGATTCTTCTTCCAGGCTAAAATCCAAGCTGCAGTTGGTAACCCACGCAAACTGTTCTCTACCTTCAACTCCTCACTTGACCTTTCTCCCCTGCTCCCTTCTTTGTTTCCTGCTGCAGATGACTTTGTTCTGTGTTCTTTGAGGACAAAACTTGCTGACATCCGTAAGGCTCTTAAGTCCCCAGCTGTGCAGCCTAAAGGACTGTTAGCACCGTCACCACCACCTGGTCTTCCTTCTTTCTCCACCACTCAGAGAAACTGATGTCTCCTAGCTTTCAATGTCTCTCAAGCTACCTGTGTGCCCTCTGGGTTCTCCTACCCTCTCTCTCCTCTTTCAAGTTATCTCTCCCGATCTCCATATTTCCTCTCAACAATCCCCTTGACTGTTTCTGTTGGCCTCAAACAGATGGGCCCTACACCGCTTGTGGAAAAAAAACATATTCTTGACTCCTCTATTAGTCAAAAGGATCATTTTGGCGATATTGAGAACAATTTCAAAATTTACTTTTCATAACAACCTCATGGGCCCCTACCAGTCCAGGCTCATTGTTGGACACTGTATGGAAACAAGTTGCCTCTCAGCAACTAAATTCCTTTTTCTGACGGCAGGGTTCCCTTTGTCTGTTGCTCTCTGGAACTCTCTGCACTATTCAGAGTAGACCACCTGATCCTCCTGTGCCTTCTGCTACCCTGAATCCAGCCATGAGCTGCTTTGCTTCCTACATCATAGATTTATTTTACGAAAACACTTGGAGAGGCTCTGTCATGATCTCCCCAGTCTCTCAATACAGGATCCTTAGAGGTCAGTGCTTTAACCCCCTTTTGATCTCTCTTTACAGGAAAGCACTTGAATCTGTTAATTTTGACAGTGTTTTTCTTACCATTGTCATACTCATAACCATCACATCTTTCACTTCCTTCTCTCATCTGACACAAAGGTCTGTATGCACTTTCTGCATGTTTAGGGGAGATCTCTACCTGGATGCTTAAATCATATCTTAAACTCAGTCATTCCTCCAAGACAGACTTGCTCTTCAAACCCAACTCATCTCTCTAAGACCCCTCACTAAAAAGTCTGGATGGTTCTGCAGTGTCACCCTCATGAGACTGAAAAGAACCTTAATGTTACTTTCAATCACCACCTCTCTACCTCAGTAACTAAACTGCAGATTATCAATGAGATCATGCACATCATTTTTCCCCACCTACTTTTCCCAGCTCCCAGTCCATCTCCATGTGGACTATTAGCCTATTGCCACTGTTTGTTCTCCAGCTTCTCTATCAGCATGACTAGACCACTGGAACTCATTCAGAATGCTGCTGCGTGACTGGTTTTCAGTTTCTTAGATTATGCCAATGTCTCACCTCATCACACCGTTACTTGCTTTGAACTGCTGCTAACATCAAATTGAAAACCCTTGGGCAGTCAAAGGTACCTCTTCTTCCTCCCCTCAAGGCAACACTTGACCTTAAACCCATGTACAATTTTTCTGCTCAGCAGCTTTTCTTGCAATATTTCTGTTCAGACAGCTCCTCCTCCCCATTCTTACTGGCCTTTTTTAACTCATTGGCCCCCAAGTGGTGTCATGAGGTACTGAAACCATCAGGACTGTTGTACTGCACCATCCTCTGACACTGATTAAAACCTTCCCTAGCTTCTAGAACTTGGGCACGCCCCACACCTAGCATATGGCATCTTATCACTCCAACCTAGAGCTAAAATTGTAACTAATGTAAGGTTGCTCATGCAGATCATTGTTAGTTACAATGACTATGGTAGCAAGTTTGCATTTCTCTTTTGAACCATTCTTTGCCATTCTGTGAACACAATAATGTGAAGGTAATTTTGGTCCTTAAGGTTATAGTTAGGGTCTATGTACATGTATGTTGTACTTATGGATGAATGCTTCACACTGTACATTAAAATACACACTAAAATTACTGGAGTATGTTTATTTGTACTGATTACTGCTTACTCAAATTATTTACTGTGTTAGTGGCTGCTCTGTGCCCATGTAATTGTTGACCATTTTTATTTCAAAGGATTTTCCTTGAAAATCTTTGTCTTCCTCTAAAGCCTTGGATTATCTGCCAAATAAATGAATAAATTCATAATAAGAACTATATGTAAACTGCATATAATAATTGTATAGTGACAATGCACCATACCAATGCAAACGCATTTCAAAGTTAAAAAGAAAGTGAAGAAGACCATTAGAGTACAGATCCTTTGTACTAGCATACAGGAAATGAAACTATAATTCATAATTACAGGTTGTCTGTTATTGGTTAGACACAAAAACTAAGTAATATAGAACATTCACCCATATCGGGATTACTGTCAAAAAGTGCTTATTAAGAAATGAAATCTAACAGGCCCATTTACAGATTAAAGAGAGGCTCATCAGGGAACACGATTTCACTTATTGTCCAGGAGGAGGCCAGTGAGAAACTCATTCCAGCACAGGAGACGAGAGATAAGACACCGCAGGCCCTTGTCATAGGACTTCAGACAGAAGGAACAGACAGTCAATGGCAGAGGAGCACAAATGGATGGGTGGCAGTGTGGTATAGTGGTAAGGAGCAGGGCTTGTCACTGAAAAGTTGTTAGTTTCCTGGCAGGGGTACTGCTGCTGTATCCTTGGGCAGGGTACTTAACTCAGAATTGATTCAGGAAATATCCAGCCTTTTAAATGGATAACATATAAAAATGGTAAACTACGTAAGTCGCTCAGGGTAAGAGCGTCTGCTAAATGACAATAATATAACATAATGTAATGTAATGGATTCAGAAGGTATACAGAGGCAGCATGGATGCAGATGCAGTGTGCCAGCACCAGAGATCCGCAGCTAACAAGGGCTGCAGATGGCTGCAATAGAAGGAGAGGAAAGAGAGGTGGCGCAGAAGAAGAGGGAGAGTGAGAAAACCTGCTGGAGAAGTCTTGGTCATTTGCATTACTTGACAAACAAAAGAGAGTCAGGCAGAGCACATGTTACCATTACATTACGTTAGTGTCATTCAGCAGATGCTCTTATCCAGAGAACCTTACATTGGTTACCGTTTTATCCACTTACACAGCTGGGTATTTACTGAGGTAATTGTATTATTAAGTGCCTTGCCCAAGGGAACAACAAATGCCCCAGCAGTGGGGCATCTTTCAGTTACAAATCCTGCTCCTTACCACTTGACATTTCTTACATACATTCATGGAAGTGCAACACTGCTGTGCTCCCATAGATGTATGTAAGAAATGCCAGGCACAGATTGGCAAGGTAGTGCTCTGGGTATGGGTGAATTGTTAGTGGTACCCCCGAAGTTCCTGGAGCAAGCCTTGAGGAACACCACTGATTAAACTCAAGAGTACTTACTCAGCGCTATTTCAATAGACACAGTTGTCTATCCTAAAAGTGATGTTTGAACTGTTTGAATTCCGTCTCGTAACACCATAGAAGTGCAATATTTTAAAAGTGTTTTGTGATTTGACAGTTTCAAATGCCTTTGGCAAACCAATAAACCACCAAAGGGAATTAGTTTACATATATTGATTTTCTATTATTTAATAAGTACACTTCTTCCATGGGTGTGGAATGTTCTTTTTCCTGAAGCCATAAATGATTAAGTAAGGCATATTCAAAAAGATTCAAAAAGTATAATAATAATTGGAGAACTAGATGTGTCTATAGTTACAAAATACAAAAGCAGTGTTCCCTTTGAAAAGGAGGATGACTTTTGCCTGCTCTGAGGCTTTTGGAACTTTGCCCGACTGAAGAGAGCAATTGAAGATGTACAGAAGTGGTTGTACTGTTGCCAGGGAGAAAGGTTTCAAAATATCTGTTTTGAGTTCATTCTAACGGGCTGCTGGATTTGAAGTCCTTTATTTCTTTCTCACTTGGATCAAATTTGAAGAAGACCTCATCAGTTATTTTACAAAGTGTTTGAGAAATCAGTTTTGTGAAGGGAATCTTACTGGCTATTGAGGGATCAACATTTAAAAAATTATTGATTGAACAGGTTGGCAGTAGTTTATTTATTTTGAATTTGCTGCAATTTGTTTTATGATTAACTGATTATTACATTTATTATGTATACATAACTATATATTCTGTGTTCTTTCGTTTTGTGTAGTTCATGCATTATTTACTTTGTACTGTACTTGGGTTTTTCCTGTTTGTGCGTTGGGTGCGTTGGGTTTACTTTGTGTTATTGTCTGAAAGTGGCCTGCAGTGAAAAGTAATTGGGAAGCCCTGCAATTCAGTATGAAATGTGTAATGCCATATGAGGACACTCACAGCAGGTCAGAGAGGGAGAAGCGAAATGAAGAAAAAAAAATTTGGTAAGAGGCTGTCTGACCAGGCAACAGACACACAAATATGCAGTGAAGGTTAGACATAATTATTTGCTTCTACTCCAAAATAATCTTATTTATTTGCACATACTGTAGTAGGGACAGCCTTTGGATCCCATAGTATCTTAACAAAGAACCATCAGTCATCATGTTTAAAGCAGCCCAAATGTTTTATGGCAGATGTTTTAACATTCTCTAGCTGCAGTTAATAGGATATTGACAACCGTGACTTATATATGAAATACACTATATCTTGTATATAAACTGGTGAAAATCCATTCTGTTTTATCCATCTTCGTTTTTAAGGACGGCACAATCATTATTTATCCTTTTTTGCACTACTGGCATGAGTCACGTCAATATAAAACAAAGTATCCCTTGCCCTGCCGTTAAATGAAAGTGACAACAAAGAAGAAGACAATGGCAGAATACAAAAATACTTCTAGCCAGCTTGTCTCAGAACATATATCAATGTAATAAATAATCTTATTTAGTCTCTATCACATTTAGTTATGTACAAAATTCAACTACTTTTCATTGACTCATACTGATACAGATAGTCTTACAAAAGTACTACTGTTACAATATGAATTACATTTTAGATAATATAATGTACCTCCATTGTGGCATTTACTCTAAAATTTTAAGCTTTTGTGGAAAAAAATCTGTTTTCATACACACAATTGCATACATGTCAGTGGAGATAATAAAGTTTTGTTTTATATTCAGAATATTTGGAATCCATATAGCTTTCTCTCTCTCTGTTCATTCAGGCATTCCTCTGATCAGGACTAGTGGATAATGCTGATATGCTTCAGTATCATTGAGATTAGTTCTGAGGCATTACACTAAACTGGTCTCTGGCTTCTGTGAATTTATGGGACCATTGAAGCACCATGCACCAGTACACCGTGGGATATTGTTTAGCTGGAAAGGAATTATTACCAACCATAACTCCTTGAGCTAACACTGGTTATTTGAATTTCTGCACTGAAAGGGATCATTGATTTTTTTCCTGGCAGTTGTCATTTTATGATTAAATTCTACAGGTAGACCTAGCAGTATTATAAGAGTACTTGCCATTTCGCTCAGCTTTCATTGTTTTTATTGTACAAATCTTGGATAAATGCTCTGGAAGTTACCAGTCTGAGAGACAGCCAGCAACCACAGACTGCAAGTTCATTATCCTAATTTTTTTTTCTGTTCTGACTGAATCTGCAAGCTCATTCAGTGTATTTTCTGTGCTGTGCTTTCCCTTCTGGTAGAGCATAGCACAGTTTGCATTTGTCGGAAGGATCCCAGCGGTACCTCAGGAAAGGTAGCTCAAAAGCACGGAACAAAATGCGCTTTAGTGAATCCAGCCGTGTGGCTTGCTTCCTCGCCGAAGGCCCCTGACTAGTGTCTCTGTCTCTGAAAGTGCACCGCTCTCGCTGCACTTCAAATGAGTCATATCTTTTTTAGATCTGAATCAGCCAGGCAAAGTATCTGAGAAAACTTTCTTCCTCCTTATTCACAGTTGTCGGCGTTTAGTGGTGGAACTGTTTAATCATGGATGCGGAGTGTGACAGAGTAATGAGGTCCCCTCTCAGCACACACTCCAGCGGGCGGTAATGTGGAATTGTCATTTGGGTTTTGGACTTTGCCAGTGTCAGGCACCGTGGCTCTGTCCCTCAGCTCAGTTATTTAAACCATGTTGCTTCTGTAAAACACACAGCACAGAATACGGAAATTTCATTTGGTGTCCTGGATAAGGATCCCTGCAAAGACATCTGTTCTGACTATGATGCCTCAAGTTTCTTGACTTTGTGTGCAGCAGACTCCAACGAAGAGAATCAGGGTCCGTGAATTTGCATACAAAAGAGTTAAGTCTCCACAGTGCGGTACCACCGGGCGACTTCCTGTTCTGTGATTATGTAATGCTGACGTCCACAGTAGTCTGTGGCATAATTTTTTAATGTGTCTTTCAGGAGCTAATCCGTGCTACGGCTTGGTAATGCCTCAGATGAGACACAGAATATCGGAGTTTCTCAAGATTTACTGAAGAAACCCCAGGGAGTCAAAATGTATTACGAATCAAGCAGAGAAAGTGCTATTTTTATCAAATTTATCCTTATAAAAAAGAAAGAGATTCACAGAGGCCTGGATGAAGCATATTTTACTGTACCCTATATGGTTTTGTTTCATTGTTCTTAAATTCAGTCTGTCTTTAATTTAATCACCTTGCATTAGATTTTTATTGTATAGTAAAGCATAGACATTCTGTGAGCTGAGTCCACTCCCATACACCATATATAGTTATGTGCAGCTTTAATAATAAATGTGTTATGTTATCTGTGTTGCATCTGCACTCAAACCCTTCAAACCCTGTCTTATTTGACCTGAGCAGTCAAATTAAAGCAGGTTGTTTGTTCCAGGTTAAGATGTCTTTAATACCTATGGTTGGAAACGAGATTGAAGGCTTTTGTCTTCGCCACAACTTCCCACAGCCTCCTAAGAAAGGTGTGCATGCGAGGCGTGTTCCTCTGATTATGAAACGGCGCATTCCTTGCACATTTTCTGTCAGGTGACCCTGAATATTATTAGTCCATAATTGCCTCACTTCAAGGCCTACCCATCTGCGTCAGTGTGTCTGAAATAAATGAGCTCCAAGGTTATGTAAGTCTCAGAGAGAGAGACACTGGGCTTCTACTTCAGAAAATAATTTTAGAGAAACAAACAGGAACATAACTGCCTCTTATTTCAGATAATTAACATGATGCGGTCCACAGCAAGCTTTTGGAAAGGTAACTCTAACTGCCCTGTGCAAAGTATAACTAAATCGTGCTGATTGTAAGTGCTCTTGGAGGCAGTAAATAAAAGTGCAGTGGGTATTTACGGACATTTCTGTAACAGTCAAGGCTATAATCATTTTTTTTAACTTCAGCTGCACCAAAAGTGCAGCATGCCCAGTGAAATAATGTCTTGAGAGCAAGTGCAGAATTTCTTCAAGGTACATTATCCCATTCTTCACCCCTTCTTAGAATGGAAGGACAAAGAACACAAATTAAACCTGATTGCATACATTTGCAGTGCTATTAATTTTAAATTCCCATTTCTGGCACTCATTTAGCATGCTCTGAAAGCTCTGAAAATTTCCTTTCAAATTGTGTGCCATGGCTGGGGATTTTGTGTGTGCCATTCTACGCAGTCATCCCAAAAGGGACATATTGAACTTAGCGAGAAAATGATTCATATCCATTCAGGTTCAGAAAAAAGCCTTTAGGAGAGCACTTAATGATTGCCATCAAACACAGGCTCCCCTTCTAGCACTTAAATCTGACTTAGAATAACTCTGGATTGAACATCTGGCCCTGCGAAAGAACTGATCTGGACCCACAGGAAGTGGGCACCTTGGTATACTTAGCAACAGTTTAATGATTGGCTTCAACAAGCTTTTTTTCTTTTTAGTGTAATTTCTTCATTCCTGAAGAAAACTGACCAGCTACACCTGTAAATTGTTGATTGCCTTCCTCACATTCCAATGTAACCATTCAATGAAGTCCACAAATAGCCTTATAAAAGTGCACAGTGTGAATTAAAATGTCCAATAACACATTCTCCAGTACACTCTTCTAAGATGTAGAAAGGCTATTTCTTCCTCCATGTTTCCATCTGTCCAGTTTGTTGCTAATAATGCATTTTTATGAGGATTTGAAAGTTGCTTCACTTGGCTCCTGGCCAAATCTGGGAAAATTGTTTTTCATGAAACCTGTAGTAAAATCTTTGCTTATCCACATTCTCTACAGTAGCTCACAGCTGATTTACGTGCTTAACTTGAACACCGCATCAACAGTAATCTCCAACTATTTTCTTTTTTTTTTCAATTCTACACCAATCCTTTGCCTCCCCATACTGTAACATTTTATATATACTGTATAGTGATTGACAGACACTAAGCTGAAAAAAATCACAAAGCCTTTTAAACCTCCAAGATCAGGACTTAAAGTCAAGCTGTTCAGATTGATAACGTTCTGTACATGTGAAATGTACAGCTGGGAAAAACAAGTTTATTTGACCTCAATGGCTGCAGTTCACCATCTCACACAGATACAGAAGGTCATTACTACCTTTCCTGTCATCAACACTAATGCTCCACTAATGGCCATACATGAAAAGAAAAAGCTTTTGTTCCCCACTCCTAATGCGTATGTGATGTTCCCATTTATAGCTAATAATATACAAATATATATAGTTGCCATGTTATCTGTCATATTGGCACTTGATCACATGGGGAGATGAGAAAGATAATGATTAAAGCTCCATTTTTGTTTGCAGGAGTGAAACAAGGTGTTCCACTGTTGATAACTCTGCCTGTCGACATGCTGAGGAAGATACCCTCTGCAATTAGCCATCCAACGAACAGTACTGTGTCGTTTCCTGGAGCTGCAGGGTCAGTACACATTGTCAGAGTGATCCAGGGTGCTATCACTATCATGATGCAAATCATTTAAATGTCTCACAAATGTACATGGCACACTGTTTCACACTGTCATATTGTGTGTGTGTGTGTGTGTGTGTATGTGTGTGTGTGCATGCGTGCATGTATGTGTGTGTGTGTGCATACTTTTTTTGAAAGTCTTATAATCTAGCTGTGTGGTAATGTTAGTTACAGGGGAATTATTTTACATGACTACTGGCCAGCTGTCCATGTGCTAGCTCAAAACTGCTGGGAGATTTTAAAAGCTTACATCTGCAATAACAAAATTTGTTGTGTTCTTCTTGGTTTACTTGTCTGCTGTCAGGTACAAGGACTTTGATTTACATGATAAGGAATTACAAAAGTACATACATCAGAGCAGAAGTTCACAAAAAATATGATAAAAAGAAGAAAAGAAAGTAAAAGTAACAAAAAAGTGTACTACAACAAATGAATTAAAATTCCTTGAGGGCTGTGAATGCTGCCTAAAAAGTGTAATAAGCTCAGAGCCAGCCCCCCAACACGCACACACACACACACACACACACACACACACACACACACACACACACACACACACACACACACACACACACACACACAAACACCTTCACTCCTGTAGGCCAATATCCTAATTGGAATTACAACAGCCTTGAACTGCTGCTTTTGTTTCAGGTAGTTAACAGTTGGGAAAACGACTAAATTCAGAACAGGGAAACTCATACGCTACAGACACATCTACAGCCTTTCTGTTATCTGTAAGTGATCAGATATCTACCTGCAGAGAAAACAGATGTCTGATAACTTCTCGCTTCATCCCACTGACTTACAGTTGTAGATCGGAGCTGTCCTATTTCTGGCTATGACATCAGCAGTAGGAAATGTGCCTCGGCTCTGGGTTCACTGCACCTCAGAAGCATCTTTCTCAATCATCAAGGTCATATTTCATACATACTCTAAAACATATGAAATGATAAATTTTTACCAATCTCAATCAAGGGCTAATTTTGTCTTTTCTCAATGGGTCATTGGTCTTGAATGGACCATAATGACTGTATGACTGTAGATAATGTTGGTATATTCATAAGGACCAGGCTGATAGTCGAGACACCCTTTCTCATTTTTCCATTCAAATCTTGAATTTTGATTGTGATCATGGCTCCAGAAAATTGAAAAAAAAAGCCACATGACAGGTAAATTTTTATAAATACATTTTCTAACAAGCTACTATCTTTATTTTTACGGCTACCCATGACCATTACATCATATATTAACATAATTTTCCATTTTCAGTATCTTGTACATTTTATATGATTAGATACTGGGCCAGAAAACAATATCCCTCTTTGTGATATCTGGCCTCTGGGTTAATAATGTGAATCCTGTGAAGGTTAATAACAATGGTTTTCCCTTGGATTGTGCAATGGCCAGATGTTGACACAGAAGGAAGCAAAAAAAAAAAAAAAAACGAATCCATCACATAGTTGTGTCTGTTGGATATGTAAGTTTCAAATGATTGCATGAAACATACTGAATCTGAACAGGTTCAATCCTGATTTTGTGAGGATTAAAAATGTTGTTTTTAACCTTGTCAATGAAAAAAATAGTAATCCATGGAAGTGGAAGGTGTGGAGTGAAATAAAAAGGGATGTAGAAATGATTTGCATTCGAGATTAAGGTCGATCCCTCAAAGTTACGTATGTGCATCAGTTCTGCAGGCTGCAGGCAGGCTGTGATCCGGAACAAGGACGAGAACAGAAACCTCTGGCCAGTGGTTTCGGGGATAACATGCCATGTTTAAATGATTCTTACTCAGTCCCAAGTGGCTCAGCAGGGAGGGGATCACTTTGAATGCAGGGTGAATCCTTTGACTTGGGTTCAACCCTGTTTCGGCGATTCCAAAACAGGATCACACAAAGGTGAAAACACATACAAAATTACTATTAAAATGTTCTTTTTAATACCTTGATTGCACCCAGTTGTTATTGTTATCTAGAAAACACATTGAGGGTGGTAAATCATGTTACAGCTATAGTGGTTGGAAATGCTAACTGGAAGGGTCTAATCTCCAAATTGGTTTGGAAGAGCAAAAAACTGATATCATCCTGATATAGGATGGGCATTGATGCAACCATTCCAACATTAAATGGTGTTTTCACATATAACTGTTGTGCATGATCTATTGTGGAAGATGAGCACAATGGTGTTT
Organism: Megalops atlanticus; assembly: GCA_019176425.1. Classification (NCBI taxonomy): domain Eukaryota; kingdom Metazoa; phylum Chordata; class Actinopteri; order Elopiformes; family Megalopidae; genus Megalops; species Megalops atlanticus. The sequence goes on along the minus strand of CM032880.1, from coordinate 30,393,276 downwards.
ATATTCATGTCTGTTGATTGCCTGTAGCTGCTACTGTTGCTAAAACTTCATTTTACCTTGCTTGGTGTGATGCCAAAGACCACTATGACAATATGTTACACACCCTTCAACGGATTTGGTGTTTGATCTTTTGAACATTGTAGCCATAGTAGCCATACTCCATAGCCATATTCTCCAAAAATATGAGCATGAAAAGAAGGACAGAGGGTAGACTCTTCAGCTTGGCTGTATTTGACACTCCATCATCAGATATGTGGATGGAGGTCACAAGTTACCCTGCCACCTCTTTGCTATAGAAAGCGATTACAAAAAGTGATGTTTTTCAGGATACTGTTTGCACTGTAGCATCATAGCAAAGTTGGGTGAAGTAGTCTGATGTGGCCAAGTTTGTCATACTTATCCTTTAAAGCTATGGGAGGAGTTTGTGTTTCATTTCCGAGTACTTAAGAAAGCAAAAACTTCCTGACAAAGAAGTTGCACGTATAGACTAATGAGCCATGCTGACCTAAGTAGAGTATTTTGAGAAGTCATCTTGATGTTTGCCTTTTTATGGGCTTAAAATAAACCCTTAATGAATTGGTCCAGTCTTTTTCTAGTGCAACCGAAATAATGTTCACGCAGATATCACAGACAGCAAATAACTCAGTGTATTTCTCGCAACAAACTCAACAGAGTGGAGAAAATGGCTACTGCTGAGCAAGCCCGTTGCTTGCGCTAAAAATATGAAATGACTCAGATAATCAAGGCACGTCAGTGCATGGGAACAAGGGCGCCAACATCATGAAATACTAATGTGAAAGGAGAACTCGTCTGCATAACTCGTTTCTTCAGCAAATGCAGTCTCTGGACCTCTGATTGTCTTTGCCTCAGTATGATCCGGACACCTTGACTTAGTGGCTGATTGGTTTTGAGATTAGAGAGGAAAGGATGATCTTCCTGCTGTTAAAATGTGTGTATATGACAGAAACACAAGAATTAAAAATGTTTAGTTTTTAGTTACCAAATCAGTTAAATATATATACCTTGTGTTAAATTTGATCAGACTGTACAAATGAGGTGTATTGATTCTAGAACTATGATCAGAAAGTTTCATGTTCTTAGGCATTTGCTTCTTTTTAAAAGACATGTTTATTGTTTTGTAACCACTTTCCTCATCAATAGCGTTCAAAACTTCTACAGAGATCTTTATTAATACATGCAAAATTAAGCAGTTAACACAGTGAAACAATCAACTTCTCACTGCCTTTTCCTAGGTGCGAACTTTGTGAGGTTTTTGAAAGAGATGGGGCTGACATCTACCTTCTATGATTGTCCAGCTTTTTAGTCTGACCATGGTCAAGCGATCAGCCCTATGGAAAATGAAAGTGACATTTTACGTGCATATTTTCATGAAACAATATGGTAGTGCATCAGTGCTTACAAAGTAACACACCAGGCACAGAGGCAGAATGCACCACTTACTTATTTGATTTGACCTCCATGCACAGTGGAACTAAATATTAGCCAATATGCATACACTTCCATCTTGTTTTATTGCTTAAAACAACTGCCTAGTACTTCCTGTATTATACTATAATACATAGTATATATAATACTCATATTACTTTCATTGCTGAGCAACGTATTACTTGGCCATGAGAGCAATCTGAACCCAATTTGTAAAGTCCAGGTCATTTCTAAAATGGAAATTCCATTTCCAAAAGTCAGTTCCGTCTGCAATTGTGCAATCACGGAAAAGACGGGGCTCTCCGATTCCCATGTGGTGAATTGCTGTCGTCTAAGAAAGGCCGTTTACCCAAATTGCTTTGGAAAATGCCTGTCACTTTAAATGGATAACATGTAAGCAATTCAGTCACCCTAGGTAAGGTCAAAACTAAGTAAATGAATAACATGTAATGAATAAAATTTTTGTATTTATTGACAGGAACATGGTGACATGCTTCTATACCTTTAGAACATCCTTTTTACCAGGAGCAACACTCTGCATAATGGTCTCTTGAGGACTGTACTGTTCTCCTTTATTAAGGAGAGCCTATCCTTTGTATCCTCTAGTCCCGTTCCTATGGATATCCTATTTGTATGTTTTACTACTAATGATAAAATCTATAATGTTACATTGTCAAGTTAGATTTAAAAATGACCCTCCACAGAAAACAAAAACAAAAATAATCAACTAAATATTGCAAAAAATAAAAGTCGCAGGACAAAAAAATTAAACAATGCACTTAACAAACTTCTTTATGAGAAAAGAATGCTTACTATTGCCAATAATGGTGTTAGAAGTGTCACCATATGTTAGGTCATATATATAAGGAAATTAGTCTAGATAAACCCCCAGAAGTGTTTTCTGTCATAAATTCTTAATTAAAGAGTAAGTATGCTTGCTCAGGGTTAGGAGTCCACACACTATATTGTCACTCTATTATACTGAATAAACTAATTATCTGCTGTTATGTAGAAAAAAATAAGGAAAATAATGTATCCAGCTTTAGTATGCAGCTTTGCCTTAGTGTTTGTTGGTGCATCAGGGTAAAATGTAATGTGAAGGAATACAAAATAAGCAACCATAACAAAACTTTACATTTGAAAACCTAAAAATATACATATACATACATAAATATGTACTCATATACAATGTACACATACATCCTGTAGGCATTTGAATGTATGCATGTGTATACTGTAACATGCAAATGGTTATACATTGCTAAGAGCATTAAATGACTGCCAAGAATACAAATGCTTTACCTTCTTTCAACTCTGACCTGGAAACAAGACCCTCGATATGGGGCAGTATAGTCATGGCCATGCACCTGCCATGTTGATAAGCCATATTCAGGGCCCATTTCCATCTCTTGGGATTTATATAGTGCTTCACATGCACCTGCTAGATTTAATGATGCCCTCTGATCATGGTCACGATTACTCTAAGCACCTCATGACGTAAATGTTCTGAATGAGTTGCTGAGGGCCGGCGTATTTCATAAAGCCCTTCTGTAAGCCAGGAAGGGCAGGGCAGCTGATGTCTCCTTTCCGCCAGAAGTACAAAAAGCCGCCAACACAGCAGGTATTTAGAGCTCGGTCATGGGGAGAGGCAGGACCGCCGGGGCCACGGACAGCAACCGCAATCACAGTGTCTTTCATGACTAACGAGCTTTGTTGTACTGCATTCCCTCATCAGGAGAGACTGAATAAGACAACTTGCAATCTGAAGAGGAAGAGAGAAGCCCCAGAGACTCCCTGTGATACTCCCCATAATTCTCATTCCCAAACTGAGAGCCCTGACGGGTACATCCAGTTCTGCCTCCTGCCATCCCATTCTGCTGGAAAACCACTCGCGCCAGTCGTCTCATGACCCAACACAAAGCCCCTCTGGGACCCTGTTGAACTAATGCTTTCTCCCTTTTCTTTACTTTGCATTCTTTTGGCTTTGTTCCCCCTCTGCGAGTGTGTTTTTGTGTGTCTTGGCATGGGCCCTGCAGGGTGGCAAAAAAAGGACAGATAAAAACAGGCCTCGGGCTGCACCCTGTCTGTGGCTGGTGTTCCTCCCCGTTCCTCCGGTGTGCTGTCTTGTGTACCCCATACATCATGACAACCCCGTCAGCGGCATTCATCTCCGCGCAAGTCTTCCGGCGAGCAGTACTTTTTACCTGGCAGGGCTCTGATTAATTCCTTCTGACAACACGCAACTCCCATATCAGGGATGCAGAAATCCCTGATCCACTGACATAAAACAGGACTCCACGGGCGAAAGTCAAGAGGGGCCAAGTGAAAGCAGGCAGAGGCCGAAAGGCGTTTGATTATGATTTCAGCAGGCACTTATGAGTGGGGCACACGGCTGCCGGGCTGGCTCTCAGCTTGTTGCAAATGTAAAGATAAGACTGCAAAAGGTATATAGAGATTACAAGATCAAACATACAATGTTACAGATAACTGTAGGACAGATTTGCCATATCTGCTCTACAACGATTTAGAAAAGGAAATATAAATCTTTCTGCCTGTCTGTCAGTCAGTTGATGTATGCATTTCGGGAGAATACAATGGTACTAATCTGAACCAAGAAGAATTCATTGAAATGCTGCCTGGAGAGAAGCAGCTTGTTGGTGGGATTCAACACTGAGATGTGTGAGCTAAAGTGAACAAGGAATATGGTGGAGTGTCCTGTAGTACCTTAATAAGTGCTACAGAGTGTGAGTCATAACGATTCATACATATCTAGGCCCCCTAATGAGGGTTAGGAGAAGTCAGTGGAGTGTGCTGTCTGTACCAGAGATCCGTTATAGTGAGGAACGAAGGAAATATCTTTGACCTAGAGGCTGATTGGCTGTTGGAATTGGCCACAACAAGTAATTCATTCTCCCCATCAGCATCTGAGTTAGATCTGAGTTAGAAAATAGGCCCAAAACCCAGTGGGCACCACATGGTTTTTATTTTTCACTTGGCGCTTTTCCCTTAAGATGAGCTGAATAATGTCTGGATTTTAAATGATTATTCAATTAGCAAGACTTCTGAAAAGTGCTGAACATGCCTCTTATTGACTTGAATTTTGAATATGGAATAAACTGGATACTGTATCGCATTAAGGTTCAAAGAGCACTTTCGCTTTTGAATTTACATGTAGGAAACAGTACTTGATTTTCTCTTGTAAGACAAATTAAATAGGAATTTATACCTCCAACTAAGCCGTAAGATTAAAGAAGTATTATCTGCAGCTGTTTACTACTGAAGGCATCTCATCTGAAGCACCTTTGCAGATCAACAGCAATTTATGATTTAGGATTTAGCTGAATTATGAGAAGAAAGGTGTATTCATGACAATATTAGCTATCCAAGTTATTTGTGCCGCTGTGTTCATTTCACTGGCTCAGTCTGTTTGGTAGGTAGCTAACTGGATAACCATGACTCATTATTTGTCTGTGGTGTTTTACACTGTACATTTGTGTCTGTGACTGTTGTTGTGCTGCGTGAAAACATCAAGATGTAATCGACGAGGGCTGTTGTTGACTGAATTCACAGCACATTGAGTTATGAAAATTCCAAACACACCAGTGTGTCTGAACTCACGAGATCCAATTCAGTAATGGACGCATCAGTATGTCCATACACATTAGAGGATTAAAGGTAAGTGTTGGTGATCATCAAAAGCAACAAGATCAATGTCGCTTAAGTACAGTCAAGGGCACCAAGGGCTTTTCTCTGGACAAAAAAATCTGCCAATAATTATTATGACCTTATTAAGTTTTACTTATTTTGTATTTAATAAACACTGCACATATTTATATAATTGGAGAGTAAAAAGAACGGTTATGGTATACATTACATTATTGCCATTTAGCAGACACGCCTATCCAGAGCAACGTACAGATTTTACAATTTTTATATGTTATCCATTTATACAGTTGGATACTTACTGAGGGAATTCTAGGTTAAGTACCTTGCCTAAGGGTACAACAGCTATGCCCCAGCAGGGAATCAAACCAGTAATGGTTGGTTATGAGCCCTGTGCCTTACCATTAAGTTATACTGCTGACCCCAAGGAAGCACATTAACATGCAGTAACAGAACTTTCTATTGTAAATAACATCTATTGTGATTAGCATTGTAAGGTGGGAGTGGGAGACGCCTGACAACATATGGACTTCCCCCTCCCACCTTACAGCATCTATTGATTTTAAGTGTAAAAGCGCATAAATGAAAGGATTCCACCCAAATATGTAAATGTATCTGTATGTGTAAGTAGTAATATTAGTCATAATTAAGTATAGCATATCATTGGTTTTGAACAGCATTTGCTCCTGGATGATTGAAGTTAAAATGAGAAGCCCTGTTATACTTGCTGTTCCCTGGCTGAGAATGCAGGATGATGTAATAGTCTGTTTTCAATGAGAAAAAGCCATTTGCTAAACACATGACACAAAGTTCACTATCCTGAACGCAGAGCTCACGCCAACATTATGGGCTGAGAAGAGCTGCCAGCCAATTCAGCTGCTTTATTCCTAATAATCTCTTAATCTTTTCCTCTGAATGCTGTTTTTGGACAGAACGAACTTTAGTCTTTGATTCTGGGCCAAACAAGAATGCAGCTCATGGTGAAATCCTGAAAAAAAAACATATAAATTGTAATTGTATACTTGACGCCACAGTTTATAATCACAGACTGAGCATTCATCCTGCCGACACATTCAGCAGTGGTGTGATTTCATCTGGCGGCCCCCAAGCAAAATGAGATAGGAAATATTTTCTAATCTCTTGGCTCCATAACCTTAGAACAACCAAGTTTAAGTGCTAAATTGACAACCAGGTGATTTCTATTAAACATTTCAAACCCCTGAAGGATTTTCACCTCTGCCAACTTTCGACCAGTTGTCATGCAAAGCAAATGACATGCTGGCTCAACAGGGGCACCGCATTACGTGCCCTCGTATCTGAAATCATAAACTGACCTCACATAATACTCCCCTGATACAACTGCAGTTGTGATTTCTCCCTGCTTTTCTCACCATTGTGCCAACATTGTGCATAAATTAAATACCCACTGCACGCTGGGAGAAAAAATAGTTCCGATACAATGCCTTGGAAAGAAAAGAAAAAAACATCAAAAAATCAGACATTTGCCTTGATAAAAGGCATTTCAAGTTTCACAAAACATATTCTTAACAAAGCAACTAGAACTGTAAGAGAAGGCACAAAAAAACTGACGTCATGGACCCAGAAAGCAAATCTCTGTGAAAACTGGAATAGTATTCCAAACACTTAAGAAAATAACAGGTTCTGTACACAGTTCGTCTCACTCTTTAAAAGCAATCATGATTGTTAGAAATGCAATTGCATTACATCCTTGCTAATGCTACTATAGAACACAATGCACTTTTACTGTTGGAAATCCTTTAAGCTTTGTGTTTTCCCCTGTTTCAAATAACAACCAGAGTGATGGTGCAATTTCCCACTAAGACATGGCCAGTGTAGGCAGTTATCAAATCAAATCTGTATTCATGAGCCTGGGTATTGAATAAGGCTAAATATTTGGCATGGAAATGAATGCTTAACTGTAGGTTATTTCCATATTTATTCATTTGTTTTAATGACATTACCTGATATATAGCCCACAGCGACCATGGACCACAGATTTATAAAAGGACATCAATAGCTGTACGGTTGCAGTGGAAGGTTCAGTGGTTTGGGTGGGATTCATAAAACACATGGGTATAAGCACACAATTAAGACCTGGGGCTGGGTTCTGCAATATAACATTGCAATTGGATTTGCCAAGATTTCGAGCCAACTATCCAACATGGACACATTCTATATCCCCAGTGCTGAGAGGTTTTTCATTGTATGACTGGTTACATACTACCAAAATTTACCGCAGAAGGAGTATGGTTGTTTTATTGCAGGGAGACACAATACACAAATATGTCTTTTTATCTGACTGGGTTGTAATAATTTAACATGTGACAGATGGACTTGCTGTATTTTTTTTCCACTTTGTGTGCATTAATCAGCGAAAGAGCCACATGTGTAGACATGAAGTTTTATAGCTGGATGACTTGGATCATTAGTGCCTTCATTTGCATATTCTTTACATACTGCTTTGTAAACAACTCTTGTTTGCCTGTTTGACTGTCAGAAGGTGTACGGAAACTGATATTGTCCTTTATTAGTTGCAGGTGATAACTGGTCGTTAAATGTGACAAATTTAAAAACATGATTGCTTATATGGAACCAAAGCCCAGATTTATAAAGGCTAATACTTAAGCCCTCTTTCTACTGAGAATCAATAAAAGCATTTGAATAAAAGCAGTGAATGCACCTGCTGAAATTTGGGTGTAGATTCTAAAAACAAGGCTATCAAATATACCATTTAATTTACCAGCATACCTGACTCTTTTATGAGCTCTGAATGCATGTATCAGTATGATGGAAACTAAAAAAATGTTCCCAATTCCACACAATTTAAGCATTTTATTTGGGGAATTAGGTTTAAAGCAGTGATTTTACTTGAAGGAATTCTCTAGGTCTCTTCAAGGCCAATTTTAATACCAGATTATTCCAGGCAGCTGTCACCTAAGCGAGATGCAATGTATGAATGCAGATACTTTTCAAAGGATCATGTTTACTGACTACCATTCTGAAAAAAATCAAAAGCCTGCAATTTCTCCACCCCATCTCTTAACTGTCTTGAAACATTAGCTGAACTGCTCATTAAGCTTACTATATCAGGTAGGGAACATTTTACAACATGAATAATTTCCAGTCAATTTCCAATACTCTATTATTGTATTTCTTTTTTGAAATTACAGTATATCTTTCAGGTCAGGGCTTCATTAAAGTAGAGCATCCTCGCACAGTGATTTAAAGCTGTAAACAGATCTACAGATGGCTGGTAAATAAAAAAAAAAAAAAACAATCAGAGGGTCCTGATGTCATTAAGACTGTGTGAACAGTGTTTCTCTTTAAACCTGTATATTGGATGGTTGAGACAACCAGGCAGGTTTGCCCGGGTCTCACGAAAAGAAAAATGTATAAAACATTGTATCCGCAATGCTTACTGTGAGTGAGTAGGGGGTTGGAGGTCCAAACAGCCACAAATTAGCAGAGTGCAGCCATTTTAGACAGTGTTGCAAAGGGCGTGTCTTCAGGCTTTTTTTCTCCATAATTGAGCGGTATTATGTATTGGTAAGAGCAGATGTGTAATCCGCTCATTTCCTGGAATTGATTCAATAATAATAATAAAATAAATAAGTAAATAAATTGCCAGCTGTGATTCGCTTAGTGAGAGGGGGGAAAAATATGATCATTAATATGGTTATGGAAACCAAAACAAAGCCCCTGATTCCTTTGGGATTTGTTTAATCTAGGTTTAACAAACTCTGGATTATTTACTGTTATGCAGTTGGATTTGTATGTCACATGGACTGGCTGGACAGTGCTTGACATCAGAGGGAACAACAGTGGCCGCACTGCCCTGACAAGCTTAAACAAGCTCCATGGGAAAATGGAGGCGCCACCAGGAAAAGGATGGCTTTTGATAAGCAGAACATGGTGGTAAATATGATTCATTCAAATTATTTTTATAATATGTGGCGAATATATTTGTAATTTATACATGCATTTATACCTAATGAACACTTTTTCAGTCTTTTCTCTTTTATATTACTACTATTATAACTAGTAATCATCCATATTTCAGAGGGTCAAAAATAAAGATATTTCTTAAAAAAATAAAAAGCTATTTTATCCTGGGGGAAAATACACAAGAAGAAAAAAACAACAAAGAAATCATCACAAGAAAAGAACAAAAAAGTTTGAAAAGAAGCAAACTTATACTTTGTAAGGGCAAATGCTTCCAGACCACAGAGTGTGGAAACCTATTGTGTAATGAATAAACATGTTTCCTGGAGTACCCACGCCGGAGCATTATTCCTCCCACACAATCACCCCTCCAAGGCACAGTCACCGGCTGAATCAGAGGGAGCAGCAGCGGCCTGCGTGTCCTGCAGGCTGCCAGAGAGCTCCATTCCCCCCGGTGCTGTGACTGTCATCCAGGTGGCTCTCCTCAGGGTACCCTGAAAAGGACACACCTGAAAGAGGCATTCAGCTGGCGTTCGCCCAGACTGCATTTGTACAGGTATCTGAGTGAACTTTTCCGTTTCATTGAGTCTCTTCCTGGGTCTTATGGCCGCAGGGAACCTGGCTAAGCGTTCTCCCTCAAAATGTCCAAGGTCAAAATGGGCGACTATGATTTTAGTCAGATAGCCCCCAAAACGTACAAAAGACTTACCTTCTCGTGTATGGGCAGCAAAAACATATCTCGTTTAAATTCAGATGAAATTGATTTCATAGACCTCTCTCACTTTTGTCTTGTGAACATCCAGTATTTTATTCAAGGTATTAGGTTTGTTGCCTCTGTGATTCTTTTTGGTAAAAATCTTGGACAAATGAAAAAACCTGTGGGGTTACTTTCTTTCTTTACTTACTTTCTTACTGTCTTTCAGATAGTGTGTAAGACTTTTTATTCCACATTGAAAACCACCTACGACCCATCTCCTTTTTGAGTCCATAAGGTGTGATATTCACACCTGGGGGGCTTAAAAAGGTCTCAGCTCTGCAGAGTGCTACTCTGTGCATAGCTGTGGTGTTAGGATTAGAAACCTGTGATTAGTTTAAAATATCCTCCTCATATGCACACTGAGAGGTACACATGCACACCACGTAGCTGTGCTGCTCTGCATGATATAGCCCTCTGGTGGAAATAAAAGGTGTGAGAAAACTTTGTGTCAACTTCCTTACTGCTTTGTTATCTCATGAGTGTTTTGGACGTAGGTTTTTAGACTGACATTTTGAGTTCAAATACCTATTGATTATTAGAGCCTTATTGAATATAATGAATATAAGAACCGATCCTTGGGGAACTCCAGTTCAGAGATTGTGAGAAGTTGTGAGACAGCTTCTCCAGGTGATTTGGTAAGAACGATCTGAGAGATCACTGGGCAGTGCCTGACATTCTAGTTCCCATAAGGAGAATCTGAGGGCCTACAGCACTGAATGCTGTAGACCTTTCATTTGACCTCTGTTTGGTGTAGACCTCTGAAATCCAACTGGTTAAGAGGATGTTCTGAAAAAGAAGACTGGAGTGCAAGTGCAGCATTCTGAAATGTTTTGGAGAGTGAGTGGTCAGAAGTGGTGTGATGTGTGCCTATTTTAAGGCGGTGGGATAACGGACAAAAACTGGGGAGGTATTAAAAACAGGGAAGATGAAGGAAAGCAGATCAAGAGGGATTGCTTGAAAGAGGGGAGGGGGGATGGCACCCATAAAGCCAGTTGTCAGTTTGTAAGACTAAAAAAATGGAAACATATCAGATTTTTCGAGTGGAATGAAGGTGGAGAAAGAAGGAAGACCAGGTGGGGGCGACGGTGCAAACAGGCTGGCAGGCTGCACAGCTGGGGACTTAAAGAGCCTTACGGATATCAGCAACTCTGTCCTGAAAGAACACAGAACAAAGTCATCTGCAGTGAGAGAGTAATAATGGGGACATGGAGGGGAGTCGAGTGGGGTTGGAGAGTTTAGAGAACGCTTTGCGTGGATTAGTAGCTGTGACTTGGATTTTTGCCTGGAAAAAGGATATTTTAGCAGAAATGATGGACTGTGGGAGGCTGGAGGGGAGACACTGGTCAAGGATCAGGTCAGTGGTGTTGCTCCACCACTCTGCTGATCACAGTTCAGACTAGCAGTGTGCAGATAGTGAGTTGGAGAACAATTGCTGACCTGGAGGGCAGAGAGTGTTTTCTCTGGTGTGGATTTAATATTTATTTCTTACTATTTTTTCCTTTTTGGTAATTTTAATACATGTTATTTATATCATTTATCCTCAATAAGTATTCTGCAAAATTTGCAAACTCACCTTAAACTTACCTTCAGTTCCTGTGATATTTCGGGTGACCACCTATAGCCTCAAACTGATACCACATTTCATTGATTCTCATATCAGTCCCTTTTTTACCATTATAAATGATGAAGTAAGTCACCTAAGTTCTATTCCATGCTACTTCACAGGACAGAGATGTAGCCAAACTCCCACGCAATCTATTTTTAACAATTTCACCGTTTCCAAAGCCTGCTTAATCTGATATCAGATCAAACAGGCTCACACTGAACTAGATTTCATCGGAAAAAAAAGTACTTTCAGTGCTTACCTCAAGGGTACAACAGCAGTGTCTCGCATGCTTGCGGCCCTCGAAATCCACAGCCCTCAGGATGCTATTCTACCCTATTGCCTCTCCAGCATGATAATTAATCACATGTAATGACATGTCGGACAAGACAGATGACCTGCGATGGACTCGCATCCCATCTGACTTCAAGGCGCAAGAGGAACATATGCCAAACAGAAAAAAAGGAGGCGGGAGGGGCAGGGACATTCTGTGACTGAACTGTCCGACTCGATGCCAGAGAACACTTAGCATCCAGTCAGCTCTTTGATGCATCTTCAAAGTTCACTTTGAACTGCTATCAATCTTTGGGATGGCACTGAACCGAGGGAGGCCTGCTTGTACTTTGTTTGACAATGAAATACCTTTCGGTGGTCGCGCAATTATTAATAAGGAGATTACACAAGAGCTGATCAACAAATGGCTGACACAGTGAATTTAAGCTCTAATATATTATTTCTCTGGTGTATAGAGCACTGATGGAGTCTCATTAATTAAGCAGCAAGAATATGGAGACTTCTCATTATACAAATGTGCAGACACCCCATAGGTTTTGATTATAAATGAGAAAGGATGGCTTTCCAAATGTTTAGTATTGAGTCACCTCCATAGTCCATTTATCAGTGTGATAATAAAACATGTTACATGACTATGACTATGTTACCAAGACCGGGTGTTTGAACTGTGTACAGTATATAGTGGAATGGATATATATATGGAACTCTAATTGTTTTTTAGCTTAAAGCTGAAATGGGTATACATCCCAAAGGAGACCCTAAATGATGTCTCCAGAGCCTTACCAGTATGTTTTCTCACTGAAAGAAATCCTTAAAATCATCAAAAAAGACCAAGGTGAAATATTATTTTATTTACATAATATATAAATATAACTTTTGGTTAAGGGCATTGCAGATGACTGTGCCATGTGTTCAGGTAATGATACTTACAATCATTCTCTTAGCTGGGGATGAAGATGCCAGAATGTGTTAATGCCATTACTTGTACCATACTCTGTTTGTTTTCCTCGTTTCGGTTCTTCTTAACAGCAGCATTCAAAGGCATGAATGGAGGGCAGATGTGTCGTGCCTGGAGTGAATGGAGTGAGGAGGTCGGGGCAGGGAGAATGGCAGTGGGGCTGTAATAGGCTTTGGAGAGAAGATCCACACATGCGATCACACACGTGACTGTTCTTGTGATTTAAGGTGATATAATCTGCAGAATGCATGCTGCTTTTTATATAATTTCCAGGAAGTCATTGAAAAAAAAAAGATTTTCACATGCTCTATAGGGGGCAATGTGTTATTACATTGAGTAAATACATTAACTTTAATTTCCAGTTTGCCTTCTAAATAACATAAGAGGATCTTTGTCCATCTCTGACAAAGTAAAGACAGCTACAGTGAATCTCAAATAAGTAAAGGAAACAGGTATTTCTGAATATTTTTGCCAATTTTTAAAATGAATATCACAGCATAAATATGCATCTACAGTTTTCTGTGTCATCTATGTGCCTATTAAATGTTATGTATTACACCCTCCCCTCCTTGGTCCATCCTATAAACTTTAACCATGAACACGGGTTATTTAACTGAGTGGCACAGCAGGGGGCTTTGGTGTGCTGTCTCTATAAACAGCCCTTTTCAAAGGTGTGGTTTGCTGTCACTTTCATGAGAGTCATAAATCAGCGGACCCTTCTGCCTTTCTGTAATCAATGTCTCTAGTTCCACGGTCTAACAGTAGCTGACCCAGGTTTTGTTGTTTTTTGCAGGAGAAAGGAAATGAGAGGCGATGAAATATGTGGCCAATAAAGCCTTAAGAGTAGATTGCAGTGAGGGGTGCTAACTTACGCTTATTACATCTCCCCGTGGTCTCAGGGAAGCAGCCTGCACCGCCTGGCCCTGCCGCTCCGTTGGCTGAGCCTCTTGGCTTGCTGCCCCATCTGTTTGGGCTCCTGCGGAGCACTCTGGCATTCATCCCTTAGAGACCGGTTCCCTCTTCTCTCATGCTCTGCTCCATGGGACCCTCGCTGAGCCATCCTGCAAGACCTAAACGATCCAGGCTGAACCTGATGAGGGTTCAGGTGCGGGGCTGCCGTCAGTCCATGTTCTCGGTCTTGCCGGAGGTTTGTAGCAATGACATCACCCCTCTCCTGCTCACCTGCTACCAGCCGTGGCCCTCTGCCCTGCGCTCTCGCTTTATTGCCTTTCTTCCTTCGGCTCAGTTTGTTTTTTCCTGTGCCCTCAGCCTTCTGTTGTTCTCCACTCCGCTCCCTTTGTTTTGTTTCCCCGATTTTCTTTCTCTTTCTGCCCCTTTGGCAAATTTTGCACCTGTTCCTGCTGCTTGAGTTTCTGGCTTTATTTTTTAATCATTAGTCTCCACTTTCTGCCTTTGCTGTTTTTCTTGGTTTGCAGTTTTGTGACCCTAAACTCCCTTTCGTTGTTTTTCTTGTATTCCTGCTGTGTTTTGCCTCACTGGTGCAAACTCTTTGTCTGGCTCCACAGCTGCTCTCAGTGCTGCAGCGCCTGTGTCAACTCTTCCAATGCCTTTCCACCTTTGCCGTCGTTGGCTCAAGGGCCTGATGATAACCTTGAACGTCTTCCTTGGGTGTTTCCAAAGTCCATTCCTCATAGGTAATATATATGTGAGGTCTGCATCAGGGCACTGTCAGGCTGATCTACTTTTAGAAAGGTAAAGTCAGTGGAGAACTGGAACAAACTATGGGCCAATGCCACACACCTTGTCCTTGACCTTGACTTGAGATCAGCTGCCACTGAAATGAGAAAAAATAAGCATGAAAGTAAGTAATTGAATAAGCAGGAACTGTGCAATGGGTGTGCATCCATGGACGAGTAAAATCCAGAAGGTACTTCTGAATATTGAGGGTCACAAATTGAAAAGAAAAAGATTTAATAATAGCAAATGGACTAAAGTAACATATGGCAAAGGGCACTCAGCTAGAGAAAATATGATTTTTTTAAATAAGCAGAGTTAACATTAAAATAAAGATGTTTTATAGTTTCTCTCTCTTTCCCATGATTAATTATTTAAATTTGCAAGTCAGAGTCAAGTACATAGTGCATTCTGGGTAGATTCAACTTGGGCCGATGCCTAAAACACAGCAATGAGGAATGATAACTTCAAGCACTATGTTGTCTTGTTTTATCTTATATTGTAGCATGGACAATGTTGAGCATTCGGTGTGTTCAACAAAATGATACCTGTACATTCAGGAAAAAAAAATTATGGGGTTTGATGCAACCTAGTCTCCAGGCAAAAACATCCTCTGACAAGGTGAAACTGGTAAAAAAAAAAAAAACTTATTTTGAAAGTTATGTGGCATTGACAGTCAGTCGTTTTTTGTTATCATTGCCATTATTACCCCATTTTTCATATTTCAGGTAACAGGCAGTGTTATTGCAGCCCCCTGCAGACTTCATTAGTTAGTTTCATTGATTACTTTGCCAACAAATCAGCCTCCTTCCAAAGTGAACAGCTGTGAATTCCTGCAGTACCCTGATTTGAATAACATACTGAATTGTTGAATAATCCAACTGCCATATGAAACGGTGCACAGCTGTCTAACACGATTACCTACGGCCTTTGATAGGTTTATTGATGCTGATGATGTTATTCTTCAGTTTTATTTTTAGTAAACATTCTCGGCGTGTTGGAATCTGGGTCCATGGGGAGATCAGAAACCCTCCTTTAACCGACAAAGCAGGAATCCTCCTGGATTTATGTTGGTAGCTGGCCACAGAACACCTTCAGACAGCTGAAACGCTTAGGACCACATTTACTAAATGTCTGTCAAGTCATTAAAATCATTGTAAAGACCCTGAGAGTATTTATTAAATGAGCATACTTGTACTCATTACATGTGAGAAAAGCAAGGCCTGCTGTATTTTGCAGGTTAGCCTTAATGCATGTCTTTTTGGAGCTGCAAAATATTGGTAGGAGAATATCCTCGTAAAAGCACGAGAATGACCTTATGTGATTTACGCCTGACATGAATTACAGAAGAAAAAAAGCTGTGAAAAAGGTGTAGGTAAAACAGATGTTTAAGCAAGAGGGCATTGTCTTGGATTCTTTAATTTTAATAAGAGGGAGACATGGATGTCAGAGAATATTAGCTTGAATGTCCCTTAATAAAGACATAACCTGCTTCATTATTTGAAATTTCATTGTTCAGCTAAGTGTCTCAATGGTGAGGTTTCCACTGAACAGCGCTGAAGTTGACTTTCCAAGAGACATGGAAGAAAATTGCAAATAGGAAAATCCAAATGGTAATTTATAAAGGATTAAATTATTAAACTCAACAAAGGATATCATTATGAATATTATTTATTAATGATTAGATTTAAATACTCAATTAGGTTAAAGCACACACCACTTTTGGGTTAAATTCACTTCAGCATTGAAACTGAAGCACAGCCGGTGATTTTTATGGTGTGTCTAGACACCACTGAATGGGATTCCATCAGAGTTTATATTAGTCTGGGTGTATTCTGCCAAACTTTACTAAACTTTAATTCTTAAAACAGGGACAAACATTAGTCTTATGACTCTCGATAAACCAAAACTTTTAATCTCTCTGCAGGAATGCTTCAATCAGCACCTTCGCAGATTTATGTGTCAATTTACAACATCATTATACTGGTTTCTTATCTGGACACAAAATATGTCACCAAAATGTGATGAATGTAACTACTTTGTAAACAGCTTTAGCAGGGTAGAAGAAGGTATTAAATTATACCTCATGGCTTGTTTCATAAATTTATCATAACAGAGCTTCTTCCATAAACAAGCCTCCACCTTAGGCAAGGCTTGGATGTCTTTACACAGTCTTACACGCCGCAAAATGTCACAGTGTGACCCAAGTTTTCAGATTTTGTTATCGGTTTTCACTTTATTCTCCCGTACACCTTTGACACCAGCGCCCTAGGTGCACAGTCTCATCTGGGAATATTACTGTTGAGTGGTGTAAGTGTGGCCTATAATTGTCAGGTTCACTCTCTTTATCAGTGTTTAACCACCCCTTGTCGTGGAATGTGTGTCCGTTTCTGGCACCTTGGTCAAAAAACTAAAACAGTAGAAATGGAACATAACCATTGTTGGAGGGGAACTTTTATAATAGACTAAAGTTGGATTTTCAGCTTTAGCTTGTTTGTGTTAATTTGTGTCCCTTTATCCAATTAATTATGTTATATTGATGGTAATTGGTTGATTTAATAGTTGTTTAGTTAATTAAATGTTATAGACTCTAGAGCAATTAAACAGATAATTAATCTTAAACAGAGAGCCACACTGTTTACATTTGTTAAAGGGAAAGATAGCTACATAAATAGATAAAATAACACTTTGATATTTTTAAACACAAATGGACTTGTGAATATTAGTTGAACAGAATTGATTACAGGGGGATATCCTGGATTTTTTTGGGGAAGGGTGCCCAAAGAAGTAGAATTGCTTTAAATGGGGGTTCATGTTCAAAAACCATTCCTCTCAGCAACTAAGCTTGTTCCAGCTGACCTTTGCTCCTGGAGTTCAAATATATTTTGCAAACTGCACTGGGACTATTTGTTAATATCCAGCCTGCAATGGTGGGCAGTGGTTCACAGGCAGTGGGTGCCCACCAAGGTCCATAAGCTCCACGGCCAGGAGTGAACATCACTGACACATCTTGTGGAATCAGAACAATAGATATGATATCTAGGAGTAATGTAATTTCTATAGTCAAATTTTATCTCAGTTCTGGTGGTGACTGATGAGAGCTCATATTCAAAATCTTCAGATATAAGACAGTGATTATAATGAACAAAATCAGGCCATTTTGACAATTCAAATGATCACAACACATAAAAAATAAAAAGGATCTTTAGTCTCAGGTGGAAAAACACCTGAACCATATGACTTTAAATGTCTACCAGACAAATGATTAAGTCAACTAATCCAGAAAAAAAATAAAACAGTGTCAGCCATCTATTTCTCCCTCCCAATATTTCCTTCCAACAGAATAAGATTAGACTTATTTAGATCATCCTTATCAGCTTGTCCAGGCCAGGACTTTTTAGGCAAATGCCAGTTTGACTCCTGTGTGTTTATATCACATATCATATGAATATGAATTGCTTTAGAGTGTAAACCACCACCAACGAAAATGCTGAACCTGAAAAATGAAAATGCATTTGAAAAATCCACAAAATGAGATGTTGAATTTCGAATTCTGTGAAGAGATGGCCAAACAAATGGTACTGTCACAGGTGGCATTTGATTCCTAATGTATTGCTTTATGATGCATCAATTAAGTGCAAAATGAAGTGTGAGAATTGTTTTGTTTTATGGATTCACATTGGTTAATAGCTGTCCATTTGCTTCTGTGGAGATAAGAGGCATAGTTTATGAACTGAACTACAGAACCAAATATGAAAAAACAGAGCTCAGCATTACATAATCATAAAATGCTCTAACTTTGATCATTTTTTTCAACAAAAGGACCATCCATTTCCAAAATGTTGACTACTTCCAGCATAGACTGAGCTTGCTACAGAATTTGACGCAATGAAAATCCATCTGCTCTGTAGAGGCCTAGCCATTAAAGGCCTCTGACTTCCAGGTTTTTCAGGTTTTACATTAACCTTAATGCACTCAAAATGAGAAGAAACAGAAGTGTACTGACTTACTTACTGTGTGCATACATGAAATACCCAAAGATTATGCTCTCTGATACAGAGGTCAGTAAACATAACTTTGCTTTGGAAATTAATTTGACCCATTTGTTTGTACAGTAATTTAACCTAAATCATTAGATAAGCATACAAAGTCATTGTAATCAAAATTTGAATTGAGTTATGTCTGAGTAATGATCTTTTTTGCTAGCATTTAGCTTTTTTATTTTGGCATTTTTTCATCAAGAAAAAAAACAACTTGTAATTACAATTAACATCCTGACTTTGCATTCTAATCTGATAAAGAACGCTAATCAGTGCACATTACACTATATCATTTAATGAATTACCCAATAATTCCCCTAATCTTAACTGAGCAACTGCTTGGAGTCTATTAACAGAGCAATCAATTTAGGTTTTGCATAGACAGAGAATTGTTTCTTCATGTGCAAGAAAAAAGAAAACATGCTGGTGTTGATTCCTACTTTTTGTCTGAATAAACCAAATCAAACCATATGCAGGCTGAAAAGGTTATATTTAAAGACTGAAAGAGCAAATATAATGTAGGCATAATGTCTCACCATGTCCAGTAAACAATCAAAGTGCAATCTGTTGAAATGATTGCCCTGTTTTAAATACAGAGACAGGGGTATTGAATTTCTCTGGGATTTGGGTGGTCAGCTTCACTCTTGCTAGCAGGTGTTACTCAGTGCAAGTGACAAGATTACTCTCTGAACAATTTGATTTTCCCCAGGGGAGTAAATAACATCTCAACAAAGGTGACACAAAAACAGTCCACAGGCAAGATAAATTGATTACTGCACTGGCAATTTAATAAGAATAGCCATTCATCTTTCTTAATAATTGACTTTCCTTCCACTGTGTCCCTTTGTCATTTTAATAAAAACAGTATATTACAAAAACATTAAAAGATTCTATTTTGCAGAAATTAAGTGTTTGCTAGATATTTAACAGTGCAGGCACATGTTTTAAAGGGCAAATGTTTTCATAGCATTGCATAATGTATTTGTAATTATTTATTTATTTTGTAAATGAAGAAATTTACTATAACCTCATTATTTATTCTGATTTTTTAATTTAAGAGAAATGTTTGCTGACTATGATATTTATAATAAGCAGTCCCTTAACCCTCGCCCGAGACCATGTTTAAGGGCACAAATCATTTTTTCATCTTGAAATTTGATGACTTTTCCTCCAGTGCAAATTAGTTTTTTGTTCAAAGCATTGCATAATGTATTTGTAATTATTTATTTATTTTGTAAATATAACTTTCTTGAAGACAAAACAAAACAATTTCAGACAAAAACATTTCTTGAAATTTTCTAATTTACATTTCTAATTGCTTACTAAGATAAGATAAGATCATAAATTTTTGTTGTAAAAATTATTTTTGTTTTGATTCTTTCATTTTCTACTTTTTATTGTATATTTTTAAAAAAGTAATTATTTTTTTAGATCACTGAAAACTGAAATGGCATTTCTGCTACTTTCTTAGCATCTTCTTTTTTACACCTAACAAAGAATAATAGTGACTATGTTTATTGGCCTTTCAAGACTCAGAATCAAATATATCATAGACTTAAAATTCAATTAAGCTGCTGTATTTTAGGGGTTTAGTGAAGGCGGGTCATTTTTGACCCTGAGGACACGGGAGTATAGTCAAGTTAAACATGGATGGAATATGTACGTCTGTAATAGCAGCCCACAACACATTTCAGCTGTCTTCATGTTGCAGAAAGTGAACTTGTTGCGGCACATGTCATTTACTGAAGGCAGCAATCACATGAAGCAGAGTAAGCAGGTATTACACATAACAAAACCCAAGGCAACAAGCAAGAGCACTCCACAGTATGGGAAAACAACAGCCTTTATATCTATATATTTTGATCTTTTTTATACAATATTTCTATAGCGGGGCAAGCACACTTAGGGAGAAGACATTATGGTGATGTTGTTACATAAAAGATGGTACATGTTGCTCTTCATTAGGAAACCAGAATTCACCATTCTTCCTCTCTGTAACAGTAAGTTGTCACACATACCCATACCTGCATTGTGACCAACTTCTTTGATTGCCCAAAATCATGTCATTAACCAAAGATTACACTGTGAAAGAGTCGCTAATGGGTAGGATGTAACCCCTATCCTAATTGAGCTTTTACGTTCAGTTATTCTTTTAAGCACAGTGTGGGTGTTTTCATCAATATAGAGGTGGGAAGGTGGACATTCCACTGTGTACAGGACTCCCTAAGAGATGGATTATTTAAGTTTGCCTTCCTTTTTTGTGTGGCCATTCCATAAGACTTTGAGCATCATTGATTGAGGACATCATGTGTAGCATACTGCATAGACAGTCATCATTCACCACGGGCCGATTGATTAGGGTTGGTGTGTAGTGTTTTTATTTATTTATCTATTTTATCTATTTTGGTGTGCATGGTGCTGACTTGAATATTCTACTATACTTGAATGCATCAAGCAGATGTGGCAATGTTTGTTAAAGTTTCTCTTGATTTTTTAAAAATGCATTTTAAACTTATACTTGACCCATAAAGCATGGTGCATAACAAAATATTTGGAGTTCTAAGAGAAAGGCCACATCTTATATGCCTGCAAAACCATGCTCTTAACAAAGTCATCAGCCTCTGAAAGCATATATTGGCTTTAGGTTTCAGGTGTATAAATTTATAGTTGTGTAATTCAAAGAACAATTGCTATTCCGTATAGTATTGTATCCATGGCTCCTACAATGAACTTTGTTGCAGAAAATTCATAAGCATGAGAAAGCGAATATACCAGGGCCTTCAAATTTGTTTTGTACTATTCAAAGAAAGCGGCCCATCTAAACTGCAAAGAGCTTTTAATACATACCATTCAGGCCTCTTTCAGCCAAATGCAATGAAGACCGTGCTCAGTAATATTTTTGTAGTTTTGTTGAGAGGGAATGATTTAGGCTATTTAATAACATTTTTTACAGTAGCATAGAACTTGGATTTATTACTTTGGACATTAAAACATGTTCTTCCTGGACAGGGGAAGGTTATTTACTGTCAAATGAATTGTTATATACATGCTATTAAACGAGAATTACAACTTTTGATTTTGATGTTTGTCCTAATTTATATATTCATCAGCTATGCTTCTTGCACTAAGGACACACAATACAACTGTTATTGTTTGTAATAAAACAAAAAGGATTTGTTCTCTCTTGTGCATTTGGTTACTACTGCTTACAAACAACCTTTGGTTACTACTGCTTTTACAACCTTTACAGAAACATTAATATCCACTGCAAGTGTTAAATTAATTAATCATTTGTGTGTGTGTGTGTATGTGAGGGTGTTTGCAATTCATATGCTGTTTGGCATCTACTTGCATGCTATGGTAACAACACAGTTAGTGACAGTGGTGTGTATACTCTCCAGGCAACGCGTACCTTCAAAGTCCCCTTGCCAGCTATTTTGAGGAGGTGTGCGGGAGGAGATACAGATTCACTGAGGCAGCTGCAGAGGGACTGATAGCCCAGCTGAAACCTCAGCTGGGAGGGAGGGGCAAAGGTCGAGGGCGCACTCACATCAAAGTCCACACGGCGAGGGACCCTTTTGGTCTCCGGATCATTCCCATGCAACAGCGGCAGTGACCTCATCACCGCACAGGAGAAGGCCTTGAGCGGTGATCACAGCCTCGCTCTGGAAGCCATGCTGGGATGCAGAACTGAGACCAACACAGGGTAATCTCTTCACCACTCTCCAGCTGCATTATTGTGGTCGCTGCAACTGTACACTGTGCAAACAAACTGTACATATTCAATTCAAGGTTGCATTTTTCTTAAGCAAATTTATATTACCTTGCTCTCAGCTGAGAACTGTCTCAGTGTGGAACTGTACACATCCTGTCCCCATACTGTCGCTAATACTGCCTGTATGCACTTTTGTACGTCGCTTTGGATAAAAGCGCCTGCTAAATGAATAAATGTAAATGTAAATATTAGGAAGGCAGGTGTGATCTGAATTCTGTGGTGACCTGCTCACAGGTGTTTTAATAAATATCAAATACTTTTTTAGACAATTTTATAATTTTGAACAATTATTACAACTAAAATGATATCATTTGTCAATACTTGTCATTTCATTTTAATTTCAGCAGAACTTTCACACACCTAGAAAATGTGGTTGTGAAGATAACAAAGAAAACAAAGAAAACAAAGAAATGCTATGTTGTGTTGTCCATGAGATGGAGTCCTTCTTAGGATATATTTTATCTTTTTTTTTTGATCAGTATCATCATATGTTACTGAATATGTTTGAATGAGGCAAGACCAGATGAAAATCTCTTATGAAATATGATTCACACCCATATATATTCACTCCCAGCACTCTTTGTCATTGCGACTTGAATTCCACATTGTGTTTTTTCCTCCTTTGATTGTGTTACAACAACTCGAAATCAGGAGCAACGTCAAATTGATTAAATGTGGTCATCTATTATGGTACACTCCAACAGGAGTGAGTCAACCTATGAATTCCTATATACTGACTTTGTGAATATGTAACACCATGGACCAATACAGTACTGCTCACTCTGGTAGTTACAGAGGGAGTGGTTCATCGGGACACTTTCATCTCTCTGGCAGAGCTTATTAAGAAATTGTCACAAAAATTCTGCTGCCACTCACCCATGTTGAGCACCACATGTTGAACACAACCACCACAGCCATGTTGCTCAGTCAGTTGAAAAACCTGGATCAGCAACAACAACTTTAAACATCATCCATCACTGTAAGTTGAGTAGTTATATATTTTGCTTCATAAAATTATTAGTTCATCTTCTGCTTAACAAAAGAGCCAATGCATACTAACCCCAACATCTCTCTGAGTGCAAGACCTCTGTCTGTCCATTTTGCTCACTCTTACACCCCGATTACACTACTGTACACTGATTATCTCTCCCTCTCTCTCTCTCTCTCTCTCTCTCTCTGTCCCTCTCATGTTAAAGCATGCTCCGCTTCTCTGTTCTTGACATTCGGCCTTTCTACATTTTTCCCCTATTCATGTCGTCACTGTTCCGGGAAAACAGCATTAAATGTCACCTCCAGCTCAGCTTAAGGCAGCGGTCATGTCCTTACAGACATCTGGCACTATCATTTCCCCTGTCTGTCAGAGGCGCTATAGGAGGAGTGTGTATATATATATATATATATATATATATATATATATATATATATATATATAAATTTTTACTTATTTATATATTCCCCCGTGTATTGTTTCTCTTCTCAACGGTGTTCCTTCCTTAGCCTCATTCCTCTCTTCAATTTAAATACTTTTACCTTCATCTCCTGTCATCATCCTGTCTCGAGCTATTGCTTCCCCACAGCTCTCAAACATGCCTGTCACTACTCTACTGACAGAGACACACTTAACTATTTATTGGTCCCCAGTCCCCAAGTCCTTTCTTTTCAATACTTTTAAGTTCTTTTCATAAACAGCTGTCATCTGTCCTGTAATCTGGGGATCTCGTTAGTTCCCCAGTGCCCAGCCTCCCCACCTCAACACCTCTCATCTCTCAATTGATGTACCACAAGTTTCAGTCCTTAGCCCCTTGCAGTTGGGCTCTCTTCACACCAGATCCCTTGGGTCCTTTCATATGTAATCAAAATGAAGTTACACTGATCACATGATATACTTTTTCCATTTTTCTGATATTCAGATTTCTGTATGGATATAAGTATGTTCTTTGGCCAAATTGCCTGTTACACGACTGCCCTAAAGCTCCAGGTCATGCTCTCCATGTGAGCCTCCTGAGTCTTCACCAGTCCAGGACCTAACCTGGACAGCCTGCAAAACATCATGATGACCAACAGCAATGTAAACGTGCCCAACCACCAAGCAATGATACTACAGTAACAATAACGAAACCCTCACTATCTGGGTCACACCTGATGATTGTTCCCACCCAACACCTGAAGCACCCGCATTTCTTTCTCCTCACCTCCTCCCTCAATCTGCTGAGTCAGGCCCTGGTACTCTCCTGCTTTGACTTCTGCAATCAGTCTATATTTTCCAGATAATTTGTCATTCTATAGATATTACTGAAATTACAGATGAACTCATTTGTAATATGAAAGTAAATCTTTTCTCAAGTGTAGCCTAAGGTATCCTTGGTAGTAAACCATTGTACCATTTCCTATGTACTCTGGTATAAAGGGAAACGGTATTTAGAGTCATTTTTCATGTAATGTATAAGGTATTTTGCAGCAAACAGTTAGATTTCTGGTTACTGCTGCATTTTCCATGCCAGAAACAAAATCAATAAATGGGAAACTATCTGCACGTAATCAGCTGGAGACCTCTGCAACACCAGCTGCTCTCAGACTTTGATCTGTGCTTTGTGTCATCACAGAAATAAACCAGGAAATGGTGTTATAAAAGAACAGCGCTGCTGCAAAGCTGTTCCTATCAAGGAACACCTGACTTCTGCTGAAACAGATTACCTCAGAATATACTATAATATCAATAAAACACATTCACCTGCGTGGTGGATGAGTAATTTCCATCTGTGCTGAAACATCATGAGAGGTACATGTGGGGAATTAGGAAAAGAACTAGCTGTGTAGAATATTACATCTGGAAAAATAAACTCCTGTAGGCAAGACTAATGCAGAATACAACCATTCGTCAAAATGCACAGGCCTCTCAGATCTCTGGTTGTGTCCGTGCTTAGGTGCTAAATGAATGCATTCAGTCAACAATCTGAAGGCATGGTGGTCATGGGAGGATGAGATGGAAAAAATGAAATTCAAAAGACATACTGAATGCCGCTGGGAATACCCTCACATTCACAAAACCCTGCAAGGATACAATTTAATCTAAATCTAAAAATCTCACAAATGAATAAATCGATAGAGCAATGAGGAGTTAGCCATACTTTATAGTTGCATATCCAGCTCACTGCATGCATAAACACTGTAGGAGTTCAAGTATTGCACAAAATAACAACTTATGTTCTGGTATGCAGTATGAATAGAAATTACAGTTGTATAAGGCGATGGCCTTGGACATCATTTAAATTCATATACACACTCAATCTAAAAACTTTCACATACATGTACAAAATAAACTTTCATGTACATGTACAAAATATTCACACATACAGTGTGTACACATTTTACTGACACTTGTATGAAACATTTGAACATATACAGTATTAGCTGTATATATTATACAACAGTATGATAGAATGTTGATTCCTAAACAATGATACACTATTGGAATAAATAAAAACCTAGTTCAGTAAGATATGACACAATTTGATATGATTTGATACAATATGATTCAAAGAAACTTGATAACTTGAAATCATTTTATGCTTTAAAAGTAAGTTTAAAGAAAAGTAGAATATCTAAACATTAGGTCATTATATGTAGGATTTTCACAAACACTCTAATTTCATCCAAACTGCTGAATTAATATGAGCAAAAATAAATAAAAAATACCGATATGGCTTGATTGTCACATGCAATATTGATACAGTTGTATTGTTGCTTTTGTATCAATCCTATCGTTACACTTGAATTACATATATCCTTCACTTGCACACACCTATACACTCTACACTCATACACACAAAACTTGGTAACTCTAATCTTACTCTAATACTAAATACCAAAAAAGAACACTAATGGAAAAGGACACTATAGCCTGTTTGGACACCAGGCTGTTTGGACGAATGGTAACAAATAACGATAACAGGCTTTCAGCTTCGATGAATATTGTTGTCACTCGAATTTGTTATTTCTTTACTAAATGCAATTGAGCCTAGCTAGTTCTGTAGTTATATGAAATTCTGCTCACAATTCTGCTCACAATGGGTAATGAGCTACTTCAGGTGACAATCCAGCCCTGCAAGTTAGCTAACAAGGCCTTTGCCTGTTCTAAAAAGCTAAGTAAATTACAATTCATGCTGACATCCATCAATGGAAATGTACATTGAGTTGGGAAGCATCATGAAAGCTGAGCCACAATCCTGGGACAGCTGGCACAAAAAAAACAACTTTTTTTGGAGACGAAATATGCTAGCTAAATTATGAGCAAAATCAGTGCATATTTTCTGGGGGCTGATACCCTGACGCCACCTCATTTGACCCGTTTGAGCAATCCCGTCTCTGATCCTGCCTATAGGCTTGGATGTACAGTGTGACATTACAGTTTAAATTCACACAGTAAAACTCATATAATTAAATAAAGAAACAAATAAGTACATGTTTAATTTCCCTTTCCACAACAGGACTCACAACCAGATCTTTTGCACCTGCTTGTTTATTTTATGCTCTATTTATTTATATTTCTTTTCACTATTAAATTATTTTAAAACTATGACATTTAATAACATTTCATCATTCTTTCACCTATTGATTGATTTCATTTTGATGGATTTTATCCTCCTTGTGAGAATTTTCAGCCATTATTAAGTCTTACCTGTAAAGTACTATAGTACAAAAATCACTACAAGAAAATATTCCCATCCTGACACTCTTAAGACCTCAAACTGTAATTCTCTTTGTCTTCCCAAATAAACTGTGGCAACAGCTGGGATCTGAGGATGTGTGGTATTTGAAAATAAAACCTGACGTGTTTTCCCTTTGGACTATAAATGGCCACTGGAAGAGTACACTTTGATCTTTGCTTCCCCCCTTTCAGCGTGGAGCTCTGTGAAAGCATTGTGCTTTCTGCACAAGCGAGGGATTTAGAAAATGACATATACACAGTGAACAGATAATCTGACCCACTCAGACCCTTTAAGATGACCCAT
Source organism: Megalops atlanticus (assembly GCA_019176425.1). Taxonomy (NCBI): domain Eukaryota; kingdom Metazoa; phylum Chordata; class Actinopteri; order Elopiformes; family Megalopidae; genus Megalops; species Megalops atlanticus. Next base: position 30,366,070 of record CM032880.1, on the reverse strand, counting down.
CTGGATAAAGTTGCCATTTAGAGTAAAAGGTTTCAGTATGTGCAAATATAGGCATTGGCAGTAATACATAAGGAAAAGTCCTCCTTAAAAACAGTTTATACACTTTTTCTCCTCTTATGTAGACTATATCCTTTTGGCTAATCTTTGGAATGGATCCTGCCATGCTAAACAATGTCTTAAAACATGTCCTCGTGCTTCTGTAAGTAGGCAGGCTTTGATCACTATATATCCAGTACGCTTTGTAAGGAACTGCTGCTTCTGAAGAAATTTAACAATGGAAAACTGTATTGTGATATTAACAGTGATAGCCAAATCCAGAATACAGTAATACATTGTTGAGGAGCTCTGGCCTATGCATTCATGAGAGAATTTAGCTGTGGGAATACTAAGATCTGTAGACACGATCACAGAAAGGAAATAAAGAAAGAAAGAATAGCTTAAGGCGGAGTTCTTTACCATAGCAAACCCAGAACCTTAGGTTTTCACTAACATAATGTAATGAAACAGACTGGGATCCAGATGCAGTTACAGGTTTTAATGACAGAATCCAAAAGGCGTGGTCAGGGACAAAACAGGTCGTAAACAGGAATCAGAAGCAATCCAAACCAGAATCCAAAACACGAAAGCAAGGTCCAAAAACAGGCAAGAGGTCAAAAGACGGGAATAACACAGTAGAATGGCAAAGAGCAGGCTCAGTAATGAATCGCAGGTTCAATACCTCACAATGAGGTAACAGAACTGTGTCCTTATAAAGGCAGGGCTTGATTGAAGGAATGACTCACAGGTGTGCTTGGGTGGGTGTGGTTGAGCCAGGCTGAACTGGGCGTGGCTGAGCTGGCTGACTGGGAGCGGGTGTGGCACATAAGGTACAATCTTTGTGTAATATACTTCACAAGCAGTGGAATTGTTTTTGTGCAGCGATGGTTGACAAGTAGAACAGTATCATCTTAAAAAAAATTTCCTTTTAAAATGTTTGGAGTAATTTTGAGATAAAGATTTTCATACTCCATCCCAGACTGAAGAGGACTGTTGCACTGCAGCATGCTAGACATTTTACAACAAGTAATGGAACTCCCCATGGCCCCCAGCGTCAGGAGAGATAGAATGGCAAAGCGTTTTCTTCCTGATTATGCCTTAAAAGGTTGGCTTAAATTCCATGCACTTAAAAGTTTTCGTTCAAAGTTGCATTGGAGACATTGTGAGGTTATTATTGTGAAAGACTGGCTATTATCGTAAGGGAAAGCTTCTCATAACACTGAAGGAGCAAGGGTAAATGCTTGTGTAATTGCCTGTCCTTCAACGTATGCTACATCATTAGTTCTGTGAATTATAATCAAGTGAAACAGACTGGTAATCAGTTCAAACTCATATTCACAAAATGAAAAATGGTAATGCATAGAGGTCCGGCTCATATATTAGTAAATTGCTTTTACAGCCATGGACCACCATTATTTGTTCAGGAGTCATAAAGTATGTTCAGATCCATTTGTAGTTCATTACAGTACCTTATTGGTCTCCATGTAACATTATTTGCATATTTTTCATTGCGCATAAAATAACGATTCAAATAAACCACACAAGCAATTTCTCAGACTGACCCCAAATGACTGATTGAATACTTTGAGGGCTTTGGCAAACTACAATAACTTTAATATTAGATCCCCTTTAGTGTATTTTTTGGCCTAATTGTTTACCTGTTGCATCTGAGAATGTAAATGTACTAATATTATTAGGAGAATGAGCAGTAGTACTTTGGGGTGAATTTAAAATTCAAGACATTGTGTGTTCTAAAATGCTGCTGCTCTCATTCAGATGGACTTGTTAATTATACGAAATAAGTTAATACTGTATGTCTAGAATACTGCACATTAAAAGACACTCCCATACTGTTTTACCAACCCATTGCATGCAAGCACAGTGATGAGATCAGATCAGCCATGACAATTTTTAATATTCCTTTTGATCCCTGTTTTATGACGCATCATATTGAATCACTTTGTAGTCCAAGAAGGAAACACATTGAACAAAGCTAAATAGTTATATGCTAAACATATTGAACATATTGGAAGAAGTGCGGGAACCGTTAATACTCTGAAACACTACCCACTCCTTCATGTTTGTATTGTATTTTATAACAATATCTGCTATGAGCCAATCAAATTGCATGCATGCTTTCATAGGCATAATTCCTAGACTGTCTTCTTTGCAGTATTGTAGAGGTGTTGTTGCGGTATGGTGAGTCTATGCACTCAACAAATTTCCCAACGGTATATCAGTCATCACCCAGAGTATGCGTGTGAGTGTACCTCCATGCTTGTGCTTTCAGTACACCAGTCAGTTGGTCAGAGTATGCACAAGTGTATCTCCCTGATTCTGCTTGAAATAAGAAAAAACTTCATTACACGTTCATACAAGGAGCTATTTAAAAAGCCAATTCAGCTGCCTGTGTGCCCTCTGTATTGTACCCTCAATAAATTATTTTTCTCACAGGAGGCCACTTTGTGCTTGCCTCCCATGATTGCTGCTTAAAGCTATAATTATAATAATTTTGAATGGTTTCATGTGGATTTTTCAAAGATAATGCTCCCATTCAACACAAGTAAAAACAAACTAGATGTTGATGAGTGATTCTTACTAAAAAAATGTCTGTGAGATAATCACAATCACAAAAATATCACAAAAATGTAAAGTTATACAATTTTTTGTGTGTTTTGTATTTTGCAAGGTGCAGAGTTGTAGAATACATTATAGAGTGACCTAATTATAAGATGCCAGAGATGAATGATTACTCTTCTAGAGTGTAATTTTGTTTTAAGATACTGCTGGCAATGCCAACATCGGTGTAAGGGGCAAGGGACACCAGAGCAACTAATAATGTGATTAGCATGTATTTTATTTACTTGACAGTTGTACTCTAGCAACAGCACAAGGATTCCATGAGTAATTATGTAACCGCACTCATCTTCATGCAAGGCCCCCATGTCTCAGAACATTTGTGTGAATCACGCATACCTCATTCTCTGGTTGCTGTTTACTGAATTACAGTGAATCACGACATGGCGCCCTGGGGGAGCAAATGTCATCACTGTGTTCACACCAGAGAAGTGACTGACATCTATACCCACAAATTATGTAATGCAAATGAGCACATGAGCACAAAAAAGGAATGTCCATTTGTATTTTTTATATCATTTTGTATTTGCCTTTCCATTTTTTGCAAAAATCACCACCCGTATGTATTAAACTATGCCAAATAATTTCACCTGCTGAGTTGTATCATTCAAATAAATGCAACTAAGTCCTACATAACCAGTCACTGATTATCTGTGCATATTTCATTTGTTGTATATCATTGGTTGTACTAGTTCTTGTTAATGGCGGGTAATAAAAAACTGTCTGAGTATGTGGGCTTAGAAAGTTTAGGAATGTATATTTTATAAGAGATCCCTAACGGCTGTTGAAAAGCCGTTGCATGGCTGAGGTTTACAGGAACATCTTGTACTGATGACAATGGCCGTGTCCCCCATCACTGTCTCACACTTTCAGTTATTCTCCTTGCTTGTCAGTAAAAGAAAGTTAAAAAAGGAGCTAGTTCAATTTTGCAGTTATATATTGATTGCTTTGGCTTCCCTTCCTTTTCTTCCATCAAAAAAACAGGACAAAGGAGTAACTGATATTTTAAATCACAAAAAAACTACAGGGCTTTACCACCGGTACAAGGAACAAATTAATGCACAAGACACCTGATACATTCCATCAGTGTTTGAAACATTTGTTTTATTAAAATTCATTTCATTCATATGTATATCTTTCATTTTCTTTTCTTCCACGCTCCACTCCAGTCTATAATTTATGTATTTATTGAACTTGTGGAAGTGTCATGATACTGGTATTGCAGTGAATGCTACAACATAAGCTGATTATTGCAGTTATCTCCTTACAGAGAGTACATGACCCTTTGTTGACCCCTTCCTTTTGTCTGGAGTGTGGGGTGTGCACCAAAATTCCTGCAGAAAAAAAAAAATATATATAAAATTTCACAGTGATCACCAGTTGAAGTTTGACAGTGGAGTGTCTGTGCCTTCATATGAGGTCTGTTGCTTTCATGTCAGACCGTTGTAAGCTGAGCTTTGCTGTTGCTGAAGAGCTAGAGTGCCTATTAACGCTTGAGAAGGTTTCGTTTTTTTTTTTTTTTCTCAGGGGGTCTCCCTGTTTGTGTTTGGCGGTCAGCTGCGTTTAAATGGCATTTTAAAATATTCCCTGTCCAGCTGACTTCTAAATTGACGTGAGCTATTCAAACATGAAGGAGCCCACAGGAGCAATGAGTGAAAAATGGCCGATGCAGTAATTGCCTCCGCCGCGTGTCTCCACTGCGTTTACGGCTCCACTGTTCCTTTTATCTCTTTTTCTTCCCAGAAGCCCGATGTGGCGCCGCACTCCGGAACATGACGAGAGGGGAGATGCCGACAGGAGTCAAACGGAGGGGAGCGCACACGGCTGCGGTGTGTGTGGGTGGGTAATGAGCGGGATCTGACCTTCAGTACTTCCTGTCAGAAGAAGGGCTTCACTCTCCACACAGGTTAGTGCTTTTGAAAAGCTCTCTGACCGGAGAAGGAAGAAAGCACCTGGAGGGAAGGTTCAAGAAAAGACACCAGACAGTACACATGCGTCCATCTCATTTTGAGCCTACCATTGATCTGAAAGTACTAATTATTATAGTACTCCTGGCTAATTTTCCTTCATCATGACTGTAAAGCTACTGTGTAACACCAGTGATGTGTCAGCTTTGAGCATGCAGGCGGAACCAGCCATGTCTGACAAAAATTTCAGTTTACTTTCCCCTATATCTCTAGGGGAGCTCACAGCACTAATCTCGATTGGCTTATCTGCTAAAACAGACTCCATTATCTCCTGCAAATCACCTAGTGAGTCTTCTAAGGAAGCTATTATATCAGATGACTCAACCACCCTCCTCAATGACTCAAGTCACTCTATGTAAATAACTTTGCGGTTATCAGTCATACTCTCCCATGTCCTTCCAAGAGGAAAATGCACCCGCACACATTTCTTAGCAGTATTTATACTCAGCAGAGAAAGCCTCTGTAGCCACGCTCATCAGCTTACGCTGTAATGAACGTAATGTGACGTCATCCCCTGAGGTTAGTAAAAGCATTACAGTGTACCGTGCGACCTCAGTCATTTAGCGTAATGGACTTAATACTCTTACAGGACTGCGTGCTGTGTCATTGTGAAGGTCAAAAGTGTGCATCTGTGCCAGGATTGACTGATCCATCCATATTTGGGGGCAAACCTTACTCAATACTGTGAGAGCATTTTACAGTGTGGTTTATGCTTTGGAGATAAATTCCTGTTGGTTTGAGGTTTTGCCGTTCAACCGGCGTGTGAGCGACATCTGCAACAGAGGATTCGAGCTCATCCAATCAATGACTCTTGTTAAGTAATTAAGTACCAGGGCCTCGTGGATCGCAAGTGGATCCCACCTCTTTAGAAGCCACTTCTCAGACTGACGGTCACATCTGAGGATTTCTGCACATCCACTCAAATGGACCCAGCCCTTAAATCTCCTCAGCAGAGGCCTCAAGCTTGAGCTTGTTCAGCAACCAATACTGTGCTCTCATACGCTCTCATCTCTAATACGCTCTCGCCACAGTCGCACACATTGTAGAAACCATCCACCGTTTCCCCCGTTTGATGGATTGCTGTATTTTATACAGCACCTTTTTATCTGCACGTTCAGTTTTTTTAGGTTTTATGGCCTCAGAGAGAGTACACGTGTGCAGTTCATGTCTTGGGCAGCTGGGGGAGAGAGGCGGTGAGCCTAGCGCCGAAGGACAGAGTGTCACCCCCGCTAGCGGAAAGCACACTGACACAGACTGCAGTGGCACACAAGCCCTGCATGCTAATGAGAGGCTCCTGCTCCGGCAGAGGGGAGACCCCTTTTGCCACCTGAAATGAGAAGTCTTGAGTTCCACACTGATTGGGAGTGAAAAAAAATTTAGTCTAAAGAAAAAAAAGGAAGAGCTGTGCCATTGAACTGAGGGAGGGGGGATAACGCTCATAGTTCAGCGTGGGAAATATAATGGTCATTTTAGCCCTCAGGGAAATAACACTGGGACAATGCTCTAAGCCTCACAACAGTCACAGATGGCTGCGTACGGTAATTGTGGATTGAGCATGATTCAAATGCTGTCTTCGAACACGGAACAGTGTCATTCTTGCTCTGAGCTTGTGTCAGTCATCCTCAAGTAAGAGAGTTGTCACCTTTTTTCACACAGGCAATTTGCAATAAAAGGAACAAATGAACAAAAATTGTGTTTGGTACTGTGGCATAATATAATTGTAGCAGAGTAACTTCAAGAATATAATACTGAAAGGGGTCAAAGACACCTAAATATTAAAGTTCATAGGAGAAAAAATGTGAGCATTTTACTGACATATTCCAGGCATGCCCCATTTAACAATATAATCATTTAACAATGTTAATGAAAACACATTCCATAAGGTCACATTATCAGACATGTTGTATATATATAACATCTATGATGCTCTGAATAAGACATAAATAACATCAAAATGGATTCCAGGAAAACTGGGGTAATTAGCATAAATCATTATTAATAACTATTAAAGAGATAACAGCAAATGCAACTTGGTGTACATTAACAGAAACATTGGTTGCTGGACTTGTATTAATGCTCACAGTTCACTTTGAGCTATATAATCATCAATGTTTTCAATCATTAAAAAGCTTAATGGTAAAATAGCTTTGATCTAGTTTTGTTTTTGTGACCTTTGCTGTGCAGAGGCTTCATGAACTGAGGTATATCTGCAATGCAGTGAAAATTAGAGGAGCCCTGGGCACATGTTCATTTAGTGCACACAGGATTAATTTTTCTGGTTAGATCCGCATTGAGTCAGTGCAGGTAGGCAGGAAAATCCCTTCAAGGGTGAAACCTCTGGTATTGCCAGTGAGCAAGCCTGAGGCCTCTGTGGTACTGCAAAAAAAACTCATACCACTTGCTCAAGAAGATAAAACCTAAGGGAGAACCAGTGGGGGTGTCATTCCTTGTTTGACCAGCAGGGGGTACAGACTCAAGATGCTGACAGTTCTGATGGTGATTGGAGTATAGGTCACATTTTCATGAGAATGGCGACCGAAAGAAAATGTTATTGTTCCCTGAGAATCTTGTGTTGATGTTTCGGATTTGACTGAACACGAATTACATACTTGCCACACTATGAATCTGCAGTAAGAGATTGCAGTATGTCTTGAAATGTGTATTTTGCAAAGATGGCAAAGATGAAATTACAATTTTTGAAACTGTGTAACCATAGCCAATAGCCAATCATAACCAAATATGTAGCCATATTTGAGCCTAAAATTAGCTGTTTTTTTACACATTTTTTCAAACCTAAAAAAGTAAGCTATGGGCTATACTTTAGTGCATATTTTGATTTCAGCTTCATAGCAAAAAATGATATTATCTTAGGCAGGCTGATTCAAGCCTATTAAAAAGCCCAGAGGTGCTTCACAGCTAATTGTTGGTGAGTTAGTGAAAGCATATTCTGTGTGAATTCATCAGCTCATATGGTAATTCTGTATCATACTGTACATTTCCATGACTGTATGACTTTAGGTTAGACTTTAGGTGGTCTTTTTCATCCTTTTCAGTTTGTTAAAAAAACTGATGATTGAATGCTCAGTGTCTGTCTCAATGAAACCGAATGTAGTAGGACAGTATACATGTTTTAGATGTGCTTATCAAATGGAAATTTCACTGTCATCCCTATTGTGCGAGTGATAATATCTTATCTTAAGGACTGTGCTGTTTCTGTGTCTGGCTTTGATCTCAGCTTTGTGCTCACGGCTGGGGGAAAGACAGTTTTACTTTGCTCTTTTGTGGTCCATATTCACCTCACTGCCATTTCCTGAACAACCCTCAAAAGAAGAACACAAAAGAGTGTGTGAACACATGGCATAACCTTGGTAATGGATGGGTCAGAGAAGGTCAAACATGAGCCTGTAATGCTATTTTCTTCTTATTTCAATGGAGATAATGCCCTTTAATCTACCAGTCATTAGGCATGTACTAGTGCAGACAGGGTAAGTAACTCCATAATGATAGGATTGCATCGTCGCAGCAGAGGGATGGAGGAGGGGGGGGAGGGGTTTCTTGTCACTGTCACTCGAGAACGACTGGGAATGACGGTTACGTAACACTGAAATACTGTCACCTGTTGGGTACACCGGACCACCTTTGTTTCAGCTCAACACTCAGTGAACTCAGTGTGGCTGAAAGAGAGCAAGATTTCCATGGAGGTTTTGTGGTGAGAGTTAGCATGACATCTCAATGGTTTTCTCCTGTTTGCATACTGACAGGAAAGAAATTCCAGGACCAAAGCTGACATTACAAAAATCTGATACATTTAACATTTCACTGTGAGGATATGTTAACTTTCTTCTGCCATTTATGTAAACCATGCATTCACCTAATGCACATGAAACATTTGACATCATTGAGAAGACTGAGGAGAGAAGACTCCTATGATAAAGCTGCTACTTACCTAAACCAAACTAGCTTATTAAATCAGTTGTGCTTGCTTTAATACAGTGCTGTAGATATAATTCAGTAAACACTGTAAATAAATACTGTAAATGTGTTTTCATATGGGCAAACTGTTTACCCCTTCACCATCTTGTATGGTTTTAATTGCATGCCTCAATTTTATGCATGACATGTTTACAGTAGTGCAGTCAATAAGAAAATAGGCCTTCAGCTGCATGTCACCACAGCTCAGAGTTCACTGAGAATTCACGAAATACTGTCACAAATTGTAATGCTGTTCTAGGAAAGCACACAAATAAGTGGGATTTTGTTGTTCTGGCTTGTACAGGTTTGTCCATTTGGGTCACTATTTATAATAATAACCCTTTACAGTTTTTGAATTCAGTCACCAAACATTTAATAGTATTATTATCTCTGAAAGATTTATGTTTTTCATTCTTAAATATGTCAGCGTTATGGTTGCCTATATGCATTAAACAATACATTACACATACATCATACATTACATTACAATCATTCAGCAGCTACTCTTATCCAGAGTGACTCACATAGGTTACACTTATTACATGTTATCTATTTATACAGATGGATATTTACTGAGGCAATTCTGGGTTAGGTACCTTGCCTAAGGGTACAGCAGTAGTACCCCAGCAGGGAATCAAACCAGCAGCCTTTTGTTTACGAGTCCTGCTCCTTATCACTATGCTACACTGCCACCCCAGTATGAAATGTAATGTGATATTCCACATTCCATAATGTGTATTCCTGAAATTAGAATGGAACCAATAACAAATGCAAAATAAACGGGCTTTGATAGGCTATGATTTATGTAGCTTTGATAAGGCAGCGTAGCATAGTGGTTAAGGAGCAGGACTTGTGCCTGAAAGGTTGCTGGTTCAATTCCCTGCTGGGGCACTACTGTTGTACCCTTGGGCAAGGTACTTAACCCACAATTGACTCAGTAAATATCCAGCTGTATAAATGGATAACATTGTAAAAAAAAAGTGTAACCTATGTAAGTCACTCTGGATAAGAGCATCTGCTAAATGCCAATAATGTAATGATAAATATGGCATCCTTTTCAAGATATCCTCAAATATTTGGCATTAGGCACAAAAACTCAGCACTGTCCAATCCATGTTCATGCCCCATCTACTATGGCCTCATCCAACACTTCCAAGGACTTCACTCCTATCGTACCTCAGCTATCAGAGGTTTCTTCAAACACCGTCAGTCTAAACATCATAAGTGGTTTCATCTGACCATCTCACATTCCACCATCATCCTGAGATGATTCATTCTAATTGTTGTCTATAGTGTTATCACTAATAAACTTTTGAAAATCAGAAATTCATAAATGTGCCTGTAAATTTGATGGGTACCACCAGCCGGGTCATTTCAGCCTACTGAAGCTAGCTATTGAATTTTGGTAGTTACCTATGTCTATCTACTATAGATGCATGTAGTATCATCTGTCATTGCATGTGTAAACATTGTATGTATAATTAATGTATTGGTATATAAATTAATGGAATCAGAAACTACAGAAATACCATAGCTAATTAGCTGATGATACAAAACAACATTAACTGTGCTTTACAGAAATCAATTATATCTGTTATTACACTGAGTTATTGTAGCAAGCAAGGGTTTTCAAAAGTTGCCACTCCCGACAAAATTGTCATTATTGTGCTTGAGTGAATTGGCAACACATGCACACAGTTTGTGTGAGATTTTTCCCTATGAAGCGTAAGGTGGAAATGATAGAAAGGTCATAGGTCAGAGCTTCTTTCACAGAGAATTAGGCAGGACTTGGCTGGAGTGAACTAAATAAGGAATCCACATTACTGAACGTGCACTGCAGAAATGCTTCTGCTCTTTTGCATGACTTAATCCATTGCCTTGAGCAACTGTAGTTGGTATCTTCCCAGCAAACAAAGATGCTGACCAGTTTCTTTGAGATCAATGTAATTCTGACCTAATCTCAATCAAAACTGAAAGCGAAAGCGCAATGCTTCTAATTTCACCTAAGAATCTGACAAAAAATGTCAGCATTTTAAATGGAGTTGGGTCAATGTTTCACAGACTGTGGCTCTGGGCCAACACAAGCGAACATGATTCGAGACACACTGATGTGTGAAATCGATGATGACAAGTCTCACTTTTCACGGAATCTGATGTTTAGCAGTAGCGCTTGCAATAGGATATTTTGGAGTTACTGCAGCAGTTTCAAACAGCATATGTTGTTCCATAGGCAAACCTATTTTTGTTGTGGGAGGAAACAGTGCTAATGTGCATGCTTCAAAGGAACAGTTTCTCATATGCAACACTAAACATAAAATAAATATGAATAAATAAAAATAAAATATATAAAACACTGATAAGGCAAAGTCTTAAAGCTAGAAACTTCCCCATCCCCTGTTTTGACAATGACCCCTTTCCAAAAATACCTAATATTTTCATCATTAATTTCTTTATAATTTTTGTGTTATAAACATTAGTAGCAGTACTACATGGAACCACTATACAATACAATTTTAATGATGATAATACACTTGAGTAACTAAGGAACTAAGGTAACTAAGGAAGCAATACTTTACATTTTTAATGACCTCATAAGTCCAACAAAAAAGCATTAAGGTGAATGTGTGACAGTAGAAGGGCACTGTTAACCAGCTGGCAGAATTTGAAGAGAACCCCCAAAAAGATCTGCTGATGATATAAAGCAGTGATCAAAAACATGCAAAGTCTGACATGTTGCATGTAAATCAACTGGGGATCCTGTAGAACGGGTTAAGGAAAATTACTACAGTCAATAGCCAGTATAGCAGTATAATAAGCTTCTGTCCAAATATTGGTTAGAAATATTGGGCACCTTAAGGCAAAGGTATTGTATACATGGATATTTGTGCTGGCGACACGTTAATCACAGGAAAAGACAGTCACTTGAGTGGCATGGATAGAGTTCCAGAGAGACATTCAACCCTAACACAGCAAGCTGCACCTAGACAAATCCTTGCTCATGACCCCTGAATTTATGACCTCAGTCAAGATCTGATCTCTGGGAAATTAGTCTTGTCGATATTGCCGCAATCAAACACTTATGAAGACCAGTTCACCAGGCACAGCTGGATAGCATTTTAAGGAGTAGTACTTTATTTTAACGGTTTATTTTACTGCGTTTGTTGCATTAACAGCCTGTGTGAGATGGGGAGGAGCCAACCTTCTGCAGAGTGTGTGCTCGCACGTGTTCAGCCAGACCAGCTGATAATTCACTGTGATAAGACCAAGGAGCCGTGCTTCTTTGATGCATCACCTCATGGAATAGAAGCAATCTTGGGGCATCGCTTTGCAGATGGTTCAGGGCACTTAATCATCACATGCCTCGCTCACCATTCACAGCTACGCGGGGCTACTCTCAACTGGAATAAACAGCCCCAGAATTTTCTTCTCACCAATAAAAAGTATACCCTATACCTGTGTGGTGAAGGTTTCATTATCCAGCAGACCATAGGCTGCTGGTGAGAATATTTAGAGAAGGTCATTAATTCTACTGATGGCAACAGTCCAAACTCAGCCCTGACTGTGGGGTAGTGTCATCTCTTGCTGAGAGGGGTCAAACCACATGAACACTAATTTTGTCAGCCACCTCCCCTGCCAGACATGCCTAAAGAGACCATTCAGATAGAGCATCTGTTCAAAAACATTTCATCACATCCTGGACGGGAAAGGAAGTGTGGTCCCTCAAGTTCACCAATGAGTGCTAAATGGACGACCCACAAGGGTATTGAGGAAAGTTGTGTCCTGTCAGATGGAAGAGATGGCCATCACTCTCTAAATGATGGTGGTAGTGTGGTGTGTGGATGTGTTAGTGTGGCTGTTCATGGTGCATGACTTCAGGCTGGTTCATAAACAGGCCAAGTAAAAAAAAAAACAACTTGATGTGCACACACACACACACACACACACGACTGAGAGTTCACCGAGTCTACGTCCTCCGACACACTGAGCTTCCAATCCAATCACATGGCAGGAAATGTGGTGGATCAATTTATTAGTGCCCTTCCCACCATGTAGCACTACAAGTAAGGTGCTGTCTTTCGTGTGAGGGAACCATTCACTCAGACAGCCAGTCAGTGACTGAGTGGGGGAGGGACACCACCACTTCTAGAGCAGCTTAGACACAACCAAAAACAGGCCCTGCCCCACGGAGGGTCAAGGCCGCTGACAGATTGTCAGAAGACAGCAGGATCAAATACGTCCTGGCCGGGATCCATGTCTTTCTGCAACACCCCCTGAAGCCTTGTCATTGGATGACTTCAGCCGGGAGCCTCCATGATGTGACAATGAGGCATTACCCGAGCGGCACCGTGACAATGACGTGCCTTCGTCCGGCTCTGTGGAGACCACAAAGAACATTGGGTCATGTTACCCTGTTTGGAGTGGGAAGCAAAGGAATGCCAAAACAGAGGCAGGATAACCCCCATAGGTGCTTGGAGCAGGGGAAGCCTGTTCCCCACCTCTTAATGTGGCTTTATCCCTTTAAACACAAGGTTTACATTCCTCTAGCATTTTTGCATTATTATGGTATGTAATAACAAAATAATTGCGTGTCTAAATAGACTAAGGCGTAGGGAGGTTTAGGTGAGGTTGCAATGTTATGTATTTCCATTCTGTATACAGCCTGAGCATTTTTATAATAATATGGGTCCCTGTTATGAGTTGAAGATTTCTGCGTGACAATGTGCACTGAATGTGTGATGCACATAAAAGGTGAAAAGTTCCCAGCCAAACCAGATTCTCTCCTTGTTCCATCCATTGTAAAAGGTAAATTATTGAAAGCAGTTTTTGACAATGGGGCAAAAAAACTACTTGAGGATCTCTGCTGCTGTGTTACTGCAGTTACATTTGTAGATTCCAGTAAATTGCAGATGGTGCTGTAAATCTATGGACACTAAAATCACTCTACAAACACTGTGGTCTTGGAAAGAAAATTCTCTCTGGCTAATATCATTGGCTGGTCCACAAAAATTCATGCATGAATTGTTTACGGGAAATGACAATGGCTAAACAAATGATGAAATCATCATGGCTAAACTGAGAATGAAAGCAAGCTCCAGATGAAAGACAATGGCTTATGAGCATTCTGTCTATAATAGATATTTGTTGGTTCAGAGGAAGATACAGTATTTATTTTGGGATTTGGAAGCCTGTCATACTCTCCTGGGACCAGAGTGAGTGTCGTCCGAACAGAAATAGAATTCATTAACCTTTCATTGAGTTGGTGGAACTGCAGCACTGATATTTAATTACATTAATAGCACAGTTTAATGTGCTGAATAAGGAGGATGGAAGACAGAAGTTCCAAGGGCAGTCAAAAGAATTAAACAGACATTTTACTTGATAAAACTGAAAGCTGAATAAACAGTACGGCGGTCTAGTTTCCTGTTCGAGATAACCAGGCCGGCATATTTTTAGAATATGCCAACATTTTATAATGAGCACAAGGCATTGGATATTTCTGCCTGATGGTCTTGAAAAGTTGCCATACCAAAATACTGATGAATGAGCAACTTCCAAGTAATGACACACAATTTGCCAGTTTGTAAGCTGTTGCCACTTCAGTGCAAGAAGTCTTAAATCTTTAATGAGATGTATGTGTGTGTATGTGTGTGTATATAGTTAAAAAACAAGAATACTGCAATGATTCATGGCCATTAGTACAAAGTAAATAGTTCAAGAAGGCGATACCACTATCGACGTATTAAGTGCTTTAATGTTTCACTTTCATACCAGTTTGATTCCCACAAGTACACAATGTTGTGGAGTTATTTTTGGAGTTGTATGCTAATGTAATAATAATTATCATGCATAGTTATTAGCTTAGAAGACTAGATGGATATATTGTAGTGGTTTGTTTCATGCTAAAACCTGAATGGTGTCAAGACTGGTCTGAAATGGATTTGTGGGTCAGAAAGAAAGAAGCTGTATCAAGATGTTTCCACATTGCTGAAGATAAAGGAGCTGCTCAGTACGACCACAAATCACAGTGAGTTCCACTCTACAAACTGTGTGTCTTTTATACATTTTTTAGAGGATGAAATGTATCCAGTGCATAGGTGACAATATAGCTGAGTTATTGCACATGTCAAAGATGGTTAAGGGAAAAATATTACAGTTTTATGTAACTGCTGCCAGATCAATGCATTATATGGTCACTGTCACAGTGTCACTTCCTTAGCTGGGACTTGAAAATGACTTTTATTTATTATATCTTTTCGTTCTTTTCATTCTGCTACAGACTGTCACAAAGATTCATACCTGTACATGCACACACACGCACGCACACACACACACACACACACACACACACACACACACACACACACACATATTACCTCCTCTCTATCACTCAATCAAAGATATATAGAGAATAAGCAATGCTTTAAAAAAAAAAAAAAACACACATTCAGTTATTAAAACAATATGCTTTTTAAACCATATGCAATGTTACTATGTGTACTTCGGTATTCTTTAACCAAGTTTAATTTCTTTCAACGACAACTGATTGGATCTAACCTGTTGAATCATCTTTTTTGCGCAATTAGCATTGGGAGAATGCTATACATAAAATACCATTTTATGTCACAGGGTTCATTCCACTCTGATTAATTCACAAAGAGAGAAATAAAAACGATACAAAGACATTTATTTTAATCCTTTGTTTTTGGTTCTGATATATAAATAAACACAAACAAAAATTGAAACAATGAATGAAATATGAATGGACAAACAATCTATGTAAATGTTCAAAATGTTTTCCAATGGCTTTGTGTTGCTCTCAAATTAATCATAATTATGTTGGTTCCTATAGGTACACATATAAAATAGATATTATATAGATATTATATAGATTAATATAATGAGAGAGTGAGAATACCTCAGGTGTTAGCTGAAACATGGACTAATGATCTTTCTATCTATCTATCTATCTATCTATCTATCTATCTATCTATCTATCTATCTATACTCCTGCATCTGTACTGCTGGATCACTGCTTAATTATCTCTCCAAATGTGGCTACTGCATTCTTGTGTCATGTCGCTGTTTGAGAATGAAGCAATTACATGTGGTCTCAGTCGCTGGACAGAAGCATAATAGAAAGAACATATATTGCACCTGGCCAATGTTCTATGTGCATACATCATTGCTTTCCAATTTTAATGGCAGTGAGTTCAAAGGCATCTCTGCACCAGATTGTACCAGTTTCTCCTAGGAAAACATAGGGGTCCTAACCCTGTATGGTATGCTGAGATGTAACTGCATTCTTTTGACATATTGGATGAGATTCTCTTGAAAACACAACTGGAATTACATACAGTGAATATAAAAATTCTACACACCCCTGTTAAAATGGCAGGTTTTTGTGAATGAAACCAAGATAAATCATGTCAGAACCTTTTCTACCTTTACTGTGAAATTGCAACCTATAAATTAAAGTGAAAAACAATAAGAATCATTTTAGGGAAAAAAATAAATAAATAAAAAGTGTATGATAACCTGGTTTCATGTGAGAAAAGGTTCTGACATGATTTATCTTAGTTTCATTTTTTTACATCACAAAAACCTGCCATTTTAACAGGGGTGTGTAGACTTTTTATATCCACTGTAAATATGCAGAATGTGTGGTGGAGTCATGTAGTAAAACAGATTGTTTCATTTCTGCATTCTAGCTGGTCGAGGAAGCATTATAGCCATGCTAAAAACATGGCTATTTTGATGAAAAAAAGTTACATTCTGACCTATACAGATACATTCTGATATATTCTGCCTTGTTGAAGGCATTGGTATGTATGCACAAATCAGTGCCCATATCAGACGCATGCCTGGAGGCAAGAGAGATCATGTCCAACATGTCTAAACATGTACAGACACAGGTCTGAAAGCTTCTTACAGAGCTAGCTGCAGTAGCTAACAGGGAACCCTTGTCACAGAGCATTATATTACAGGTAAGTCATACTGACAGCAAAACAAAGCAGACTGTGGCCAAAATGAGGTTTATTCAGGAGATGTATTTTAATGCCAGCTTTTAATATGTAGTAATATCTTCAGACAGCACCAAATCATTTACCTGTCAGGCTTGTTGCTGTTCATTAATGCAATTCAGTTCTTTTTGTTAACTTTATTGCTGTACATTCATTTAAATTTTTATTTGTAGTTTGCCATCCCTTGGCAACACGTACAGTTAGATAATTGTAGTTTACAAACAGCTGTTAGATTCCTAGCAGCTGTTTCTACACCACAGAGGGAGAGTAGAAGTAATCCATGGGGCAGATTGCAGCAAGTCCTGTGAATAACTTGATCAAGACAATAACAGCACACTCCCTTCCAAAGTGACATTTGTACATTGCAGCTGCTGTCAATACAGTTTGAGCCAGTTCATTGGTCAGTCTTCGCAGGTAGAACCTAGATGACAGCATGAAGAATCCTGCTTGCTAGCTGCTAAAGTCTTAACAAAATTGAGGTCCAGGTAGAAATTCCTTCAACAGTTTTATTTCCAGCTGTTCATAAAGTTAGTACCTGACCTGTGAGTACCTACAGATTTAAAGCTAAGTTTTGCTGTGAAAGCCTGAGCTCTTCCACATGCTGTGAAGAGTTTTGACTCTGTATTTTCAGTAATGCAGTAATGTCATTGATAACCCCGCCCCCCACACCACAGGCTAATTAACCTCGTCCGTGTGCTTGTTCTGCCCACACTGATATGCAGAGCACAACAAGGATGGTGGACTGTAGGTGGACACAAGAAGCTTAACCATATGGCATACTGCTCCACATGTGCACACAACCTTTCAGTTGTGGCTTAATAATTTTTTAATAATTAATAGTTTAATAATTTTTGCTGGTTTTCTTCATAAACTAATGCCTGTTCACTGCACCAGTAGAGTAGCTGTGTAGGTGTGAGAATGTCCTGTCTGTGCTGGACCCTGCCAAGTTTACAGCACTATTTATACAATCACAATCAATTTATTCACCTGTGTTTCAGCTTTTTTCTCTTCCACAGAAATACATTTATTTAAATGTATTCCAAAATATCCTGCCTGACTGAAATATCCTTAGTGAGAGAAATGTATTTTTAAAATATGTCCAGATGGAGTACTATATTGTAGGTATATGCATTTGAAGATACAAAAGGACAGTTGATCCTATGAGTCAATTCTCAAGCATGAATCCCAAAGTTAAGGGCTTCAATAACCATTAAAAATAAGCGTGACATTTCACAGCAGAAAATACATTCCATGGAATTATTCATGGAAAAATCCCTCTTTACTTTAATTAAACACCAATTTATCCCTTTGAGGAACCAAATTAAAGCACAAATAAAACAGTTTCATAACCAACATGTGTGTCTCTAATCTGTATGGATTTTATCTTATGGCATTTGGCAAATGCTCAATCGTTATTACATCAGTCAGATGGCTCTCTCCTTTGGATGAAACAACCAGAAGTCTTTTTCCGTAAGCATTTCATTCATTTATGCTCTGGCAGCCTGAAATAAATAAATAAATAAATATACAGAATTTAATAAATCAATTATTTATTTAATTATTTATTTACATGAATACATTAGTATAAGTAATATAAGCCATAATTTATGTCAATATAGTAACTTTACAGTTGTTTTATGACTGTCTCATTGTACTGCAAGGACCTTTTTAGTTGTTTTTATGCATTTATCCATATTTAAGTTTTTCAGATGCACACTCAGCCATTAAAAGTGTCTGTAAGTATAATTTTTTGAAGGTTACTTTGGAAAACAATAGAATTAGATAAAATATTACTGCATGGGGACTTCTGTAGTTCACATTTAAATGTTCTAATAAAAGAACAGGACTAGAGTGAGGAAAAAGAAGAATGAGAACTTAGTGATTCTGATCATCTCACTTTACCTGACAATGAAATAAAATCCAGGCATGTGTGCAGTAAATTGATTTCCTATACAAAGGGATGCATTAAAAAAGTCTGTAAAGAACAGACCTATATGTCATACGGCACATCTGAGGACACTGACTGTGAAACCTTATCCAAAGTGTTACGTTTTTAGTAGGAAGCAGAGAACACTTTTTTTTTTCCCCAAAGGCTGCGCTAGCAACATCGGAAATAAAGGGAAAAAAACTGTCCAACAGCAAACCTGCATGTTCTGGCTCGAATAATGGTCGCTACGGGCAAGGTCAGACCACTTTACATAAAGAGATTGTCCCTTGGCTGATGTTTCAGTGGGATTTGTAAACAGTTCTCCTCTATTGCAAATGAGCAGATTGCCACTGCTGTTCTAGACAGGGGATCATTTTAATACTCTGAAACATAGCCAAAACAAGAACAAGAAATTTCCTCATTATGTTAAACCTCTGGACAAATACACTAAAAATCATGTATCTCCACCTGCAGATGCAGTGTATTTATTTGATCAGCAGTCCTTTCAGTATGACATTTGTGATGTGAAAGGCTTTTTTATCAATTCATCCAGGGTTTGAGTCCTGGATGAGTAATGCTTCACTATATCATATTATTGACATCATGTGCTTAGGATATGACCCTGTCCAAGGCGACCTCCACGGCTTCCCTTTACATACCACCCATGTGTAGAGGTCGGTATTTACTAGAGCAGTTCAGACTAACTCAAGGGCACGAGAGCATAAGGCCACCTGGGAATCCAATCTAGAACATTCTGTTTAAAGAATAATTGTAAATCCATGTAGGACCACTGCTGCTGCCACAGCAAGATCAGTGAAGCCTGAATCTGCAGAGCTCTTTAAGCACCACATAGTTGTATCGTGTAACCTTGTTGTCCTTCACCAAAGCCCCCTTCCATTACTTTTGCATTGTAAGCCCCCTCCCGTTACTTTTGCATTGTAAGTGACACTGTTGAATATGACAGCCTTGATTTAATGCTAGGCATCTACTGCAACCAATATACTGTAGTTTGACTTGTACATACTCCATGGGGTTTATAAGGAAAGTAGTAATCACTAATGTACTATAGGGGAAATGATTCAGGTAAGGTATCCTTCTCTGTTTGTCCCAGAATGCCTTTACAGGTCTGCTGATTTTAAATGTGGACACTATATCACATCTAATTCTTAAAACTTGTGATGGCGTATGATGAACGAAATGTTGCTCAAAAGACTACTTGTATCCTCTGATTATGTCTTGGCTTCCTAGTTCTTCCTAGTCTCTGATTCCCACAGTTTAACATATCACAGTAAATTATATGCTTCTGGCAGGGGTAAATTAAGAAATTTTAGTACATTCACAGCAGCAGTAGATGCATTAATGTGCTCCACAAACAAAACCTATAGTGCTGATGAGTTCACCAGTTGTATGAAATTACAACCTTATCATTTTGGTATGGCTCAGATGTGATGTCATTAGAAATCGTCATAATCAATGAAGCACGAATGCACTGTTTACAACATTACAATACATTACTACATGAAGCCTCAAGCAACCTTACACAATGGCATTTTACTAAAGTGCTCTGAAACATTCTGTGCTTTATATAAGAATTGTAAGAATTCAAGAAGTAAATAACTACATTTCTAACCTTGCCTCTTTATTCCTGAGGCCACTTTGAAGGGAAGCTTATTAAATTGTTGTGTAAAGGTATCTGAAATCCCAAACTCTCCATTTGTTCTTTTCTGCCATCCAGCTGGCATTTAAACTGAGAGAGTCTAATTACTGGGGATGTTGTTTATTATAAATTTTTAAACTTTGCAGTTTATTGTCTTTTGGATATGCATAGGTGATGCTGTGCCAGGAGAGACATTTACTTAATAACTCAATCTCACCAATACACGATGAAATATTAATCCAGTGTGTATACTATTACCACATTTAATGCAATATGAATGTCTAATTGTGAGCAGTGTTCCATTGATAATGAAGTAACAGCGAGTGTTAACAGACCTCACCCTCACATACACCCTTCAAGCCTATCTTTCAATGTGTAAACAGAAAACTGATACAGTAACACAACCTATGGCTTTGGTGGGTATTTCAGATGGTAAATGGACTTACGAAATGATTTTTTATAATACTGACAGAACAGAGTCAAGCCATTACAGGAATCCCTCGTTTTGCAAAACATGTTTCAGGATTAAAAACTGCATATATCAAGACTTCATAAAAAGACAATGATTTGCCCATTGTTTAAAACTAGAAACAATGGGCAAATCAAAAACATAAATGTTAAAGAAATAAAAGATAGATTTCTTGGTCCACATTTTGCCATTTTAATGAGTTAAGTACATATAGAGGAAAGTACTCACATTTTTTTTGGCTGATGCTGTAGTGAAAAGGTGCTATTTCGTCATTTATAATTTGATGAATCCATGCATATTATATGCAAAACATTCTCCCCTTAATAAATGTTTTACTTAGATCATGTTATTATGAATAATTGATTTTTCAGTAGTGTTTTGCTGATAAAGTATCAACATCAGTACTCATTTCAGGCTGGGATGGTGGTTTGGTGCTAGTGCAATGGGGAAACACAAAGCCTTTTCTCAACAGAGAAGTGAAAAGAAAACCTTTATGTACTTCTTGAAAGAAAAATACTGGAAATTCATGCAGCTTGACAATGCACCTAAAAATAAATTCCCATAAAGACTTTGGCTTCCACTATCTTCTTTGATCTTAAGCAGCTGATGACATACAGTAGCTGTCTATGGGTTTGCTTCAAGCAGAAGGCAGTCTTCATTATTATCCAGAGCAGGCAATAATAATAGTAGCAAACTGTCCAGCCAATGACTGTCTTAGAATTTTAGCAAACTATGGGCACATATTTGGCAAGGTGAATGACATAGCAATGATAAAATATTAAAATATTAAATGCTGCAATCTACATAAAGGCATTTATTTCTTTTGTGGCAGGTAATCTGGCTATTTTTCTTTTTTCTAGAGAAATTTGATACCTCTCAGTCACCATGTTGCCGCAAGCTCTCCATAAACAATGAGTTTTTATGTAGTGATGTGGTGATGTAGTGTGAATCCAGACTAGGTACCGACTGCTTGTGGTGGGGAACCTACCACTTCCAGCTTTTTTAATGTCACTGCCTTGGGTGAATGTTTTGACTCATCTGAAGTTGCAGGAATTGGAACATTCTCAACCCAATACCAAAATTTGTTTTGAATAGGGACTCACAGTTTTATCGAGTTCAAATAGTGGATCAAACACCCTTCCCTTTCTTAGTTTAAATTTACTGTTGAGCTATGGGATGAGTCTTCAGTTATGAATAGTCTATGAATGATAACTGGATTTGTGGGGAATGAATAGAAAACCCCTGCACCCCAGAGGACAGGTTTTGCATATCTCCCAGAGCTTTTGAGGTTCCCTATTCCCACAGAAATGACTTCTCATCCCTCCAAACACCCCCCAGCTGATGCAGAACTACATTAGAAAGAAAGCAATGTATACTCTCATGCAGTTTTCCACTAGGGACAGCAAACAAGACATGTGGCTTACTGCTGAACTGTCTTTTTACTAGACGCATACTTTTAATAGACTCTTTTTAACTGCAGTCTCTATTCATTCAAATTGCAATCTGCTTACTCTTGCATTTTAATAATGATTTTAAGTAAGAGTTCTTGTCTTTGATTATTACATATTAACTTTTTTTTAAATGTAGCAGTCACCAATTTTATGGCATTATATAAGACAAAAAAATGCTTGTTGGTTAAATTTTTTAAATTGCATTGTTTGAGATAACAATTCTGCTTAAGGTCAATTTAAATAATTAAGTTTAGAAATAAAAGGGAAGGCCACATTAAACCACCATATTGAATACCAAAATATTTTACATTTGAAATGTGCAGCATCAGAATAGAACAGTCTGGGCCATTGGCTTGTAGTGAGTTTAAGCATGTTTCTTCTAGGATGGTTTTATTAATTGAGCTTTAATCATACTTCTGGATGGCACAGCGTGATGTGATGGCCAGCTGTTCTTTCCCAAATCAGATGGACAGACCCTTTACAGATCTTATGCTGGGCTGGCAACTTACATTTGGGTTTGAATACAAAGGGGGCATCTGAACAGCGTCACTCAAACAAGAGACGATAGTATGAGGTAACACTAAAAAACAAAACAAAAAATTATCAACTAGTCGATAATTATTCAGACATGTTGCAGATAATGTCAAATGCACATGACCTTTACACACGTTAGCTAACACTAAAGCCTGCTTATAATCTACTTTATCCATAAAACATTTTTATCACCATTTGACTTGCCTCCGGGTTCATGTCATTTTTAACATTTGAACCATAATCCAAATAATGTATTAGAACAATTTTTTTTTCTCCAGAAAACACCTTTTCTCAAGATATATTCAGGAAGGTTTACACAATACTGAGTGATAAAATCCTCCTGGATTTGAAAGATAGTAATAAAGTCCTTGGTAGGACAGATTATAAAGAACAGAGACTGTGTGAGACTGTTGGGCACAGAGGAGAGAAGAACCAAATCTATGATAGAATGAGGGAGACTTATGTAAAGGAAATCTCCATGGTTTATTTGTGGAATTAAATCAGAGGGGAGCAAGGTTGTGGTGATGGATGTGTGAAATGAAGGTCACACCTATGTGTTGAAATAAAGATGTTATCACAGAAATTGATTGGGGCTTTATGACCACCCTGTACACTTGGACAATATGAAGGATAATCCAAAACAAATATGAATGTTTAGGCATTGTGAACTACAGTGCTGGTCAGTATAACTGACTTATACATAATTATTAATCATCATTGCAATTTGAGAGCAGATGTGTATTTATTCAATTAGTACAATGTCTGCCAATATATCACAAACAGTAGTGCAAATTGAAAAGTTCTGGCAATAGTCTGCAGATCATTGTTACTGTGAAAGTCATTCAGGTGATACAATGCCCTTTGGTTGCTCCACTTTGTTAACTTCTGGTCTACATGATATTATATTCAGTTGGTCACAGAGTTAGCCCATATTAAAGAAAGAAAAAACACACAAACAAACAAATAAACAAAAACGTTATATGGCTAAATTATATGTCTGTTGAAACTGATGTAACACGAAATGTCACTATGTCAGTATGTCTGTGTGTTCATTAATAGAAAAGCATTTCCTGTGAACAGATGTCTGCAAAGAAATGACACACCATCTTACAAAAAGATGCAAAGGCTTAGCAGTAAATGACAATATTTCTTTTATTTTTTTCTCTATATTTTAAAGATTTATTATTTACAAACAAAATAAAACAAAACAAAAAAATAATCAAAAGAACATTTTTTGACAAACACCGTTTGTCTGCATATAGTTTTAAGAAAGAATACATTAATCTTTCCTTAGTCTGTATCAAGTATCCAACTAATTGTTCCTATATACCAAGTCTTGGTTTACAAGAATGAGCACAGCAATAATCATGTCAGCGGGTTTTAAAAGAGTATGTGACTTCAAATGTTCTCTCTTTCTCTCTCTCTCTCTCTCTCTCTCTCTCTCTCTCTCTCTCTCTCTCTTGCTCTTTCTACGATACACATATTGGTAAACATATTCAATCAATTTATTTTACCTGCATTGTAGAGGTTGTAAACCAAAGTTTCGGTTTCATTTTTCTGAGCATTGCCATTGTCCTGTATACATTTTTAAATAAATAAAAAAAACATATAAATATATGTGCTGGTTTATTGAATGTCTTCATTCTATTAAAATGTCTGCGCTTTCCTAGTTGTTCATGATTTTTCACATAATGCCCATTACAGAACACTTGTTGTGGTCAAAATAGTGAAAAAAGCACATATCTGGGAAACATTCCCTTCTGAAGGCAAATATCAAAACAGCATATACCAATGGTACTGCTGTCCATCTCAAACGTGTACTATTTCTTATACACTATGGCATAGACTGAATAAGAGCTCTCTGTTGGAATTATCACATTGTTCCCCCTTTCAATCCATAACATCAGTAATATTTGATACTACACAACACATCTAATAGCCTAGCAATCTTAAACTAAATGCAGATGATGGATCTGCTTTGTTGTGAGAAAGTGCAATTTTAAACAAATAGTTACTTAGAAGGTTTTGCTTTGGCCAGTTTCATTCCACATATGATAATTTTCAACCAAACGTAAATTGTTAGTTAGAAAGAACTTTAAAAAGGTGCTCCAAATGACTACACTCTCATCAGCATGATGACATCCCAATTCCGTGGAGATGTCAGGTCATGCTCATCCTCAGATTTTCTTCAGCTAAACTGAGAATTACAAAATCCTTGACTGCGATGGTTCCCATAGCACACAAAGATCTGTAATAATATCCAAAGACTAACAATCTGGTACATTTGGCCTTCTTCATTGCTATCATCTCTCAAAAATATTGAAACACTGAACATATGTATGTATATGTGTGCACATGTGCGTGTGTGCATATACTGTAACTCACACTCATAACAAAAAGGATGAAACATGGCTATAGTTTAGGCACAAATACTTAAGAATTTCCTTTGTGAAAATTTGATGCTTCAGATACACACAGGTCACATCTAGGCAGACAATGAACAAAATATAATTCACAATACAATTAACGTTAACATTTTAAACAGTACCTTTTTTAAGTATTTGTGACAATGCATGCTTTGAGGACATACATAGATGGATGTGGCTTTTCAGTATTGAAATGAGTTTGAAGAAACGTTAAAACCGTGTTTCTAAGGGCCTAGAAACACCGAGCTGAGAACGGTCGTAACGCAACAGGAGAAAACATAAGATGCCACTGGGAGTCATGTGAAGTCTTGAACAGAATGTCATGGCACAACATACATGCTACACTGAACAGACATGCATGTTACACTCAACAGACGACCAAGAACTATCCAAAGGTTTTATACAGTGGTGTCTTTGGAATGGAGGCTGTTTATATCACTGAAACGTTCATCGATTGGAAATATATATGATGAGTATTTTACAAATACATTTTATATGTGTGTTTGCTGCAGAACAAGTTGTGCACTGGGACATTAAATACAACTATATTCAGAGGTTATTTATATTGATTTGTTAAACTGACTTACAGCTGAGTGCTGATGAAGACCATACCATCTACAGTTTTTTATTATGCTCCCTATATGTAAAAGAAATTAAGAAAAAAATATATTGCAAAAATGTAACGTTCACAATCAAAAACTATTTGTGGTTTTGAATCCTACTAAGGTAGAGAAAACAAAAGTAGGTTAATCATAAAGGTCTGGTCACTTCGTACATTGTGGCATTCTCTGAAGTAAATAGGCTAGCTACTGATGACCAATACATTCGATGTGAGTCTTGTGCATGAGCTGAACCCTGGCATTGGATTTAAACATGACCTGACAAGACGCTTTAAACCATACATATATCACACTGACCCGGTGACCTTCAGCCAGTTCCAGCATGACCAGGCCGGCTCGGTGTCTTTAGACCCTCATATGGTGGACGCACACACGAGAGACAGAAACCTTAATGCAAACCAGCATCTTTTGTTCCGTTGTTGATTATTATTGCTCTTATTAGCATATGGCTGAGGTTCTCCCTGGTCTATTTCAAAGGACAAATGTCACTGAGAATGAATGTTTTATTACTGAGTCCATTTTTTTACAGTGAACTCTGTTATGACTTAGGGGGAGGTGACTCCATTGCATGCGTAAAATAGCTAGAAAAAATGTGATCAAATGTAAATTTTAATCCAGTTTCGAAATGTTTCTCAAAATGACAACGAAGATTGAAAGCAAAGTTGCATGTGACTTGCTATGCACACACACACACACAAAAGCAACACAAACAACCAGAATTTTGCAGTAATTAGTCTGAAAACTGCCCAGTAAGACACTTAGCGGCTTGCGGGCACAAAGTATAGAGTAACTCAATCACATGAATGTTTATTTACAGTGTTGAGTTGTGCTGCAGACTGCAGTAATGGCAGTGCATTTAATATGTTCTCTTCGTTTTCAAATTAGGATTTCAGCTGTTTATAAAACATAGTTCAAATGGTTATAAAATGGTTATAAAATGCTTGATTCAGCCTTCGACACCTTTTTTTGACATAACAGAAGCTTTTTACTTTTAGATACCAAAACCAAAATTATTGTTCAGCAATGTTTTTTTTTACACATTTTATACCTTAGCAATATCGTAAAGCGTTTTTAGTTACATCCAAACAGCTAATTGTGAAGGCCCAATTTGTTCATAAGTGTTTTGTGAATAAGGTAAATCGGCAATACGTTAGTTCAGACAGACTTTCAGACAAAACACTCTTTTCCCCAGTGACTACTGCATGTCACTATTTGATTACGCCATCATAACCTCTGTATTGGACTGAATCATCTTGTAGTTTTATAGTGACAACATATTATAATTATGTTGGGTTTATAATGACGCACAATATTTTAATAAAAAATGCTAACAATTGCATTAAGGTTTGCTTATCTCTAATGAATCTGACTGTTTTTTGGGTTTCATCCTACAGTTGTAAGTATATTTATATATAGATGATACCATGTTCCTGATAGAAATAAGACATTGCCATGATTGAGAATGCACCACACAGTATCTGTAAATACTAGATCTACAAAACTATTTACAACACACATATAGTTAATTTTTATATCACAGTCTATTGCATAATGGAGATATTTTATAGTTTATAAATATTATAAATGTACACATATTTATTAAGTAACATTACATTAGTGTCCATACTTTTCCGAAATCAGGAATAGAAAAAACAGCATCATCCATCATCCATCATTCTACTCCTAGCGAATGTCACCCTTCTTTAGAATCAAAAAAGCAGCAAATTATTTATTCCCTTTGGACCCATAACACTGCCATGGTCTCAATGAACCATTATTTGAGGACATCCCCTCGATCAGAAGTATTGCAGAAAGTCACTGAGCGTCTAGCAATTTTATCTACATTGAGTTTTTTTTTTTTAATAACACAAGGTTCCCAAATTTGCAGAGTATGCTGTTTTGATAGGTGTACTCTTGTATGTGCTTTTTGACAGTTTCCACTTTTTTATATTATTTGTTTCCACAGTGATGACAAAACCGCTGCTTGGGAGGAGCTGTTTTTTTGTTCTTCTCCTTCTCTTAGATCCACAAAAAAAGATACATTTCCAAAAGTCAAGGTTAGGGTTCATGATGCATTCCAGTAACAAAAACAAAAGACAAACAAACAAACCAAAAAAATATTCTTCATATATTGCAGAGGAAGACTAGTGTTTATACTGTAGTTTTTAAATAGTCAATGCCAAATATTCTAGTTGGATTTACACATATATATTTTTTTAATAATATACATTCTTAAGTTGAAGGGAAATGTGTCTAAAATATAATACAAGGGTAATCTGTACAGGATATCTATTGGGTAATTTTTTTCCCAAATAAATTGGAGAAAAAATATTCAAGTCTTTTTTTTTTAGATTTAACTCCTTTGTTGCGTCGCAATAAAAATGAATTAAAACACAAAATTAAAAAAAAGTAAAGGAGGATCATAAATTTGACGCGAATCGCATCTTGTCTTGCTCTGTCTCTGTACTGCTTAAGACTGTAGACTCTCTTCTGGAGCCCGTGGAATCCCTGTGCTGGGCAGCTGGGGGCGCCGCGCGGACCGGCGGCAGCGCTCCGGACGACATCTGCCGGAACAGGTTGACCCGCTGCGGGACGGTGGCCCTCATCCCGCCCTGCGCCCCCGTCCCCGGTGCTGCCGCAGCCGCCACCGGCGGTGGTATGGAGGCCAGGGACTCGCCGGACGTGGGGTGCGGCCGGGACACCAGCGAGGTCTCGTGGGGCAGGGAGGGCTGGGAGGCGGAGAGGTGGCGCACGTCTCGGCTCAGGCTGCCTGACTGCAGGGCCTGCGTGCTCTTGTGGACGTCGCTCCTCTGGGGGGAGGCGGCCTGCTGCTGCTGCTGCTGTTGCTGCTGCTGCTGCTGCTGCTGCTGCTGTTGTTGCTGTGGCGATGCCCCTGCCTGCGGCTGTTGCTGCTGTTGCTGCGGTTGCGGCTGCGGCTGCTGGGGTTGCGGCTGCGGTGGCTGCTGTGCAGGAGGCGGGGCCAGCGGCTGCTGGGTGAGGGACAGCTGGGACGCGGTGGGCGAGCCGTACTGGAATGTTCGGCCCGCCAGTGGGGTCTGCACCGGGGGGCTGCACACCGCCGCGGTGAAGGAGCACGGCGACATGATGGCCCCCTGCTGCTGCTGCAGGGGCGTTGGCATGTTGGGGGAAGCGGAATTCAGGTTGCCGTGGGAGACGCTGGGGACGGTGTAGGCCTGGGCCTGGGCGGGGAGGACGCGGGAGGCCTGGGCGATGTTGGCCGAGGCGCTGTAGGTCAACGGGGCGGACTGCTGTAGCTGGTTGCCGCCGAGGGCGGCGGCGTAGGGCGGCTGGGCTGGCGAGTTGATGATGGAGTTACCGGAGATTGGGGTGGAGTTCACCCCTGTGACTGACTGCTTGCGGTCCACCATCATCACCATCTCCCGGTCCTGGCGGATAATCTGCTTCAATATCTCGTTCTCTTGTGTGTTGAAAACTCCAGCGTTCAGGTCCTTCTGAAACTTCTGCAGAAGAAGGGAGTTCTTCTTCCCTGTTGGATAGATGACGAGAGAGACAGTTGTCAAGCTGAGGGAACCCAGGCAACTCAGCACACCGGACTCCAATAAGAGAGTAGGACATAATTCCTCGTGAAGAGTAAGTCACAGCAAGTATAGATGGAATGTTTAGCAGGAAAAGGGTCAACCCAGACAGACAAAAGCACAAACACAGACACTAGACACACATGTAAAAACAGTATACTGGTATTAATAGAATGCAATATGCAAAAACATACCTACCGTTGAAAGAGTCTAATGAGTTTCATTGTGGTATACAGTATGAAATATCACATTAATATACAGTTTATATTTATTTATAACGTATTTAATTAAAATGTTTACATAAACAAATTTCTGTGTCCAAAAATACTGATTTCTACACATCTAAAACAACACAACACTGAAAGTTCACTTCACATGCAAATCTATGTTATACCTATTATGTCACACACAGCTAAAAAAAAGAACTGGATTCTACTGTTCATCAGAATTACGATATTGACTCTAATAACAACCACTTCATTTCTGACTTCTGACACAACTGTACACTTCCTTACAAGAACTAGTCTATCAACAATTTAGTACCTTTAATAAAAATTCTGACATACTACATTCAACTACATACTACATTCTAAGATTCATCAAATTTTGCCTCATTGAACATTCTAGCGATGAAATAATTCTTAAATATGGACTGTTTTTTAGATACGAGAGACTGAGATGTGTTAAGTTTCTCTGTGTACATTGACATGGTTTATAGTGATTATTTTGCAATCCATAACCTTTTTAATAAAGGGCTATTCAGTGTAACTGCTGCAGCTTTTATTTCTTAACTTTGACTCACATCTTTAAGCAAATGTTACACTGTTTACATTACCTTAAAGAAACAAAGACATTGTGTATGAAGATCTGCAATGTGAGCACACTTGCTCGAAACTAACACACTATGGTTAGCTTGAACAGTGCCCTTGGTAAAGACAAGAACATTTCTGTGAGAGTCAGAAATAGGTTACTGAATTAAAAATATAACCTTTATGATATGACAACATAACCTACTTGAAAGGTCCCTTTCTGATTTCTTAGTCTGACATTTTTTGGATATATTGTGAGCAGAACAGTATAATACTACTCCACAAGAAGGTTTGGACAATACAACAATAATCATACTGTTGAGATGATGATTTATACTGGATAATTAATGATGCTCAAAGAAACCGGGGGCAGTAATTACAAATGATAATTTCAGATGATGAATAATGGTTGCATCAATCATTAAGCAATCATTACACAAAATTGACTTAATTTTTATGTTCTAATTTATTTTTATTGGTATCGGCAGGTTAAGACCAGCACCATTTTCTTCCTAAAGCCTTATGGAAGGGTATTACTCTCGCTACACTGAACTTGTTTTTCATAAATTTGGTTGTGCAACGATCCGCCACATTCCTGCCCAGTGAAGCCCCTGATTATAGATGCTGCATGTATCCTTGCTGAGAGACTGTGCTTAGCTTCTAGCCTTAGCTAAGATGGGACTCTCTTTCTACTGCTGTGATAAGCTCCAAGCAATGTCAGGGGAAGCAGTCCCTTGGACTGAATGACCTGTGAGAGAATGTAGGAAAATTGCACCATTCTGCCTGTGTGAATCGCTCATCTGCTAGTGCACAGGGGCTCTGAGCTTGACACAACAGACATTTCCTGTAGCTCAGCTAAGCTCGTAGAGAAAGCAACATCATTTCAGTGCTACACTTAAAAGCCCCATTGTAAAGGTTGGGCTGACAGTACAGAAAGCACCAATGACAAATAGGCCCATTTGACAATTACAGCGGTAAGAGTATTGTGCAGCACAAACAAAAATAGACACAACGTTCAGTCTTCAGGATCTTTGCTGCAGATCAGTCTAATTTTCATTGAGAAATCTGAGGCCGGATTTTGTGGAGCCTTTTATGTTCAGCTGATGTGCAGTCCTTCAAGTTAAGGTCACTGTGCAAATCAATCCTTTGAACATTCTGCCTGTGACGTTGCTATGGCGTCAGAACTACCAGCAGGTGTAAGTAAGGGTAGGACCAGCCAAGCGGGACCCGGGAACAGTGAATTTAAAACCTCACTCATCACCATATGATGTTTCTTGAGAAATGTTTCATAGAGACCTCCAAATACATATGATCATTGTACACAGTTATGTTGAAAATAATGTGAGTAATGACTGATTGACTGATGTTATTATTTTAACTATCACTACATACCACCTTTGCTATCAACTGCCATCATCAAGATGCATGCTTGCATGTGAAAGCAAGATGTTTTCCAGTTTATTTTTTATATTGTTTCTGCAGATTAGATTTCATCACCACTATCCTCTTGCTCTCTCATTATGGTCACCCCACAAGAATAGCCAATAACTCTACCACCTCAAACACAGTAGCCTCTCAGACACAGGTTAGCAAAGTAAATGGATTGTTTTAATGAGGGTACCTGTGAAAGACTCAGTTCCCTTCACTCTGTGCTTTAATGAAACATATTCTAAGTGGGAGGACAAATCTTTGGCTAAAAATGAATCAACAAATTAATTCAGCCATCTAGATCAGCATTTCCCAAACCTCTCCTGGAGGACCCCTTGTCCTGCATGTTTTAGATCGCTCCCTGCTCCAACACAGCTGATTCAAATGATCAACTCATTATGAACTCCTGAAGCTGCTTAATAACAAACTGATCGTTTTAATCAGCTGTGTTGGGGCAGGGAGCGATCTAAAGGAGAGGTTTGGGAAGCGCTGATCTAGATAGTGAGTGAGTAACTATGCCTGCACAAGTCACTCATCAAATAGCATGTGCCAGCTCTGGGCAGAACAGGTGTTTTCCACATGTCAGCTGACCATGTGGAGGTAGCAATGTCATTTTGGTATGACACTACAAAGCCCAATTTTAAGGCTGGATTTACTGTGTGCTGGATTTTTTGTTCCACTGATATATATGTACAGGGGGTAGAAAAAATAGTTTGTACCCTAATTGCAAGTGTGTCACTCACACAAACAGCTTAATTATTGAAAATCATGAAAAACAAGGAAAAGCCCCATGAGGAAAGAGGTACAGTGGTCACAAGTTGAAGTTCACCGACAGGCACATATTGACTCAACAGGATAGCTGCTAAAAAACCACAAAACAATGGCCCCAAAAATTAGTGTGGAGTAGACTTCCACCTCCTTCATCGCTCAAAGAACTACAGGCTTTCCTTCTTGAAGAATGGTCCAACCTACCACTAAAAACAGTTCAAAGGTTGTAGAATAACAATCCAAGAAGGTTTGTTCTGAATGCAAAGGCAGCTGAACCCCTTATTAATATATATATATATATATATATATATATATATTCATATAGTGTTTGATGTTCCCATTACTTTGTCTCCCCTCTGCACACACACTGAGTTTTGTATAATATGAAAGATACAAATATTATCATGGGAGCATACATGTCAAAGAATACATGTACCCCTTTGTTCATTTTTGACGCATCCATTATAAAATTATACTTAAAATAATGAAGAAGATTTGGAGTACAGACACTTCCCATTGAAAGCACCTACTCCTCCCAAGTCATCTCCATCTCCTGAGGCGATGGTCTCGTTTTAACAGTGACAGAATAGAAAAAAACACCTGAGATATCTTTCAGATACCATTGCCGTGACAGGGAGCTCTGTCACAGGCTACAGATTTAGCTACCTGTACTTATGTCAGCAACTGTATGACTGGATGACTAAATTAACTGTGTGATGCATTGCTGGCATCTATTCCAGGTACTGTTTGAGCGCTGATTCATATTCATTTGACTTCTTAACATATTTGAATTGAACGTCCTCTCATTGGTGTTACTATTTTTACTACTCCGGTACTATCTGATATACAATAATTGGACTGAGTGCTCATGAGGCTAAGCGTGGCGTGGATGCATCTGACAGGCCCAGATAGGCCTCTATCAGATAGAAAAGTAGCCTCATCTGAATCACAAGTAAACAATAAACGCAAACCGGATTAGCAAGATGGGGAAAAAAGATGTATTGCTCACTTATGGGAAAGATTGTCCTCATTGTCATGCCATTGAGCAACAGCAAAAGAAACAATGCAATCTGTGGGCCGGGCCGTACAGTGATTACACTTCTCTGATTGCGCCTCTCTGACTGGGTTCACGCACTGCAACATAGCGCAGGCAGTGTGACAATCATGGTTTAAAAAGCAACACCCTCAGCGGGGGAGGCCCGGCCTCATCCTGCCACAGAGCGTCTCGCTCTGCAGCGGTCAGGACACGACACATGGCTCCCAAAATGGAGGTGACGTGCAGGGAGAAAGCAGATGCCATGACACGCATCGATCATTTTTTACCCCCCCCCCCCATGTGGACGTGGACGTGGACAGATGAGACTGTAATGACAGCTGTCATTTCAAACGATTCCATTTTACACTGGAAATATTAAGGCCTGTATTGATATGACCACGATATCACAAACTTTGTATCTTCAAGATACTTTGGGCAAGTTCACTTTAGGCAGGCAGTGAGGTTGTCCCTGAAGTTGAAGAAAAAATGTTAAAAACAATTAGAAAAAAAAACAAAAAGCACTTCAGTGAATTACTGAGTTCAAAATCCAACTAGTGCATGTAGTCAATAGAGTGAACAGAAGCATATGCCCAATACTATTTCAGAAAGAAAACTCGAAAAAAAGCCCCTGAGACTACCATTCCCATTTGCAACTGTAGTGTGAAGCAATTTGTCCGCTGAATCTTTTCATCTTTGGCTGACCTTTTGTTCACAATAGCTCAGCTGAATTCCTTGACAGTGTGAATGACTGAGGAAGACTTTGCTGAAGCTGAAGGCTTTAGAAAATTCAACATCAATCTTTGTTGATAGACCTTGGGAGCACTGGGCAAGTTTTACATCGGTCTGACTGTTTATGGTGCTTGCGTTCACTTTCCAAGGCGATATGAATTTTACAATGGAGGGAATAACGTACGCTGCCAGACTGTTATCATTATGTGTCTCCTTGGTGGGCGGGATGCAAATTCACCAAAGGTGATCTACAGTCATGATTTACTCGATTCTAGTCCCTCGATTTTTTAGCAGTATCAGTATTAGGGTAAACAGTTAGAGGTATAAAATTATGCCCTCTGGTTTCATTGAATACATTCAAAACTTTCCCTTTCAGTCTGGAAGCAGCAAATCCGAAGAGACAGGGAAGTAGTCTCGGGGAAGGAGTTACATGTCACTTCAGGAAATGTAGGGAAAGGAGATGAGCACCAGGGGGATTGCCTGTCAATTGGGACTTTTGTTTTGATGACACTGTCAGTAGGGTGTCCTGGTTTGGCACAAGGACATGTCACTAAAGTGGCACCCCCTTACATTCAAAGTATAAAACAAGGGCTTTGCAAAATGGTAATTTTTAACTATTGTTGACCTCAGTGTATAAGTGGGATCTAATCTAATCCTTCCTTTAACTAATGTCTAGATTCAATCCCACCAAAGTGTTCTATGACAGTTCTTCTGTCAGAAAGCAACAAGAAGTCACTGATGTAGTAAGCAGTTAACTGCATGTTCATGGCTTATTTTTTAAATCCTTGATTTCCTTTCTGGTATGGTAAACAGTTAGGTCTGCCAGACCATGAAAAACCTGATCCATCAATCTATCTATCTGGATCTATCAGTATGTTCATTTCCCATGGATAGTAAGTGATGTTTGTTGTCACATGTGCCATGTCTTCTCTATCAGCTCAGATTAAACTGACTGTTTGTTCAAAACACAATGAAACAGTACATCAGTACACAAAGGAAACAGCATTGTTAGCACTGGCGGTTATCTATATCAGTACAGAAGATTTAGAGTTTTCAGTGCAAACAATCTTACAACATAAATAAATGGACTTTCAGACATCCTTACGAAATACAGTGGCTCCTGTAACACCTAGATTGACACTAATCTGCCTTGGTTCATTGTTACATTACATTAAGTTATTGTGATTTAGCAGACACTCTTATCTGGAGCAACTTATGAAAGTTTCACTAATGAAACTTACAATTTTATGCTTTTATACAGCTGGATATTTACTGAGGCAATTGTGGGTTAAGTACCTTGCCTAAGGGTACAACAGTGCCCCAGTGGGGAATCAAACAGACAACCTTTTGGTTACAAGCCCTGCTCTTTACCACTACCCCCAAATCAACTCAAAGTCTCTATTTTATCATGAGCCAGTACTTTTCTGTACTTTTTCTTTACTTTTCCAATTTACTAATCATCCTAATATCAATACATATTGACATGAAATGAAACGACTTTAGCACTTAACATAAACTTTTTTTTTAATATCCAAACCATCTTGCGTATCCCCAGATTTAATGCTGTTGTAACACCTCACATCGTGTGGCGGTACACGTTGTGAATATGACAAACGTGACAAAGCAATAAGCACCTCTTGTCATTTTTAGCACTCTTGTATATGCTGGAAATACATCTGGCAGAAGCGTGAAGTGTGATTGAGGACTTTTTAAAACCGGAGACGTTTTTTGTGTGGGAGGAATCCGTTTTAATTCCAGAGGTCCAAAGAAGAGCATTAACCAGTCATATATGCAGCTGCAAAGCAAAGCAATGATGAATTGAAATAGAAAGCTACAGAGGCTATGTCTACATCTAACAGTGCTACAAAGAAATGCTGCAAAGCTGTAGACTTACTTGGTATTTGAAATGAAAGCTGCAAGATGGCTATAGTCTGCAGATGGGGAGTATAACATAAAGACATTGTGGGCATGAATGGAGACAGGTTATTTTGGAAACACAATGGGGGATGGCACAAAGAGGAATTCAATGTCCGATAGATTATATCAAGAAGACTATGAAGTAAGGGTGTTTATATACTATGTGAACACAACACTTGACTCCAATAAACTGGAAAAAAATTCTATTCCAGATAGCTCACTAAGGTTTTTTTTAGAAGTATTGGTATTTATAAAAGGTTGTGTTGCATTTGCATAAACATAATATGTTTGGGTGAATTTAAGTTGCATGTGTTGTATTGTGTCACATCACAAAAGGGGATCACTACACTTCTAGTGTAATTGCTAGGGGAATTTAAAAGCTCTACATTTATAAGCTAAGAAAAGCTAAGAAAGCTAAGCTAAGAAAAAGCTAAGAAAACCTTTGACCCAGCCTGCACCAAAGCAAAAAGCAAGCAAACAAGCAAAAAAAATGCAAACTGTTTGTGTGCTGTGTCAGAATTTTTGCCCTCTTCATTGTAAGACAACAATAAATAATGCCACATTGGGAATAGGTCAAAGTTGGGTCACATTGGGTCAGAGTTACTGCTAGTACTCTTGAGGTATCTATGAGTAGAGAGGAAAAGTCAAAACAAAACATAACATTTTATGTCATTGTAAATAGGGAATACTTCAGGCTAAAATATCTAATATTAATATATATATATATCTATATATATATATATATATATATATATATATATATATATATATATATATATATATATATATATATATATATAATGTGGACTAATATTCCACATTATATTTTTTATATACAATATTATAAAAGATGTAAAATTATCACTGACACTATTTTGTGTTATCCTAACAAAGATTTAACAGGCAATGGAAAAAATAACATGTTACTTCCCACATTCCATTCATAGATCCCAAATTGTAATGTGCACATACCATGGCAAATCAGTGATGCATTTCATATGTCAGGTTGCAGTATTTTAGCAATTCCTTTAGTTAGCAATTCAGTTGTAAAGAAATAGTTGTTACATATCAATAAAACAGATCTAATGTCTGAAAAAAAAACACATTTCCAATACTAAAGAAAAGATAGGTAAAGCAAGCAACATCCATTTCTGTGTTCAAACAAACAAAGTAAAAAAAAAACAAACAAAATCAAATGTGCAGCTGCAGTCTTCACCTTGGATATTTTACTTCCTGTGTGTCTTTGTTGTATGGGATGTGTTTTTATGCATGTTCAGGACCCTGGGTTTTCAAAAAATTACAGACCTTGACATAACTAAGCTTTGGTTTACCTCCAGTAGTGTGGATGCATGAAAATGTGTGTGTAGCTGTATAGGCACTGGATAATGGATGGGTTAAGTGCTTAATTATTGGCCCTGCCTACCAGGTGATATAAATAAGAGGTCAGTTGTGAGAAGAGAGCAAGACAGAGCTAGGGAGAGTTCCTGTGTTTTATGCCTTGATTGTATTCCTTTTCCATATGCCTGTTTTAACTATTTTTTCCTGTCTTAATTATTTATACATAATTTATAATATTTAACAAATATATTTGTGATAAGAATTGTCCTGCTTCTTTAAACCAAATAGTGCAGCTCATACATACATGCAAACATAGGTACAGATAGGCGTTCAATGGTAGAGTATGTGTTTTCTTCCTGTTGATGAAGTGTACATCCTAACAGATGGTATGGATCGTGCAATGCTGTGTTGTTTTTGCCACCTAAAAGCTGTCCTGTTTGTGCCACTGCGATACAAATGTAGAGGCAAAACAGCCTCTCAGCAGGCTCAAATTGCCATATTAATTCATATCAGCTAGGAAGTGCTGCAGTGTCGAGTATGATTGACAGCGTCTTCGCTCTACGCGGAGCGCCGCGGCACCAGTGCATTTCTGCAGCCTGCGGTACCGAGCCCCGCTGCAAGGTGTGGGCGTCCCTGCCTCACTCCCCATCAGGAAACGATCTGCCGACTGCCCTCCGACTGTGACGGGTGTCAGACGAAAATGAGGGGAAAAGGCTCATTGGGAATGTATGGCTTTCCGCTTTTGATTTGGTATTAAACGCTCTCCCCTGCAGGTGTAATTCTACACATCCTAATTAATGAGACCGAGATAGTGAGTCGTGCGAAAACTGCACACTGCGCTTGAGCACCCCTCAAAGTCGTGGACACGGCACTGTCTCCATCAACGCGGGGGTGTTATGTTCAAAAATAGACAACGATAAAAATAGCCTCCTTTAGTCTCTGTGTTGGAACTGTTGACAGACAGAGAAGCTGTTAAATTAGATTTTGGAAGAAAGAAATAAGACATATTACTCAACAACCTTTACTTTCTTTAAAATTGTTATGAAGCCGGTTTTCCTGAGAATAGAAAAATTATAAATGTGTTCTGTGAAAGGGAACACTGAAGTGAAAGTTAAGTTGATGTTAAGTAATATTCTGAGTTCAATTTCTGTCAGTGAATATGGCAGAGAGAAAATTTGACATACTGCAGTTTTAGAAAAAACAAGTTATTCTTTTAGCATATCACTCATATTCCTTTATATTTTTTCCTTTCAAATCCATGTATTTAAACTTTGAGCAGCATTCATCATAATGCTATACATTAGGGAAACATGAAACCACAGCATCTTCTCAACTGATAGATCCAAATAGCATAGCTATAAATGCATTGTTGGCATGACACAGCTTCACAAGGTTATTCCAATGCCTGTTTCACAAAGGTGGCTTGAAAGGTGCTGTTCAATTTACTGATTTGATTTTTGCACAATGATGTAGTCTCTATGCATGTCAAATAATATTCCACACAATCATATGTGCTATATTTTATCAATAAATGCCATCTACTGTCAGATATCATTTCATATTAGCGGTGCTCATTTTGAAGAAATTTACATTTACCTAACAAATCACAGTTCTATAACAAAAGGCTCTGTGTAAATCTACGTAAAATGATATGTAAAACATGCAACCCAGGAATATGGACAGAAATACTTAAACATGCCCTCACAATGACAATGGAAAAAGCTACAGTTCTTTTACCTGTCTCTTCCCAACAATTTCATATTGTGTGTCTGCAACTGTTACATGCAGATGTTGTTATAATTACGTTTTTGACCACCTTTTACTATGATAATGTATCAAGGCCAAGTCTCAATATTTAGCTAACAAAACATGGCTAGCCTGTTATTAATTAGTATATTGGTGTCTTTACGTGTTAAAAATGAGACATCTTTGTGAAACAGGCCCTAGTCGGCCAACTGCAAAGAAGTCAATGTTTTAGGATGATCATCAGTGAAAGGAAATATACATTGTCCACCCTTTTTATCTCTCCATTTTTCCCTGTGTGAATATCATATTGGAATAAAGTGTTTACCTGTTGACTACTCGTCGGCCAGGGCACTCTTGAAAACGAGATGTTCTCATCTCAAGAGGAACTCCTGGTCAAATAATTTTTAAATAGAGATACATCAATTGTGCAGCATGTCATTCTTATCAATGCACGGTAACTTTCTTTGCAAGGCTTTACCAGACAAGCACTAAACCAAATGCAGTCAATAAACAGTACAACCAGCTCCAGTCATGACATAGTTTGTATTTTCCCTTGTATGAGACAAGACCCCCTTTGGTTTGGTTAATTGATCACAATTTGAATTCATCCAAAACACTTTGCCGTGAAGTGTTATTTCAGAGTCTGCCACTATGTTAAAATGAACATATGTGACACATCTATTGTTAAAAAGCAACACTTATAAACAACTTAAACATTTACTGAAAAGGGCAAATGTAAATGACTGAAATGAAAGTCAAAGGGCATAGGCATTTGGAAGGTTACAGATCCATAATTTACAGGCCAATTAAGTCTATCTATAATGAGTCCAAGGTATGTGACATTACTCACATGTACAGCTTACAGTATTTTTAATGGTCCTCTTTAAAATATCATATATTTCATTTCACATATTTCATTTAATTGGTCTGTCGAGACCGTGACAAATGTAGTATGTCTATATATGTTCAATCTGATTTTATTGAATGCTTCTGATATCAATATGTGCTTGCCCACTGCCACAGTATTGTAACGGTTAAGCAAATTTTAAATGAAAACCAAATGAATATCAAAATGTTGTTCAACAGGCAAGTAAACAAAACAAACATTACAAAAATTCAGAGTACAGACAAACATCTCCATAAAACCATTTCAATATGTATTCCCCTATTTATTTTTCATTATTTACTGCAAGTCTAACACCAGCTTTAAGGTTAGTAAATGTAAATGGCAACCTTGATGCATGTGTGTCATAGGACAGAGACAGAAAGATCTTATTGATCTTGCTCCATAAAATCAGAACAAAGGTGTCAAAGTTTGCATAATTTTAAAGTCAATGGTCAATATTATGTTCCATATAGAATATTTTGGCTTATCCCTTAAAGGAATGGCTCCATAAGAGAGAGACATAGTCTCATAAAGTGTCTAATTACTATTGTATAGGTTTGCATTAAAAAAAAAAAACTTGATAATGTGGAATACATCTTTGTCATTTATGTAGTTAGATGTTATGTGCACAATCCTACATGTACCTAAAGTCTTAATCCCAACCCAAGCTCTAAATCTAACCACAACCTTAAACCTAATCTCAAACTTCTAGCCACTTACTTCACTACATACATCATTCAACATATTAAGCAGTCAGAGAATCTATAGTGCAAATATTTACCTACAGTGCAATTACACTGGTGTCTACATAACATTGTGACCAACATGTGACCAAGATTTAAAATGACTATACTTAATGTTGAATGTCTCAGTTGGTTTATGTAAAATGCACTTTTACAATGTTTGGGTGCCTAAAACTGAATAGAAACACAACTGCATTCCACAGAGCAATCTTCTAATATTTGAAGAGATTCCTCAATAAAATATTTAATGCAATGAATCCTTATTTTGCTTAGACTTCTTTCATGCCTCTGACATTGTCTTGAAATGATGTGACACTAAGCGACATGTGGAAACCACACACTCCCTCAGGTTCTGGGACTAAATGTGTTCTCTGAATCTGAAATGGACTATATTCTAGACTGTCTTTTGTTAACTGCAAAAGGGGCAACACAAGACATCGGACACGATCCAGTGTAGAAAGTAGAAAAGACATACAGGAAAGTACTGGACAAGATGAGAGGAGGAAGCAAGAGGTTTTCATAAAATGGGAACTGGTTGTCAATAAATATGTGTTGTATTAAATTTACTTCCAAGTAATGTGTACTGTTTTGTTTCTGAGAGATGAAATCTTTTGTTGAAATAGATGATCATGCTCCTACAACTCATTTTCACTCCAATATTCTTGCTTTCATTCATGTATTACACTACTGTATAGATTTACTATAAATACTTTAAATATAGTATAAATCAGACATAATATACTTCAGTAGCAAATGCCCCATCTTGCAGGAGGATATTGTCAACAAATTTTGTGAAGAAATGCCCTGGTTGTAATACAAGTGCCCCTTTTAAAATCTCTGAAATATCGGTCTGAATAAAAGTTTTTTTAAACTTTCATAAATAACCACAAAGTGCCACGTTCATCCAGAATGATCCGACAAACAACCAAACAAAAATACCAAAAAAACAAAGACAAAAATCAAAACAAATATCAAATCAAACCAAACCAAAAAATTGAAACATAACTCGAACTACCCTCCATGGTGTTAGCAGGAGCCGGTTTTACGGGTCCTGACCATAAACTCTAGGCCCTTGATTGGCCGGCCCCCAGCTCTCTGGTGTCACTGCTCCAGCAGACAGCCCACTCTCGGGGGTGCGGGGGGGAGGGAGGCTCTACCTCCGCGGCCTGCGTCGGGGTGCTGCTCATAGCCGGGTGTGCAGGTGAGTGTAGCCCAGGCACATGCAGATGAGGTTAGCTTCCATCCACTCCGCGGGGCCGGTCGGGGTCAACGCCAAAACCAGGGGGCGTCACCCGATCCCCTCCCGGACAGCGGCATGCAATGCCTTCGCTTGGATTTGTTAATGCCGTCCACATTTTTTATTTTGGATCCAGATGAGGGATGACGAAGAGCGTATGGAATCATGCAGGATGGGACAAGACAAGAGCATCGAAGGAGCAAGGACAAACACCACATAAACACAGAACAGGCAGGGCACCCAAAGGGGGGTTGACGGCAGGAGTGGGGGGTGGGAGGGTGGATTTATTGGGCCCAGACTTACCGATACGGTCAAGCCGGTCGATGGCCACAGTCTCGAAGGCACGCCGCATCATTGGGTACTCCTCCAGCACCTCATTGAAGTGGTCCACAGAGAGGGAGAAGAGGCGGCAGTAGGTGTCTGCCCGGACGCTGGCCGTTCGGCGGCCCTTCGTTAGCAGGCAGATTTCTGCAGGGAGGGGGGCAGAGAGGTGGGGGAGGGGAACAGGAGAGAGTGACAAGCTTGCACCCACAGCCGGGATCAACTTCACACAGGCTACAACACAAGCCCGGCGCACAGGACAAATTATCATGCAAATGAAGCATAGGTGCTAAAATTCGCCACATCATTCTGCATCCTAATGTGAATAAAATGACAGCTCGGTCGGCGTGTTGTCAGCACGGCAAATCTGAATTTCTAAATATGACAGCTGCTGTCCCCAGAGGCCTCGGCTATCTCCCTGCCACAGGGCTGCCACAGAGCTGGCCTGCTATGTCCTGCTACTGGTTGCGCAACCCCACTTTTGGTAATCAGTTGAACCCTGGGACATATGCGATTGCAACGAGAACAAATTGTTCAGCCGGCCAAGGCCATACTCATGTTCGTAATACATCTACAATATCCCTTGGCCTGCAGTGCCACAGTAGACCTGGCTGTAGCTCTTTTATAAAATTCAATATAACTTAAATAGCAGTTGGTCTCTCAAACGAAGACACGGGGTCACAACAGCACAGAGCTCTGAGCGATTTGAGTGTGAGTGGTCAGAAGCACAGCGATTCAGTAAAGTGACTGTATATTAGGTATTTATGGGTTTTCAAACACAATGGGTGTGCTCATACAGCTTTATCTGTTTATTTTGCTTCCAGCTGTAACTTAAGATTGTAGTGGAAATGCCTGTCAGACCAAATTTCTTCATGGCCATGGACTGAATATGACTTGGCACTGACTGACACAGCTACTGTATGTACACACATTCTGCTTTATACTTACATTTATGGAGTAAATTTACTATCCTAAGTTACATCCTAAGTGATATAATAAAAGCAACATTTTTTTTAGTACTGAAGGGGAAAAATTGTGGTTATTGGGTCGTTGTTGTGCAGCTAAGTAGGTATTTCAGAGCTAAAAACAGCTCACTGGGCCATTACTTTTTGCCAAATAAAGACAATGCCCTCGATAGTCACAGCTCCGATCCATCTGTGAAAAGTGTCACAATGGGAGGCTTGACGGTGTGAAAACAACACTGTCATGCTGGGGGTGCGAACAAGGTGTTATATCCTTTTTAATGGAAAAAATGCACCCCTAAACACAACCCAGCAACACGGACGGCTCCATTATAATTCATGAGGAAACAGTTCTGCCCCACAGAACGGTTCCACGGAAATGAAGTTGCTTAAATACAGTAACAGCTGCATTTGGGACTAATTACATTATCGGACACCTGCACCTCAGAGCCAGAATGGTTAATCGACTGAGCAAAGGTTAACCGACTGACTAAGCATATGAAGGTGGTTTTTGTCACTCTCATAAATGGCTGGTCAATCAGTCAGCTCTCCTGCTGGAATGGGAACAATGCCCAGCCTTGGCAGTGCAGTCATCTGGGGAGACTGAATGAGTGAGGATTGTCACGGCTCTCTGACATACAATGTGACAAGTGTCCGTCTTCCTGCCACAGATTGCTGCCTTTGCTGCGAGCCCCACGGGTAATTTGCCGGAAGTTTATTTTTTACCCTCGTCTCCCTTCTTTGCTAGTGTGTCTGCCTTTGCTTTGATGAAATAAGACAAAAATACTGCAGCAGATGGAAGTGCAACTAGAGGCATTATATTTTGTACATAAAATCAAGTATAGCTAGAAAATAAGCTACTCTTCAAACTCTTTGTGCTGCTTTATGGTGTAGTGCATGTGTGTGTGGACAAGCAGTATGTCTGTCTGTGTGTGTATCTCTGTGTGTATATGATGTGTGTGCATGTGTCTGTGTGTGTGAGTGTATGTGTGTATATGTGTGTGTGTATGTATATGTATGTGTGCGAGTGTGTGTGGGTGTGTGTGTGTGTGTGTGTGTGTACGTGCGCATAAAGGTATTCAAATTCTCAGGTCAGATTCTGAGAAGCTAGCTCATTTTGTCAGGGTGAGTCAGTGGAGGGGAAGGGTGCAGCTCTCAACGCTGCCAGCTGCTACCAAGTCAGAGCTCATCTCCTAATGCCATGTTCATGCAATGGGTAAAAATATCACCCACCAGATGGGCAGCTGACTGGAGCAGGTGGCTGGCATCGGAATATGGCAGCACAGCTACACGGTCCGCGCCTCAAATAGGCTTTGTTTAATTTCAATTTCAGTTCCTTTTGGTGGCATGATTATTGTGTGTCAAAAAATACTTGATTTTGGGGATGAAACACACAAAAAACATCGGCATCAAGGCTACACAAGCAAAAAAAAACCTGCTTTGGCCTAGACTACTGCAATCTAGTCATTTCCTCTTACCACACACCCCTCGCTGCTAGAAAACCTTGTCTTTGGCCTCTTCTCAGCTGTCTCTGTAAAGTCATTGTAATGGTTCTCTTGGTCATTCTCCTCTG
Organism: Megalops atlanticus; assembly: GCA_019176425.1. NCBI lineage: Eukaryota > Metazoa > Chordata > Actinopteri > Elopiformes > Megalopidae > Megalops > Megalops atlanticus. Next base: position 30,321,303 of record CM032880.1, on the reverse strand, counting down.
TTTTCTGCAGTGTGGGGCCTAGCTCCCAATTTCTGTTTACAGCTGAACAGTCTTGTTACTTTTGTTTCCATTTTTTATAAGATCATTTCCACTTTTAGCTACCTTATGACATTACTTGTATTATTTATCAATTAAGGCTGAAAAGGCCAGGCAAAGCATTGTGACTGGTCAAAAGCAAACAGCAGTAGTACTGTAAGGCTGGTTTGAGAAAAGAATGTCTCATACATGTGATTTTGTGGCAGCTACAAAGCATGCAACACAGAATCATGAATAATGTGCTTTGTAGGCATCAGTACCCATGAACTTCACATTTTTAGAATATACATTTTTAGTATATGGCATAATATATATGATATGATTCTCAAATAAACCCACACCTACTGCCACACACAGAAAAAATGCTTTAGAAGGTCTCACTTTGGCCAAAGACAGTAGAGAGACACGTGTGACCTATGCAGAAGCTATTTATATATGTGTGTCTCCTTATTGTTAGAAAACATTGCCAGGATTCAAATGGATAAAAGCAGTCTTAGAATGGATAAAAGCAGTCTTATGACACACACAAGACTGCTTTTATCCGTTCCAATCCTGGCAATGTTTTCTAATTTAAAAACCGGCGAGACCAAAATAAAAATACAAGCACATTCAGACTGGATAAACAAAATGGGTCATGGGTCTATTATACAGCATGACCTTGAAGGCTTGCAGGAGGCAGATATGGGTGCTGAAATGTGCTTTGTAGTGCACTGGTAGTCCATCCTGATTAGAATGCAGTCTGTGCTTAGTCACCATTGCCAGCCACTGCAAACTCTAGATGAAAGTTTGTATACTGTAATTTTTCACTTCCCCCAAATAAGACCCACAATGAAACACAAAAGCTTCATTGGCTTTGCTTTATTTGACAGCCTTTTGTCCTGAAAGCCATCAGTCAAGGCATTTATTAATGGAAAAACGAAAACAAAGGGAAAGATAATACCTGAAATTAATCTTGACTCATTCTCTTTTCAAAGGATTTTAGCTTATTTATGACGTCCATTGGCTTTTCTTATTGTTTGTTTTTTACAGAACACCGACAGTCAACAAAGGGGCAGCCAGCATTTGCCGTGGTAACTATCTTTGTGGAGTCTCTGTATTTTTGAATGTGCAGCAACAGTTGAATGGATTTTAAATCCTCCTGGTGTCACGTGGTTGTATTATGAGACAAAGGCATTTGGTCAGGTATTATTATCATATTCTGGCATATTTTCCATTGAAAATGAATCTATCATTTCTAATCTATAAATAAAAAGATTGACCCTGAAAACTCTGTTGTTATCTTTTTAATGCAATGGCAGTGATTGTTAGCTATTGCCAGCCAGTATCTTCAGCTTTCTAAATTGCTGATATGGGACTGGTTGAGTACATATATTCAGATGTAATTAATCTTTTTGTAAATATTTGTATTGTGAGAACAACAACCAGTGCTTTTCATACACGGAACCTTGTAGAACTGGTCTGTAGCTGGGAGCATATGTACCTGAGGTGCAGTGGTTTTTCTCTACCCAAATCAGTGACAGTGAACATGTTTAAATGGAGTTAATTCTTAAAGTCTTTAGCCATCCCTTGATTATGCAAAAGAAACAGTCGTCCTTGCTGCGGTGCCAAACACAACACATGCAGCCTCCCTTGGTTGGCTGTGTCTCCTGCAGTAGCCATGATCTCCAGTTTGTTCCTCTGACTGTGCAGATGATGAACATTACGTAACCAGAGAGGCTAACTGGCCTCCAGGGAGAGAAAGCAAGATAGGAAACAGACTAATAAAAAGATGCAAAGATGCAATTTATAGTCTGTTTCAGTGCTTCACATACCATTACTATGACGTTAGCATGGCTGTATATTTTCTGTGTGGTGCAACTTAAAAATCAACCTATGTTTTTATGATTTTTTGTTGTTGTTGTTTTTGACAATTCATATTTTACAAATACCTCCAAAGTATGATCCATCGGTCAGCTTCATCTCTTTGTTCAACTTGGTGATGACACTGGCGACGCCGTGCTGGATGAAATACATCTTCTTCCCAACGGTTCCCTCGCGGATGATGTAGTCGTTGGGCTGGAAGACCTCGAACTTCAGCTTACTCAGCATGCCGGTCACAAAGTTGGGGTCAGCGTTGGCGAACAGTGGCATGGTGGCTACTAGCTTTCGGCAGTTGAAGTTCACGATCTCCTGTTAACAAAAACAACAACAATGACCGAAAACAGCCAATGTTAGTTTCATTGTGCAACTCCAAAGCTAGCAAGTTAGTAATAATTTGTTCAATTATACACATGCTGGCTGAAAAATATTATATATTAAGTTAAATAGTATATTTCATTATCTCTCCCTCTCTCTTTCTCTCTCTGTATATATATATATATATATATATATATATATATATATATATATATATATATATATATATATATATATATACACAAGTTTATTCTTTCAACACAACTCAGAGATGTACAGGAGCAACATTGCACAAAAGACAAAAGCATGCTTGTGTATGTCTATTCACACTGAATTGTAAATTTACAGCACAGTATGCTTTCGCAGGCATCAAAGTCTAATGCTGTAACTGCTACTGAACTCTGCAGCGTTTGATATTTATTATAGGAAGTGCACTCTGTGTGCAACACAAATGAACGTTTCTCACACATGGAAGCATCATACGTTTACTGTCACCTTTTGCTTCAGCAGAGAAATGAACAGGCACAAGTAATTGAAATGTGTTTTTCCCGACTGAGAGGGAAAACAATACAAAATTGTACCTGACATTTAATCTTTGTCTTAATAGACAGCATGTGTTATTTTGTTTTCATGTTTTTTTTGTTTCAATATAGAAAATACATTAATTCACAGTACTGCTGCCAGTGTTGTTCTACTGTGACGGAATAGGAGTTGATTTAAGACTTCACATGGGATTTTGGTATAATGTTGTGCACAAAAGTCAGGCCGAACAACGCAATGTAATGATAACGTAAAACATTACTGATGTTAATATGCCTCCACCTCGCCCGAGTGTTCTCCCAGAAAAGTCTTTAATTATGCCACCAGGGACTCTTACTTCATTAGCATTCATATTTCATTCTTTATCGAATATCAGCTATTCAGTCTTAGAGTCCTTACACCATCTCACACAATTACCAATGTGAGTCACTAGCCTCTCAGTCAGTCCCTCAAGGGTGCCAGAGTAATTCCCTCTGTTCCTCATATCCCTGGGCGAACCGTGAATCAGATGAGCCCCAGCATCAGAGCGCTTTTTTTTCATTTATTTTCCAGATGACAGGAAGATTGTTTCATGATGTTTACTGAACAGCTCCTTCTGTCCGCCATGCCGCCCGCTCCCCTCCCTGACATCCCGCTTCCTGTGAAGGATGGCTGTCTGTCGGGAGCGCTTTACCTCTCCAGGGGGAAACGCGGGATCTTGGGAACGCTGGAGATTGTTAGCACTAGCGAAGACAACCGCGGCAGGCGAGGCAGGGGTTTTGACCCCAATCATCCGCGCCGAATAATGAATTAGATACCGGCGTTCGGCCCGGAACTCCACAAGGGAAACAATCTTTAGACTTTATCTATTTAAAGCGATCCATCACATGGCCGCAGCAGTAAAAATAGAAAGGTGGCCAGCTGCAAAGTTTTCCGGAGATGAAACATTAACTGTTTTCTCACCTTGCCGGGTGTAACCACTGAGGGCGGCCTTACCCTGTCGAGCGTGCTGTTTTCTCACTTATGACTTAATGGGGCTACATGTGAGGCAAAGGTAATTTGCCTCGCGCCATCCGCTCCCCTGGCGTCATTAGGCACATAATCTGCTGACGCAATGAAACCTATGAGCTGCAAGGCAGGTGGAACTCGTCACGACCAAAGTCAACTTTTAATTGGTTACCGGCATTCAAGAGACTAAACTTTTTCTTTTCTTTTTTTTTTTTTTGGTCTTCTATTACCCACATTTGGCAATTTCTCCTGAGGCGTGACTTATTTTAACAGGATCGTGTGTCCAGCTCTGCAGGTTAATATTTGCACTGAATTCTTTTTTTTAATGGATTCCACTTGCCATTTTCAAATGCCTCTGCACGCATGAGACCGTGACGGCCTGCCTTTGACTTTTCCTAAGTATGCCTAATAATTACACCGGTCCAGTTTCAGAGCCACTTGGCTCGGCTAATCAATTGGTGTCGTCTATCTCTTCAGAGTATTCCGGAAATTGTGACACCATGGCCATTTGAACATTCAGCAGTGATGCATGTCTGCAACTTTCTGCCAATTCAAGGTCTCTAAGAACATTTCTTACTCCCTTTTAAGGCAATAAAAGCAAAAATTCAAACACTTTACACTGGCAATTTTCAACCATTGGAGAAAGGTATTAAATCAGATACTAAATATTTTGAAATGACAACGTCATTGATAGATAGTGAGTCTCAGACTCAAGATTAAATACTCAAAATGATATTATAGCCAAACAAGCTTATGTGTACGTAAAGCCCTGGCAAGATATTTGCTTGAAAAGTACTCCAATGGCTGTGAAGTGAAGAGGAATTAGTCACATTCGTCTTTGTTGTCAAGGAAAAACTGAAAAATTAAAAATGCCCCTGTATAACTCTGAAACACCAGTGGATTTCTGATACACAGACAATGCATTGGTTTCAAGTCTTTGAAATAACTGACATTTTAAATAAAATACTACTTTAACTATAAAACACATAGTCATAGGGTCTGAATCTTGATAAGAACTATATTGCTTCCTTTGTCAAGGATTGGTTAGATAATAAAATTTTCAGACCCTTGACAACTCTGTTCTGCTGTGAATTTCAGCTTCATTTCTTCATATACAGACAAGTTTAATAAAACATCCGCTGATGTAAAAATAGTCATTATAAACCAATCCAATTCTTATTGAATGAGATCAGGAGGGAAACGCCACCTCACCTCTTTCAGTGGGTCATTGAGCTCGCTCAGTATATTGTCCTCGTCAAAGATCTTTCCCTGGTAGCGGTGCTCGTAGTAATCATGTATCTTCTGCCGCATGTCCGCCGGTAGCTTATGGAAGGACATGTACTGCTCCACTTGCTTGTACTGTAAAGAGGGAAATGAAAGAACAATGATTAACCACTTGACTGTAACTACACCAATCAGTGTTATGTATAAATACACAATGAGTATCAACAACTCAGTGATTTTAAGTGACCAATCATGACTTGAGTAGTAATTAGTAAAGTGCAATGAATTGGGAACAATACCTGCTATCAAAAGGCACTATAAGGGGAGTATGTTATGTCTGGGGAATTCAACTAGATGCTATAGTATCATTATTATTTAGGAGCTTGGCTAGCTTGCTAACTTAACAACCAAGTTAATAAATATTTGGGTACTGGATTATTTTCAGTGTTATGTGGCAGGAAAATTAAAATGGACAAGCAGAAGATAAGGAAGGAGGTGAACAGTTTGGGCATTTTTTGTGTGACTATATGAGATTGCATTCAAATTATGTATGTTTAAATGAGGTAAGATGACTCAGACCTCAGCATCATTGTATTTATTTCTGTAGTAAACCCCAAAAATGACGTAGCTCTTGGCCTAGCTCCATCACATCTTTCTTGAAAGGGGAGATGGGTATGTGAATTGAAATTGAAAACCCTAATATGAAAAAATATGCTTGTGTGTAAGACATTGACAGGAGTCTGTGCAGATTGCTTAAATCTGTCTGCTGTATTACACTCACGCCCACACACACACACACACACAGTGCTGTGTTGCAGTGAATGGATTGGCAGGGAGGGAAGCAGGTGGCAGGTGGAAAAGGGGAAAGCCTAGATACCCTTTACACTGAGAGTCTGTCTTGATAACATCACTGAGTGATTCTCTGACATGATTAACACTCACAGTACCCCCACCACTTGTGTATTTTTTCATGAATACAACAGTGATTTTTTTTAGGATTTTTTTTTTTACATGCACCATCACGAGGAGTAGGTAGGTTACCATCGAGGAATATTGCCGCCTACCGCTGCATTCTACATATAAATATTTTAAAGTAAAATAATACAGGACAAATAAATTTCACAAAATGTGTGTAAGGGGCCATGATCCTGAGCTCCTCAACTGCCAAGATTGCTACAAAATGTAAGATAAGATAAAAACAGTAAGGCTGTCTGTCACTGGTTACAACACTCAGTGCCCCCATAGCCACACAACTTTTCCCAGGCTGGCTAAAATACACTTTATTGTGACACAAATCCAACGATTAATTCAACATGACATATTTAAATACTGAAAAGTGTTTGCGTTTCATGATTGATAGAAGGAGTGGGATTCCATGTTTCTCTTGAGGGAGAATTAGGATCAAGGCAGACTACCTGGCTGACCTAGCTTCATTGCTATAAACAATCTAAATCAACATCTTTTACATCTGCATGTTTTTTTAATACGTCTTTTTAAGGAACATGCTAAAACTCAAAATGCAACACCAAGCAGAACAAGCTAGCCAACTGAGCTAAAGTGTTATGACCCACTGGCTACGTATGAGCTGTGAGTAAAAGTTTTCTGAGTGACCGAGCATGCCAGAGAGCCGGTGCTTACAGTAGACAGGTCAATCGGTTTTTGCATTTTTTTTCATCCACAGATATGAAGTAGGGCATTAAACCTTGTTTTTGGCCCATGCAACTCTTCAGTTAGTAAAAACAAATCTGCAAAATGGGTTTTAATACAAGATAAAAATCATATCCTCTCAAGCACAAAACCATTGACAGATGCTCCATGGAAAATTCTGGAACGTCACAAGGTAAATTACTTTGCTGGCAGTAGATGCAAAACTCCACAATTCAATACTTTCAAAGGAGAAATGCAAAATTTTAATACATGACTCTTGCTCCAAGTTGTAATCCTCAAGCTTTGATTGGTACATTGATATGACTGTGGGGTTATTTGTATTTTGTAGTAAAAGTAAATAGCACTTTCTACTTTTTTCTCTCAAAACTGGCTGTAGAGGAACCGTTGAAGCTGGCGGTAAAATGTATTGCTTTTAGATTGCATACAGGGCAGATTCTGGAGCAGGAATTTAGATTGCATACAGGGCAGATTCTGGAGCAGGAACTATTGAGTCTGGTAGGACACTTACAGAATGACTTCATTAAGATTTATCTAAAACGTTTTGCCTACAGATTTACCTGTTGTTTGTATCAGTGACTGGATTACACAGAAATATTGTCATGGGTTAAACCAGTTAATATCGTGTCATAGATTCAACAGATTAATGGTTCCTGTCCCAGAATGCCATATAATCTCCCTTCACCCCGAAACTACATACTCCACTGAAGACCGAATGGAGCATTTAGGAGGAGGGAGACATAAGAGTGGCAGAGAGGGAAGGAGAGAAAATGAAAATGGATTAAAAGGGAAGGAGGTGAAACTAGGAACTCTGCTGACGTTTTGGCGGTGCGAGACTAATGCAGAGGGTGTCAGTAAAGATAAAGGGGTATAACTGAATGTCTGCTGGAATTCCAGCCTCCAGTCCACCATCTGAAATTATGTAAGTTAAATATGACAGAGGCCCGATCGCAGTTCAAGGCCACTAGTAATTAGTGTAATGTTCCAAAAAATAGGATGTCTTAGTATATTAGTGAATTCCTAACAGACTGAGTGCTCCTTAAAGCTGCAGCACGGCGTTACTCATAGACGGTAGGGGGTACTGCAGAGAGCCCCTCCGGGAGGCCGTGGGTTTTAGGGAAGGTGATATTTACTACTACCAGTGCAGATAACAGTAACTGGAGGTCACACGCTGCGGGGCGGCGCAATGACTTCACCGGCCACCACAGAGCTCTGAGTCACGAAGAGATGGAACTAGATTTGCTGTCAAGTGTCTTCTAGTGTCATCCATCAACCTAATCAACTGAGGGAGACAGAAGGACTAAGTGGTAATCCACACCAGCCTTGGGATCTTCTCCACCTACTCACATAAACATCAAAATATCATATTCTACAAGCTAGGCAGTGATTGTTACACAATGTCATCTGAAAGGCAGGCATTGCACTTGTATGACTGGATTGTTACCACTTTGTATCTACTACATATGTATAATTTAAATGTAAACCCAAATCTGGCCCTAAATGTTTATGTAATCACAGTGTATAACAATTACACGATAATGTAAAGTCACGTGAAAGTTACACAGTCAGAGTATTTGGTTATTTAACAGCTGTGTAATGACATTAGTAAATTGCGTCATTAATATTAAGTGTGACCGAAAATGACATTCCCGGGCTCCGGATCATCAGAAGTGACAAACACATGAATCTGATTCCCTACGTTGTTTTCCATGACAAAAACAAAGAGCCTTGGATTCACATATTAAGTCACTGCACGCAAATCAGACATAATTACACTCCATCTCATGCATTTAATAGGGTATAGCAGTTCCTTTGAAGGCAGGGCCGAGAAAATATACCGTACGCCTGAATCCCATCCATCTCAGTCAAGAATACCTTTTCCTTACAGACACTGATGAATAACAAAGGTATAAGGGCCATTGTCAGAGATGGTTACATTCTGACAAATAAATGCACTCTTGCACTGACGCAAGAAACCAGAGAAGGGCTGCGCTGGCCCACAGTAACCCGTAACCTCCGCACAACACGAAGCAACAGATGAAAATTACATTAATCAAATGGAGAAGCGTGTAGCACCTTGTTGCTCATTGATTCAGAGGGGGGCTGCTGGATGGCGATAAGGCAGGGGTTTTGTTTGGAGGAAACTGATTTACATTGAACGCGCAATAAAGCTCGATTTTCTTTTTTTGGCATTTGAACTTTCGAAACAGGGAACGGTGGCAGACCGCCCTGACGGAGCAGATGGGCCTGGCGTCAAAATCATAAACACGTTGACCAAATATCAAAAAAAAAAAAATCCCTGCTTATCTCCTTTCAGCAAATTCCTACTGGTAAATCATCTCATAGAGTATCATTTACAGACCCCTTAAGTCCTGCCATATAGTGTCACTGCTGCATGTGTTTGCATTTTGTACATTTGGCAACAAAGTGACTCTTTTGAGAGGCTGAAAAATGTCGCATACTTGAAGAATACCGTTTTGCTTAATTCTGTAGTATCTGGAAACAAAATGTATTACCTTAAAAAAATCTGGGACCCATGAACACAATATGTACATATAATGCTTTTTTATAATATTTTTCTGTAATTGTATTTGAGATGCAATCCTAGTTCGGATTAGTTGGCTCGCGTCACTGACCTTGCACTCAGCTTCAGCACTATTTGCATTGTATGACCTGTACACATCTTGCTCTTGTGCCTGTTGTTTGCTCACTATTTGCACTTTTGTACGTCGCTTTGGATAAAAGCGTCTGCCAAATGAATAAATGTAAATGTAAATAATGCATAATACAAACATGTACTGTAGCTTGATACAGTAGTGTGCCTTGGAGAGTCAGAGCAAAAGACTACCAGTGACAACAACTGCAGAAAAGCCAAAAAGGCCATGGCTCTAAAACAAAGTTGCATAACCCCTACCCAAAAAATTTCTTATCCTTTACGCAGAAAGTTCTTAGTAACTTATTTTTCAGCAAATCACAAGAGCACTTGACTTTTATGTCACAACTGAGATGGTGAAAGCAATATTGTGACTCACTTTTATCCACTGGGCTTAACTAATGAAGTCTCACTGATGTGTACACTCATACAATATGCTTTCGCTCTCCTCACAATATAAAAGATGTTCTTTTCAGCATTCCAGGAACACTGCCATAAAAAACAGTGTTGAATAACCTAATGCTCCTGTAGAAGCATTATTTTTGCTGTTACCATTTTTTTTTCTTGTTTGGAGAGGCTGTTGAACCTGCGTAAGAGCAGAAAAGGACTGCATCACGGAGGGACATGTTCCCAGCCTACGCAGAACACAAGCACTAAGGAAAAGCCTCCTTTCTCAAATCTCCCATCAAATTAAATCTTGGGCTGGGAGTACGCAGTGTTATATTAGATGTCACAAGCAATGTTGTCTGTCTGCCACGTTCTCTTCTGTGGGCCAAAGTGAATGTACTGTGAGCTGCGCTATAGCAACAGATTTTCTCAAAGATGTACATACCTTGCCAAAGAGAAGCTCGATACAATTTTCTAGAGCAGTGTTTCTCAACCCTACTCCTGGCGGCACCCTGTCCTGCCTATCTTCTATCTATCCTTACTCTACCTACCTGACTGAACTCATCAGTGGCACGTTTTATTAGCTGAGCACACCTGATTTAATCAAGCAGCAAGGATAGATAGAAGATATGCAGGACAGGGTGCTGCCAGGAGTAGGGTTGAGAAACACTGGTCTAGAGCATTTTTTGTTTTAGAATGGATGCATGGCTTTGACACATGCAGTCTGTCATCACACACAGCCACGAAAGAATGCAGAGTTTTTTGGACCGTACAAACAATTGGTATTGTGAGCAAAGTACATCTACCACTTCTTTCATCTGACGTGTGTGCATTTTTCCTTGGGTTCTATGCAACAAGAAAATACAATTATTTTCATTTTTGTCCTAAGTTCCTTATTCCTGTTAGATCTTAATATTAGCTGGCTGTTTTGTGATTACTGTTTAAGTTAGGGCAATGGTATTGTTTTAAGTACGTATGTATTAAGTAATGTTCTTTCCCTTGAAAACCGGAAGTAAAAGGCATTTCAGAATATACAGACATACGTAGAGTAGACAACACAATGGAAAAACCAAATGAGTCATAGAAACGGCAAAATGATTAAATGTGTCAATGGGAACAGTATCAAAAAACATGACACCATTTGCCAAACAAGGAAAAACTGCATCAGGAAAGAGGAGCAGATGTCCCAGAGTTGAAGCTGACTGACAGGGTAAGTGGACACTACAGGACAGTTGCTAAAAACCACAAAACAACAGTCTTAAAAATTACCACAGAACTGAATCTACATCTCTATGACCCAGTCTCAACAAAAAACTGCACTGTACATTGTGAGGTTCACAAAGCTTATATTTTAGGGTAGGGCTGCAATTTGGAAGCTGCTGATAATCAAGGCCAACATGCAACAATGCATGACCTGGTGAAATGAGCACAAAACCTGGATTTCTGAGTATTAGAAGACAGTAATATGGTCTGATGAGTAATCTTTTATTCTTTTTCCCACATCTGGTTGAGTTTATGTTTGGAGAAAGCCAAAGGAAGCCTTCAACCTACATTGTCTGTTCCCAGCTGTTAAGCAAGGTGGTGAATGTGTTATGGTATGGTATTCTTCTATATACTGCATAGTTGAATTACGACCAAGGAAAACAAGATGACCAGGTGCACCCAGTGATGCAAGCATTGTTTCCTTTGGATGTTCCCACAATTCAGGATGAAAATATCCCAATACACACTGCTAAACCGATTCAAGAGTGGTTTCATGAACACCAGAATGAAGTGAAGCACTTTGCAACTCCTTATTAGTTTATAAATGTTCCTGCAGTATATTGTTGGGTGTTTCCATTATTCTTTCTACCCCCTGTATATTAATGCATTTACCTGTGTGTATGTACATTAGTATATGTAATTGGGGAAAGCATACTGTGGATCACCAAGAAATATGATTAGCTTGTTGAGAAAAATCCCAGGTTCAGAACCAATCAAAGACTTGTTATAGCTATAGGGGGTGACATCAGTGTCTTCAGCAGACACTTATATAATCTCTGACATTACTGAACACCATTGCATATAAATGCATGTATGGACTGTATACATTTACATATGGATGAATGGATTGCCTATGAGCAAACTTCATGTATGCATGTATGTTTGTATGTATGCATTTTATCTCTTAGCCTGGATTCTTCAATATAGTGTGACATGTACTTTGAATTCATTATGTTTTCAGTTACAGGAACAGAGCTCTTCTTTGAACCCTTTGCAAGGGCATCTCAGATAGTTCCAGTAATGTTCCCTCTGCAGCTGCAGTAGTGATATGGCCGGAGGGAGACACGGCGAATGCTTGCTTTATCTGCACGACGAGGTCCAAATGCAGCCAGCACCGCATTACAGCCCTAACAATAGCAATTACCCTGTATGCTTTATGCATGATTTATCAACAGTCTTCAATCTGGGAGCTGTGCGGCTCGACCTTCAGCCCAAGGAATGCACGAGACTGACGCAAGACGTGGCGTAAGGACAGAACTGCTTCAGGGATTCATTGGTAATTAAAAATAAATATCTTGTTTGAGGGTACGGTGCCACTTTGAAAGGACATGTTTTACTGTTGCCTGGCCAATTTGTCAGGTGATGAGTCCCAAATGGCTTCTCAGTGGAATTGTCATGTCTTGGCAGTGTATACAGTGTCTCAGTAACGTTCATCCTTGTGCAATCGATTCAACACCACTGAGGCATTGTACCGCAGATGGAACTTTCAGCACTGCTGTAAAGCAGAAGTGGCCCAACCATACTATATTAATATGGTGTTTATATGGAAGGAAGTGTAGTATTTAATACAATTTCAATAATTTTCAACTTAGTATTGTTTGTTTTTTTTTTTTTTTTTTTCCATGGGAGCAGAACAGTGCATGTCTGCTGTGCTTACTTTAATATGACTGTGGACTGTGCCACAAGGCCTGAATTCTGCAAAGGACTTTGACTGCTAATGCATGTATAGCTGGGTGTAAATTAATAAAATGCTGTGTGCCACTTGTTCTTGAGACATCAAAGTCACTTTCAAGATGGCGCCAGAGCTGAGGCAGTCACAAAATGGTTGTGATAAAGAACATGATGTAGGCTTTGAGTAAGGCCCATTTTGTGCTGGGAACACTCATCTGTTATGGTGCAAATTTTCTATTATCATTATCTATTCTATCATCCACCCACCCAACTACATTTACTAATTCACTCTAGTATGCGCCACCTAAGCATCCGGCTGGAGAAACTGTTCAAGTTACTGGAAAAAGAAAAGGATTAGTAATATTAGAATATGATGTGATAAACAGTGATGCAAATACTGAGTTTTATTCTACCAATAAATGACTCGAAAAATAATATTATGTTGTGCTGGGGAAATATAATATGGGCTGTAGAGAGCAAATTCGATGGAATCATTGGGTAACAATAGAATATTAAATGACAACTGATCTGGTTTTTTATATATAACAGAGCTGACAATGTTCATGTGCAGACAATGAGCTATTCATATGTGTCTTGTGCTCTTTCTCCCCTGGATAGCAGTTCAAATGCTGGAAAACTGAAAATAAAGAGGCCCAGAACAACTTCACTGAATTGGACAGAAGAGGTTAGAAACCTTCGCCTCCACTGTGACATTCTCTTAATGAAGCTCATTTTCAGTTTTGAAAGGGGCACGGCAATGCTGCTTATTCTCTCTTGATTTGGGAGGTGTATTTTTAACACGTCAACACGTCAGTCGTGTCAGTCAACATGAGCACTCACTTTGCATTTGACTTTTTCATTTTCACCATGTATTGCCATACGTTGTTTTCATCATATCACAGCAATCTGAGTAATGTGAACCTTGCAAATTTTTGAGGCATCGATGCCAAGAGGTATGATTTTGCTGCAACTGCACAATATACAAAGCAAGGCATTTCAGTTTAGGCTGGTTTCCACTTGCACATGTCCAGGTGCACTTGAACACAGACACACCTGCAAGGCTGTCTCCACTTACAGCTGGAGGTGAGGTGGGATTGGAAACTAGAACCTAGAGGTACAGCTTGCTAGAGATCGATGTAATTAAGATATGGTTACACTACATTTGGCAGAGGTAGGCATGTTTATATACCTAACCTTCAGATAAAAAAGGAGGAAGTAGCTGGGCATGATAGCATATAAATTGTGTAATTTCCCAAAAATGAGAGGCAGAAGACTGTCCAGTATACAGTCATATAGTTTCCATTTCAGTGGTTATGCTTAAAATTAATAACACCAGAGTGGTACAGTTTGAAATGAAGATGCATTTTTTAGTCCATTACCACTGAGGTACTTTGTATATTTCGCTAATTCTAGTATAACAGTCATAAAATGTAGCTGGCTAGCTACAGTATAGCCACATATTTGGCTTTTGCTCTGGTTTATAAACTTCTGACATAATTCTATATATTCCTCCTTCATTGGGTATGAGCCATATTGGTAACTGGCTAGCTATATGCCTTCATAAAAGGGCATAATTCCTCATTTAATTGAAACAGGAGCACAACTTAAGAAGAGCAGACTCAAGACAACAAAAATCACATATTTACCAGTCCAGACTAGTTTAAATGATGAGGGCTAGTTTAGGAATATAGTCTTAAACTTTGATAATTAGCTAAAGTAATGGTAGCTCACTAAGGTAATGTTTAGTTATTTCATTTTTTAATTAAGTCTGCATGCGCCATACTGATAAAGTGTTCAATGTTTATGTGTCAAGCCACAACCATGAGGTTTTAGAGCAGTGTGATGTCAAACCTGTAGAGAACCTGTACACTTTTATGCCAGTGAACACAGTGGCTGCAGCAGTGTGGTCATGACCCTATGCTCAAGTGAGCTAGTATATGCTAGCACATACAGCTAGATCAGAAAATAATAAACAAAATAAGTAAATAAATAACCATAAATCAATAAATATTAAATTACTATATGTGATTCGTGAGATGGACATAAAGCTGGATATTATCTCAATAATTTATCTAGGAAACCATGAAACACTCAAGTCTGATATTAGCCAATACTGTATGATTGATTTCTGGTGGCAACTGCATGCTTGATAACAGATGGCAACATATTTGCCAATACATTATAAGATTTTGACATAAAAAGGCACACAACTTTAGTGATGTCAGTAATCATGTACTTTATCAAGTATTTTAAGCTTTCTCTGGTCATACTATTAGTGAAAATGACTCGTGTTTGCCAGAACCCACTTTACTCTGAATGAAACCATTTGTGATCCTCTCACTGAAATCCTCTTTTAGTGCTATCATTACCTGATATTAATCCTGCTACAGCAAAACACCTCACAGACAAGATGTTAAGGTATAAGATAATCAACAATAACAGTCCCCTTAAAGCAAAGACCAATAAATAGCACAAAATAAATTCAAAATGTACTGTAGAATGGACATGGCAGTGTAATTTGCACATCATACTACTGATAAATACCCATGAACATAATGCAAAAGAGCACGCAGCACGACTGCATGTCATACAGGTCAGCGGCACCATTGCATGTCTGCCGATAGCCAGCAGGGCAGGGGGAGGAAGGTGTGGGGATTGGAATTTACCTTCTCTTGGTACTGCCTCCGGGAAGAGTCCAGCGATTGGATGAGGGCGGTGGCGTGGCCCACGAACATGGCGTAGCAGGTGGCGCCCACGATCATGCTGAGCATGGTGATCCACAGGTCGGACATGCTGACGGGGGCACGGGCACCATACCCGATGCAGAGCATGTGGCTCATGGCTTTGAAGAGGGCGTAGGAGTACTGCTTACCCCAGGAATCGTTCTGCAAGAGAGACAGTGGAGGGGGGGGAGTTACCGAGCGCCGGCTCTCAGGCAAGGTTCTTTGATGGATCACTGAATCTCCACAGAACATCCTGCCAACATACCCTTCATGCTTGAGAGCCCCACGCTCAGTAACATAACTTTTTCCCCCCGTTTTAATTTGCTGCCGGGTGTACAACAATAGATAGCTGCAAGGCCCGCTAATCAACATCTATTACTTCGGTTTGTTTCAGACAGCTGATGTATAGTTTCTCAGTAGCTTCCAGGCCTTCTACACTGGACATAAGGGGAGGAGCCTGGCCTGAGTTCTGCTTTGATGTGGACGATTATCACAAGTGGTTTCGTGTAATCTCTTGCAGATGCAGCAAGACTGAATCACTGCAAGGGAATTTCATTCCAAACACGTTTGTGTGTTTGCTAGTAGAAGGGGGTGGGCTTTGACATCTTTCCCCCCTAATAATTCATACTTGTTTAAAGAAAGAAAAACTTTTCGCCCGCACCCATGCATCAAATAACGCGTGTCCTAAATTATTTGGAAGAAGACTTCCTTGAAGTGATTGATATTGCCATCTCTCTGACTCAGTATTGAAATGGAGGCATGTTTTTCCAGGAACTGTGCAAGCACATTTTGTACACTAGAAGAAAATTGATTCATGATCTATTGAATTAGATGATACAGAACATTATGGCGTCGGCTGCCTTTTTAAGGGACCAGTACGATAAATAAACAAGGCTGAACGTAATGTAAATTGACGGTTTATGGCTTTATAATGGTAGATTATGATCTCTTACATTATTGGCTATGCCTTTTCATCAGACTTGTGCACGTGTGTATCCTACTTTGGATGACACCTACACCTTTTCATACTTCTGTGCTATGCCCCTGCTGTTGCAGTTCCAAAACTGCTGATTCAGAGAACTGCTTCTAACCCTGTAAAATAATGCTGACTTGCCAAAAATAAATTGTCTGCATGAAATATGCTCTATGTTGCAGTTATATTTCTTATATATATAAAGTATTTTTTGAAAATTATGTTGACACCACAGAGGGTTGGTACACTCAATCTAGCCACAATGCCATTTTCTCCTTAACTCTGAGTAATGAATTCAAGCCTATTGTTTCTTGGATTGCACTGTTAGCTTGACTATCCTACTTGAATTCATTTATTATTGTGTGTCTGGTCATGGTAAATACGCAAATAAATTAACTTTAATACTGACTCACCTAACTACTCATGAAACGTGATATTTCTGCTGATTGCTAGAGCCTCTCATGGTTGGAAAAATAAATTATGTCATGAAAAAGCATTGTTGTTTCAGGCACTGAATTGTGATGGACTTTGCATTTTACTGTAGATGCCATAGGAAGAAAATTTTTAGAAATGTCAATATTTACCAGTGCTTGTTCATTTTAGAGAGTTGACTCACCCTTTCTCACACCATGACACATCAGGACACTTGCTATAATTTTATATTTTATACCCTCTTATTCACCACAAGAACCCTTATAATTCTCGACAGAAGACCTTTGAAAGGTTTTTAAATTTAATCTTCTCCAATATTTAAAAATAGCAGGCAAAGGTAGTAAAATGTATATCTCAACCTGATTACTAAAGGACTGTCAAAATGATATGAAAAGCGTTGGACACAGCTTTCTCTGGCAGCAAACTCTGGCCTTTCAGCAGCTCATTTACCGCAACTCTGCATACTGATGTGATGAAAGATGACAAATGATACTCGAAAAAACACTTTGAAAAGTATTTTTGGCATGCCCGTTGAGGAACGCTGCTATGAAGTAATGCTACCAAATGTTGGGTGGGGGGGGAGCATCTTTCACCAGATGCAGACAGCGGGAGAAGCAGGAGTGACTGTGCAAAAAGTCTGTCCTCCAGGCCTGTGGTAAACTGATCCACCAGGACAGCAGGCGTCATCTGTCCAGGCTGTCTCAGCCCCTGGGCCGGCTCAACATCCAGGCTCCGTGGGGTTAGGAGGCAGCCAGGGAGAGTTATGTGTGCATGCTGTGTGTGTGTGTGTGTGTGTGTGTGTGTGTGTGTGTGTCTTTGTGTGCTTGGCCCCTACAGTAACGGTGTGTAATTATACTGATTTGCGGCTGTCAACAAAGCACGAAAATGACCAGCACATGCATACTAAGACAGTGTACTTTCCGTTTTCCTTTGTTCGTCTCAGCAGCAATCGGGGAATAAAAAATTCAGAAGCAAAGCCACAGACAGAAGATAGGGCATGACGCATCTGCACTGTGCCTTAAATAGTCTAACATGAAAACAGACACTTTGGTTCAGATACAGTCTAAACACCATGACTCTTTTTCATAAATCTTTAGTGAGGAATTTAAGAGAATGAAAATTTACAAAACATACCAGGCACCATCACAAATCCAGTTGTCATGGTGCAGGAATAATAATTCAAAAATTGATAGTTCCATGAAGACCTTCCTTAAAGTCAAGGTCAGCGCATCACATCTTGGCCATAAACTCCTTTGGATAAAGTTGCCATGGATATATTGTGTTGTTTTTTCTTTCTGACATCTTATAAAAGTCAGTAGGGTGTTGGTTACTTTTCCCTGGTTAAAACACTGGTGAAGATGATAAAATGTTCAGGAATCAGATGTCTCCCCTTCTATCAAGTTTTACTTCACAGTTTGGAAGTTCCTATCAGTTTTCTTGAGCTATCAAAGTACTAATCTATCTATCTAAAACATGCAGGACCAGGGGTACTCCAGGAGAGGTTTGGGAAACGCTGATGTAGGTCATCCACTCACAATGCCAACTAGTGGTCACGAGAAGAGTGAGTATAATGGCATTATGAACAGCTAGCCTTGGTGTCACTGAACTCCCCTGTGTGAAGCTTTGTCAGGTCAGGTTGTTGTGCATGTTGCCTTTAGCATGGCAGTACACGACTCAGTCAACGTGACCATGTAAGCATGGGATATTTTGGTGTACTGGTCTCACGACCCTCCGTGAGAAAGAGATTATCCCCTCATGCTGGCCACTAGAGTTTATCCTCTGTAGACAGAAACAAGAGCGCCTTGACAATGCTAATGTATGGCTCTACTGTAGCTACTGTGATTCCCACACAAGTTGAATTGATATGGCTGAGATTATACAAGTTGCAGGACTCTGGTAAAAATTTACAATTTGTTACATTGTGCAGCATGGATCACATTTATGCACTAGAAAGATGGACTCGATATATGACAGCCAAACCAAATCTCTTCCAAACTTCCAATACCTCATGCAATAGCTTAACTTGAAGTTTCAGCACCTATTTAT
The DNA here is from genome assembly GCA_019176425.1 of Megalops atlanticus. Lineage (NCBI taxonomy): Eukaryota > Metazoa > Chordata > Actinopteri > Elopiformes > Megalopidae > Megalops > Megalops atlanticus. The sequence continues at coordinate 30,302,528 of CM032880.1, read as the reverse complement.
CTGTACGGGAAAGTTATATTCAACTATATTTTTTCCTCAACAAACATCTCTCATTGATGAGAAGTTGTGTCAGCATTTGTTCATGGTAACTAATTATTAAAGTGACTGACTTACAAACTGACTGTCTGCTTCACCACTGTATTCTACACTGCCATGGACCAGTGAACTCCAAACGTCTAAATCGATGACATCACTCTTTTGTCACCCAAGTCTGAGATTTGGTTCCATGGTTTCCCGTAATTTCCAACCACCACTTGATTATGGGTGTCAGCATAATACTGCTATGCAGAAAACTGAAGCCTAGATTTTTAAGTGGGGTCTCATTTGGGGGGCAGGCTTAAAGCTAGAGAAACAGATATAATTTATCTGTCCCCTCTTCTACCACTTCCAATCCATATAACATATAGAATTATAAAATATATCAATTATATTTAATTGCCATTGCTGAGTGCCAATGTTATGAATGTTATAGAACATAATTTAAAATGTCCATTGATTGATACCTTGTATATTATATGTAAATATATTTAATGTTCAATGAATTTTGGATTTCATTTAAAATCATACATTAACATATGCCACTTTTTCATAATGGTGTGACAAACTTAAATTAGATCACTGCTTAATCATAACTGAAATCACACCTTAGTCATTTGAAACATTCCGTCTAGTGAAAAAAATTACTGTAAAAAATAATTACACATAAAAATGAAGGCAAGCGAATGATTTAAGATTAAGATGTGAATTATGGTCTGCCGCTGTATGGATTTTAAGTAAAGCAATGACAATTTCTTATTTACTCTCCTAGTGGTATATGACCATGGCAGAGGGCCTGATGGTGGAGACAGGTTATGACAAATGGCAGCAGTGGAAAGTTCTCCTGTGACACAGGCCTTGAACAGGAGGAGTGCACCTCTGAGAAAATTGATTGCAATATAAAACCATTGATTCTTCATAGCTGAAATAACACTTGATAAATTTAGCTTTTCGAGATGAATCTTCCCTGCTTCAAGTATAACTTTGGGCCACAAACAGACTGGAAAGACTTTTGTTGTGGTGCTGAATGTTGGACTGTGACTTCAATTATTTGGTTACAATAACACAGATCATTCAGCATCGCTTGTTTTGACCCAGTAACCATCTTTCATTCTCTTGGGGTTATGACTTTGTATAACAATATATTTTTAGAACAAATGTATTTATTTGGCAGACACTGTTATCCAGAGTGACTAACAAGACCTGGGTGGGAAGATAAGTACATGTCACAATTAATGTTAGTACATCCTTTTCAACTAACTGGCCTGTGTATATATTAGAGAAATATTTAATAATTAGAGAAATATCGGCAAGTCACAAATGCTTTGGTGCTTCGCCAAATCAAACTGTAAACTATTTTCCTTTTTTCAACTTTCACACAAACTGCTCTTTTTTGTGTCTTACAATCATCAATCTGTTCACTGTACGATTGTACAAAATGTGATGTACTTGGACGAATTGCATAATCAAAACACAATCTGCTCGTATCTGGGCTAAACAAGAGGAATCCCAGCAGTGTTTGAGCAACCCAGGCATGTTCTCAGTAACTCTGAGGGACCTCCAGGGGTCCTACATATATCCAATTATGTAACTGCAAGATCAACCACACAGTCAAAGGCTACTATATCTCCAGTTGTATTGTCAACCTCTTCACAATATGGGTATTTTCAAAAAGTTTATACGTTTCATATTTTTCATCACAATGCTTCTCCCATTAAACATCAACATGTAATTTCATTGGCCAGTCCTAAAAATTAGTTTAATAAGCAACGTTTGAACCTGGGTGGTGAAAGACCTGAAGGACGTGTAAGTAGGTATGTGAATGGCAGATACTTTCAAATCTATTTATTGAAGTAGATTTGGAGGGCAATGACACCCAGAATTTGAAAAGTAAACAGATATATTGCTTTGAAATCCAGTGAAGTTCAAAATCCAAGGACTGTTTCCAAAATAAACCATATTTTCATATCGTGCTAATCCAGTCAGATGCGCACAATAAGCTTACAGAGGGCAGGGCTTTGTCATGGCTAAGCCGGGTGCAATCCATTTGTCCTCAAACTGGCCCCACCTGAACTAGGAAACTGAGTGGTCCTCACAGCTTTGACAGTGAGAGAGAGAGTGAATGATATTTCTAGAACATGCCAGGAAACAAATTTAGCTTTTCATTTGACGTGTTTTCCCTTTTAGTGAAGAGAGGGGATTTGTAATGTTTTTAATTTCGCTTACAACGTTATCTGTCTTCAGAGCATTAAATTGCAGAATTTATTCCTCACAAAGGTCCTCCTAAATTCTGGGGAAAGAACATGCAGTACCTGAAAGTGTGATTAAGTGTGTAAATCCATACACAATAGTTCATTTTTATTGCTGCAGGGGTGTTGCAAAGGTAAAGAGGTAAGATCGGTGCTAACAAATTCAAATGAGAGATTTAAAAGTATACTATCCAATGTCCATACCTTATGGATCCTACAGTAAACACTGAATTTTACAACTATTTTATATAGGTTAAAGTTATACCGTGCCACAACCCCCAATTAATCCTGCATATTAGTATAAAAAGAATATAGTAAGCAGCTCCCTTATAGGGATTGCAATTTAGTATGAAATATACTTCAACCACAGGTTTCACTATTCTGCATTTACAGTATCCAGGTCACTATAATTTCTGTGTCTCTGCTCATGCAGCCCTGGTTCACAGTTGTTGTTAGGGTTGGGGACTGAGCACAGGACTGGATGTCATTTCGAACCAAGTCCCCTTTGTGGAGGTGACTGAACGTTACCCAGGTCTTGAATTTACTAATGGCGTCTGTGTTATCTTATCCAGTGATTAAATGAATGAGGCTCAACAGAAGAAGGAGCTACTCTCAATCCATTAGTCATGTAGATAATAGGCCTATGTTCCATACAATACCTCTCATCTGTATCTACCACAAGCTACATCCCTTAAAGAGCCCGAGATGAAAAGGGGGGTCAAGAAATTTGCAGAGGTAATTCGTACCCTGCAAGTTTCAAATGCTATAGTAAAAGTTATTAGAAGGAAATTATTTTGCTTAGGTAATCTTCCCTAAATAGCTATCAATAACTAAATGACTACCCAAAGGAAATTTACCTTCATTTCAAAGAGCACTTCTCTTTTTTTAAGGTTCATTTGAGAATGAAAGGATTTCACATCAAATGGATTAATTTTTTTTTAAGTGAACGCATTTGGTTCTACATTAAACATTTGCTGCACGAGCCATTATAAGATTTAAAAGTTCATTTCATGATAAACCTTTTTTTGTCAGAAAATGCAATGCACCAACACTTGAATTAGAAGCATTTTTTGTTAAACATTAAATTCAAAACTGATTTGTTTTTTCCTTTTTTACATACCTGAAAAATAAACCATGGAGTTTAAACTTTGAACATAAAAAAAAAGAAAACAAACAAAACAAAAAGCAAGAGCGCTTATTAAAAATTCAGTTGGGGACATTAATCTAGCCTGAGAGGATGAAGAGCCAGACGTCACACTGAGTCTGGCCTTTTCAGCTCTGATCAGCTGTATTTCTGTCAGCGTATCCGTTCTTCGCCTTGGGTCCCTGAGAGCAGCTTTTTCAGAAACAAGTGCGATGCTCCTCCGAGGCTCACAGGCCGGGGCAACCAAACCCACGCCTGGCCTCCAGGACTTACGTAAGTCTCCTCGTGAGAGCTAAAGGTGCATGACACTGCATCGAGCTTGCTGCGGTTAAGTGCGGTTTATAGAGAGCATCGTGATGTGTGAAAGTTTCGAAACAGTCTGTTTTTAGAGGAAGGGAAACTGTGCCCAGGTTGTTAACTGTGCCCGTTTGCCCATTTGTGTATAGAATTGGATCACTGAATCATATTTTTGGGCAAGCTGAATCAAATCAAACATCTTGAATGGTCAGTGGGTATGTAGAGTAGATGCCTGTATCTCTGTTGGCTATGTGGGCATTCTTCAGCCATAGAAGCCCTCAGGTTACATTGTGGTGCCAGCCCACTAGTGGGTTTTCCTTCTTCTCGCCACAACTATTAAACAACATTGCTGGGTAGCCATGAACTCAAAAAGTACTGAAAGTTCATTATCTTGTTATATTGCCATTTATATTACAAATGTTATTGTTAAGAAGTCCACTGCTACAGTCTTATTTGTGATCCTTTTCAGCTATTAAGGACTGCATTTAAAATGAATTAATATTTATTCCCTCTTTTGACCTTCTATTTATGTTGAATTTGAAATGTTGGTCAGCTATAAATCAAAAGAAATGGCCACCATAGCTAAATGAACAGACAAAGTAACCAAATGCTAACAGTGTGTTTTCTGCCTTCATCAGAAACCACAGATTATTCACATACAATTAAAATATATTAGGTTTATTTTATCAAGTGAGGAATGATTGTAGAACAGTCTCTATTTCCTGAAGCAACCTTGAGGGAATATAACTGATATTTATGTAAACAATCATAATAGCTCTTCTGAAATTTCCCATGAAAGCCCTTGGTAACAGTTAAATTAGTGATAAATATTTTAGCTAACTCTGATGAAAGTTGGAGACATCAATATTGTTACAAACATAATTAAGATGAAACTACTTTGTAATTTATCTGAGGTAATTCCTATGAAACCAGTGAGTATTTATATGGTAAGATCTTTACTGTTAAAAGTTTTCCTGGTAAATCAAAGGTAAATAGTGTACTGTAAAATGAGGATAGAAGCTGTCCTCATGCAATGACTGATGCTCAGATCAGGATTGCTGTAACTACCGTGCCACTGTCAGTCCTCCAGTTGGCCAGACTGATTTTAAGGTAAACAGTGCCGTGAGATGAAGGTGTGTCCGTTCCCTGAATTTGGGAGGAGATTTAGTCTGACTGCGTTCTGAGAATTTGGGTAGCCTCTTACACCCGGCACCATTCACTCGCTGTGACCCCTGTGCTCTCCCGGAGCCTGTCTCGACACACTCCACAGCTCAGTCACACTTCAACAGCTCCCCTGCATCTCGGTTACAGCTTTCTCTGGCATGCACTCTGGACCAGAGGAGGAATAACACTGTAACCATGGCGCCCCTGGAATGATTCCTCTGAACAAAATGGACATGTCTCAAATGACATTTCTATCAGCACAGAATTAGGTTTTACTGACATTCTTGCAGGAGACAGGTGTATATGTTGGGCTTCTTTGATTATAAACTGAAATGATGCTTGTTATCTCTTAGTAATAACCAGCACACTGGATGATAATATAGAAAAAAATCATTTCAATTCAATAACACTGAGTTATTATAATACAATAACACAGAGTTAGTGAAAAATGCTTTCATAGAAATGTCAGCACTGAAATCACAATGAAAAATATAAATAATAAAAAAAAACATTAGGGGCTAAAAAAATGTCAATTTCTTTGAAAAGTTAAACCAATACAATGTGGCCCGAGAATGACTACCACACAGCTTAATATGAAAAAGTTTTTTTTTTTTTCTTTTTATGGACAAGGTTTGTTACAGAGTCTGTGGACTGTATATAGAGATCCCATATACCCATATATGAAATATAACTTTTGTTTTTAATTTTTTAAAGACAAGAAAGTTCTTTTGGGCAGCTCTTCTCCAGATTACTGGTGGAGAGTAGAATTACTGTGGAGAACTTACAAGAGGTGGGGAGGAGAATGAAGATACTGAGAAGGAGTGACATTTGCACCTCAAGTGTTATGACACGGAGCAGTTTTGTGTGCTTGTGTATCTCGGAGATGCTCAGACCAGGGGGTGAAAAGCGAGGAGTGCTGTCTTGGGGCCAGCATTTAAAATCAGCGCTGGATGGGGGGGCAATTTCCTGGTCCTCTCATCCCTCCAAAATGAGCGACCGGGGGCACTTGACCTCCCTTTCAGCTCTGACAGAGAGGAAGGCAAGAGACTTGTGACAGGAAACGTAATGCAATCTGTTATGCCCCCCCTCTTATATAAGGGCCTGTGTGATCTGTGAGTCCCAGCCAATATACAAACAGCAGCTCAAAACACATCTGTTAAGTAGACTTCTAGGCAGAATAAAATTTAAAATATGGGGTCAATGAATAAAATTTAAGTCTATATATTCTGGCTCTATTCAAATATGCCCTTTACGCCTAAGCATATGGGATCATGTAAAGTGACTCCATGGCCTTGATTATGACACATGTTCCACATTAGAGAATAAATTTTTGATTATATACACCATTCTGTATGTTTGTCTGCATTAATCTATTTTTCACATGGAACTCACTGACAACCATTTAATTTCTGTTCTGCATGGCTGAAGGCATAGTTATTGTAAAAAAAAGATTAAAAGAATGCTTCAAGAGGGTACAGTATTCTCCGCTTGCCTGTTTTTTTTTTTTTTTTTTTTTTCAAATCAGGGCACAGAGAACTTTGGAGAAAAGCTGTCAAAGTCTCCCGATAAACAGATTAGCTCCACTGGCCCATAGCTTCTTGCATCCTTCGCCTTTTTCTGCGTGCCCCACGGCTTGCAAAAGAGTCAGGCAGTCCGTCTAAACGAAGACAAATCTAAGCCATTTCCACCATCATGGTTGATAACAGACTCTAAACAAACATCGCGCCACCTTTAATGGATTTTCTTTCTAGTTAGGCATCGGACTGACACATCATCAATTTCCCAAAAGATCAAGGGAATCTCAGATCAGAAAATGTTTTCCTCATTTCAGAATTGCACTGCAGAGAGAGACTTGTGATTCATCTATACTTTAGGCATGCCTCAATGCATCAGATGGCAAAGCGTTGAGAGATGGCAAAGCGTCCCTTTTTTTTTTTTTTTTTTTTTTGAAAATGTCACACCATGCTGCTCAAAGGCAATCAGGGCAACCGTTTCAAATCCACAATGTCTGAATTATGTAAGACGTTATGCAGTTAAGCATAAGTATGCGTTATATGAAGAGGCGGTTACTCACTATACCCAAATTACTGAACTGAAAACGTATGTTATGCTGGTCTGTTGATGCTGAGGAGGCATAACAGGGTGATCTTAAGTCAATAAGTCACTATAGATCCTCTCCAATTATTACACTGCATTTGAAATATTTTAAATGCATTTTATGTCTGTGATATGACACATTTGATGTAGCACTATGCTGAAGGAATTATTGACAGCTGATTCATCTTTAAGCCTTAATACTAAACCCATCCAACATGCTGTATGACGTGTACAGCTGTGGGCTTCAGCAAGTTTTCTTATAAATATACAAAGACAGTCACTTATTTCAGCTGTCCAAATATTTTTGGAAGAGTATTGTGAAGGCAAAACATCCGCAGGCTCTGAAACCAAAGCAACCACATTTGCATGAAAAAATGTATCACTTTAAAATACATTATTCGCTAACTGGACATTAATGGCAGACCATTATTCATGGCATTTGATGAATGCTCTGGCACAGCCAGTAGCTGAGAAGTGATAACTAGGTTACGAACGTGTACACCTACATGCCCAGAGAGGACAAACTAGATGACATATGGTCGCAAAGATATAAGCTGATTTTAATATTGTGAGAATGTTTTTTCAGTTACATTGATACTGCTGATGACTCTAGCATCCTGGCAAAAATATGTGAAGCTGTTTGTGTAGAACGTAAGTAAACGGCAAAGAAGCACCATTAAACAATGATCAGCAGCGTTAAAAATAGAAAAAAAGCTCCATGCAGTCGAGTTGTTGTTACCGCCCCAGTGCAAACACTTTCATGAATAATGGAGCGTTCTAAAAATGAGCTCAACGCCTAACGTTGATTTCTTTCCATGACGCCTCACGACCGGGCCTTCAGCCACTGGACCCAAATTCGAAGGCTGAAATCAAAAAGTGCTCCCTAAATTAATGCCGGTTACGTAATGACGGACAGCACTTTTTCGTGTTACCTAATGCAATGCTAAGCTCAAGTGCTAAGACAAATATGCAATAAACTGAAGAGATTTGCTCGTGTCCATTAAAGTGCATCCTCTGAGCTCATTCATGGTTTGAAAGTCTGATCTTTGTTGCGAAAAAAAAAAAAACTGGCGATGATGAGCAATAAAGATTACCGGTAAGAGTATTTGGGGTAAAAACCATCTTTAACATTAAAATAAGCTTGCACAACTAGCTGTACTTTGTAAGGCAAATCGCCATTCATTTACAAAGCTGTTTCATCCTTTGTTCTGTTGCTGAAGTAAGGCCCCTGATTGATCCTAAAGGCTTGCAGCACATTAAACGTGTGGCCTTATTCTTGAGTGCATAAACGTGGGGTTTAGGGAAACCCTAGCAAACAAAAGCCAATGTTCCATTGTTTTAGCTGATAGAATGACTTGCTATGAATTAAGGCTGTACTCTGGAGCAATTTGTACACATTTGTATAGGGCTGCACAAACATTTTGACCTTGAAGAGCTTCTGCTTGTGTACCACATGAATTATGCACAAAGCTACGTGGAATTTAAATGGTTTATTATCTCACGTTTTGGAGCTACATTTCCCTCGTGCAGGTTAGGTGACAATGACAAAGGGCTGCAAAGGTGTCTCCTTCCATTCCGGTGCTGGAACGCAAGTGGAACATCCTTTTCTAACTGCAGAGCGTGATCGGTTTGCCACGCAGAGGCATGGCAAAGCAACACGGGAGTGAAACTATGACATTTACACTTTCACAGAAAATGAGCCCACCGATAGACATTGCAGTAATTAGGACTCCTACGAGCGCAAGCTGTAGTTTGAACATCATTACTTGGCACTGCCTGAAATGTATACAAAAAAACCAAGACTCAGCAAACAGTGACATCCTCTGCTCAGTGAATGATTAATTCATCTGATGGTTAATTTTTAATTTTCAGTAAAGTTCACCAAAGTGTGCCGCAATGAGTAAAATATCCTCATCACCAGAATGCCATGGCATTTTTTGTTTGCTCTAGTCATACATTTAATTTCACTCATCTAGCGTACAACACTGCATGAATCCAAAAAGATATCCATCAATGTGCATGCTAGTCCACAAAAGTGACATATAATTATACTTTGACATTTATATATGACCTGGATGAATTTAAAAGCATGCTGTGGCCATTTAAGAATGCATCATTACATAAATGACACATTTTCTGCTTAATACCAATAATATTAATAATATCATTATTAATAATATCAATTATCATTATTAATGATATCAATATTAATAATGTCAATATTAATATCAATAATAATAAGCTATCTCAATATCAAGATTGAGAAGTGATGAGAATAGTTAAGATGCAGTCATTTTACAGTTTTAGATTTTCCAAGCAGTACCTTGACAACAATAAATGACAGTAATATATTTTGTCTGCCCCTTGTAGCTAATCACTTTTTCCGTCCAACACCACATTGAAAGACACATTCTGTTGACACACTCACCTCTGTCATTTCCTGCTTGGATTTAGATTTAGAGTATTAAAATTTGGTTTCAACAAGGATTTTTTTTTCCAAAAATGGACAACAGCAATATTAAATGTTCTGGATCAAAATCTGCAAGTTAGGATTATTTGATACAGTAGCTGTCCAAAATGCATGAGCTCAAGTGTTGAACTGTAAATGTACAGGATGTCCTTGAAACCTGTGAGTTATGTCAGGCTCCAAAAACAACTTATGTGTATGTGTATGTACACTGTAGAACCAAACCTATCAAGCACGCATTGTCACATATTTAAAGGAAGGCTCTTTAAATACACTATGAGCAGACAATATGATAAGTCCTTAAATTTATTCCGAATGGTACAACAATTTTTTTTGGAATATTGGTGAAATCAAAAAATTGAATTTGAATTGAATTTACACATTTATGTATTTAGGATTTTAATGACAATTTGCTAATCTTGGCATATATGGCTGAGGAAGGCATTTAATCTACACAAATGAATAATTGCAGGTCTTTCTCTGGAGTTCAAGAACAGACAAACAAATGCAACAAACTCAATGTTGATGCTAAAGATGAACTGTAGGTATACTGAACCCTCAAAACTCATCAAATGCTTTCCCTAAGTGTAATAAACAATCTATGGTACTAAATGTCTGCATTTTTTCACCAGATAACAGGCCACAATTCTGTGTGGTAAATACCACTAAATACTTGGACACACAACATTAGACTAGAACTGTAAAATGTAAAAGGAAAAAAACAAACGAACACCATGAAAAATTTACAATACTTACAACCATACCGTTTAGCGACACCCAGCAATCTGGCGGGAAATCTTGGAGGAGTGGTACCAGGAACTGGAGACAACCGTCCCAGTGGCAAAGAAGAAGCATCATTCCAATGAGATTAAATATTCTTACCACAGCACTGGCCAGGTCATACGTCATATGGAAAATCTGTCAAGAGAAAACAAAAAGGGTCTATCAGTCTGAAAAGTCAGAATGCCATCCAAAGGTCACCCCTTTAATTACATCAGATTGTGCTTTTCTTGTTAATTACATCAGTTATGTTTCTGTATATGTTTGTTTCATAGGCAGAGGAGGTTTCCTCTGGTCCTGAAGCTGTTTTTTGAAACTGCGTTCCTAAGTTTTACCTTTAAATGTGAAGGGATCCCTTTATTGTTTTTTAAAATAAAACCTTTTTGAAGGAACCTTATTTATTTTTTTTTCAGCACACATGCAAAACCACACACACATTTTTGACATTAATACCCCTTTTCCATTGCAGAGCTCTAACGAGGCTGGCTACTTCAGGTTCTAGGTGGTTTAAATTTGTGAGTGTGTGTGTGTGTGTGTGTGTGTGTGTGTGTGTGTGTGTGTGTGTGTGTGTGTGTGTGTGTGTGTGTAAATGCTGACCCATGTTCAGGGAAGCCCGCTAGCATTACTGGCTTACAAGCAAGCTGTGCACTCAGAGTTGGCAAGCTGTGTAGCTATGCTGCTTCCCTCTGCTGTAAAAACTGCCTGAGGTGAACAGGGAATGGAGAAAGAAACACACCACCATTGCCTTCCACAAACAGACCAGAGGTAGATGGAAAAGCTGTACCCACATCAGCTAGTTTTTACTCCAGCTCATCTTAGCTTAGTTCCACCTCAACAGTTGACAAAGGACATCAGAGTTAAAACATCTTAACTATTAAACTGACTGCCAGCTTGTGTACAGCCTATTTCAAATGTAACAAGAAATGGTTTTATAACAATTTTCAAGACAGAGTATATTATCTGTTTTTCCTCATCAGGCCTAAGCCGACCAATCAGATGCACAGTTACAAGCCAAACACAGCAATCAAGAACCTGACAACCTGACCCTGGCCTCACGTCATTTTATCGTTGCTAATTGCTTACTCCTCACAACCATGCACTGCTGTGCTGATCCATGCACAAGTGGCTAAAAATGCATCCACCAGCTGGTCATTTTGCTTGCTTGGATTTGGGTAGTTTTTGTGCAATAAGCAAAACTGACATTCTTTAAAACGGAGCTAAATTTGTCTCATCGAAAATGGGACGGGAAGTTTTGAACCAGTGATTCAAAGGCGAGACTATAGCTAACAATTTTCAGATGATTCTACATTTTTTCTTACCATTCTCAAAAGAAAGAATAGCAACTTTAATATTCAATTAAAAAACTGAGTGGCATGCAATTTTGACAGTGTTTTCACCAACAGCAATTCAAGCAAAACCACAATTTACTGTGCTGTGTAGTGTTAGGTTAAACTCAGAGATGGAACTGCTTTCTATGAAAGGTAGTAGAACAATTGATGAACAGTTATAGAAGGAGCTGAAGGGGACTAAAAGAGGATATTGATCATGCAGCATAATTAAGGAGAAATTATAATTAAATGCAGGCCACAGTGTAAAGTGTACTGGTCTGAATAAGAGGGTTTCAGTGGCACTGACTTTCACAAAGAACAGCTCATCATGTTTCTGTGAACATGGTGATAATTCACTGACCTTCATTTCTATAAAAATCCCATTCGTTTTCCTGGCCAGTTATTGCCTGACCCATTTTTGGGCAAAGCTTGATTCTGTGTAAAATGTGGATTTTAATTTTTTTATCTTTTATTTATTTATTTATTTATTTTTGAAAATGTGAATAGGGCCTTATTGCATGAGCCAGTTATCATCCAGTTCTGAATTCTAATGTAAGTCGTCTCTTTCTCTACTTCCCAATTATGGTGTTATCTGAAGCTTGAGGTAATTGTTATCTATTTTTAAGGTGACAGGATTGCTCTCTCTATAAACTGCTTAAATCAGTAATGCATGAATTTAATAGCATTTTAATAGGCTCTTATGGTATGGTGCAGCGCACAGCAATGACGGATTAAGAAGTTAATTTTATGCTCAACAAAATCCACAGTCAGAGAGAAGTGGTGACCTTTTGTTTCAGGGTAACTTTAAAATTACGTCTCTGTTACTGCAGAAAGGCAAACTTCTTCCACCAGCTTCATGGCTAAAAAGTACATTCTGGAACTAGAGATGGAATTAGAGATTCTCCCAGAGAAGCAGTTTTCTACTGGGCAAAAAATTGAGGTGTGTAAAATTCTTAAAATGACATGGTTTCACAGTAATTTTGTTTGTGGTAGTGTGTTTTTTGGATATGTGTTCAATAATGTTTCCCCATACCATCTATCTATCTGTTAATCTATCTGTCTATCCATCACCCTCATGCAGTATATATAAAATTGTGCCACCAGATATAAGAGTTATATTAACAGGAAAACCTAACCAAATGAGAGCTATTCCCCATTCCTGTATCCTAGAGTAGCCCGATGTGCAAATACAGCCTCTAGGTATCAGCCATAGCCAGTCACAAGGGACACCACCTCAATCCATATGTGTACTACTCAGGCTGACACTGTAAGCCACTGAAACGGTTTGAGGTTAGCCAAGGGCTCTTTAATTATACAAGAAAAAATAAAGCAGCGATAAGACAAATTTATGTATGCACCCTGTATCTTATCATGAAAGAAAAAGATGGAGCCATGCCAACTGAATTCCTTTGGTGCGACTCCTTGCATATATCATGAGCTTGCATTTATTTGCAATCCAGTTTATCTGGAGAATTGATCAAGGTGGCAGGCACTCAAATACTGCCACTCCCATGAGTAACCTTTCCCATTGGCATACCTTTGAGGCCCCCCATTAACTTGAATACATGTAAAAGCACTCATAGTGCACTGATATCCACTTCACAAGACATGGCACAACTGTGTTAAGGTATCTAGGCATTGTAGTGTACAATCAAATGAATGTCAAACATTGAGTGACTATAGGCTAATGATGCAATGCTATGTAACGCTGGATCTACATTTACACAGTTTACACAGTACTGTTTGAGTGTATGTGTGTGAGAGAGAGAGAGAGTGTGTGTGTGAGAGAGAGAGACAGAGAGGGAGAGAGAGAGCTTTTAATGAGTTTGATAGAAAAAAAGATGGTTCTGGAAAGACAGATGGGCAGAAAATTGTGATGCAAAAAAGGGAGGAGAGATGCGCAAAACAAGAAGGGGTACACAGATAGCAGAGCCAAACCACAAGAATGCTAAGAAAGGCTGCAGGGCTTTCCCGGATACTCAGAATCAATTAGCGCCTAACTCTTTACTTTGCAATAATTATTTTTCCCAATTTTTGCAATTTTGCTGGATAATCTTATGCTTGTCTGAGCTTACATTCCCTTTAAAGCTCATCTGCTTCTTGTGGTCACAGCTTAATTCCAACACGGCCGCCGGAAAAGGCTGCCAACATCTCTCGCGGTGACCTCACAGAACCTGTCAATCAAGCATAATCTTGCAGATAATTTATGGGTATATGTTTTCATTCTAAGCCTGCAGTCAGGACAGGGACTTCGGGGATTGACACCGGCTGAACCTGACAGTTGATAGGAACGTGGCCGGGCCAAAGTCTGAGACCCTGGGCACGAGGACAGAGGAGACAGGAGAGTAGTAGGTCCATTAATCTATGGAGAGGTCAAGTTTAGGAGAGTCTAATATTAGCATCTGGCTCAAAGGACGGCCTGTGTCCCTGAGTTCTCACTGGACATGCCTGGTGCCTCTGTATTGCGCCAGCTGCACTGCACCCTGCACCCTGATCCTGCACACCAGCGCAGCACGCAACAGCAGAGCGCGCATTTCTGCGGGATTCGGCAAGACACGGCACGTAACCTCATTTGAATTGCTAATGTTTAACACCGCTCCGGAATCCGAAAACGGAAAAGAGGCTCTGACAGCTTGTCCGAGCGTTCTTCTTCAACGACACATAATTGAAAACACGACAACATAAGCAAAAAAGACAGAGAGGGAGAGGAGCGCGGAGCAGCGGAGAGCGCTGTTCTATTTTGAGTGGAAAGAAGCACCGTCACTGCGCGAGTTTCTGCGGGTCTGAGCAACCTTGACGCGCACCTGCGTATCCTCAAAGGACGCGCCATCTGATAATGCAGCACAGAGGCTCACTTCCTTGGCTGCGTTTCCATCCCCTTCCTTTCCATCAAAGTTGAACACTTCTATGTGTTTGAACTGGGAGTCAAAATAGATCAGATGTGGTGTCTGATATATAAAGAAATTTGCACTCACAAATACATCTGACAAACATGTTTTAGAACATAAAAAGTGCTAATTACATACCACAGCATTATCACAGGAAGTGTGATGTCATTTGTAAACATTTTATATAATGCAGACTGTGCAGCTCTTATGCCAGAAGGCAGTCCACCATGTCACAGATGAAAGAGGTTTAGAGTGACACTTGGGAGAATGCAGAGACTGAAAAAAATGCTTCATTTAATGAGCAAGCTTCTAGATTTTTCCTGTTAAAAGATTTTTTTTTTCTTTTTGGCACATGATTAAAGAAGTTTGCGCAGATGTTTAAATAACTTTCTATCAAATGTTAGCACACTTTCTCCCTTAAAAGAGCCATTTGGGATTTTTCTCATGGATGTTAGTGAAATAATGCATGGCCTAAGTATCTGCTCTCTAATCCTGACCGGACCATAGCAAAATGACATCACAAACTATTTCAAATGAGGAATGTTGCACTGCTTGCCCCAAATTTGTGTACAAGTTTACAAGTTTATTATCCAAGACCCTGGACTGAACACACTGCAGAAAATTTCTGTGAGGCTGCATTAATGAGATCAACATGACAAGAGAAATGTCTACTGAGAAATTACCCACAGACTGATGCTGTTGTGAAGGTACAGAGATCAGAAGGGACTTATGCTATTACATCTCATTACTCTGCAGAAAGTTTGAATCTTAAGCCACTGCGTTTTGTCGCCTCAGCAAAGCACCTCAGCTATTGTTAGCTCCTCATTGCCGGCAAGACACCCTTTGAAAGTTTAGAATAAAAAGGATTAATCTGGTGGGTGACAAGTAGGGGTCAAAGTTCAGTCTAAGTTTCTAATCCCACCATTGCACATCAGACAATTTATCTAATAAATGTGCTTCCTTGCACTCAAGGACCATTCTGCCATCAACAGCTAGACACAACACAGACCAAACAGGCATGAACATGTGACACTATGCGGAGAACCCTAACCACTGACCAGTATAGCTGTTGTTCCTTTTTGTTTACCCTCAATGCACCTTTTAATTAGAAATGAGGCAGCAAATGACCTCCAGTAAAGGTTATTGGGGATTAGTAAACAGAGAAATCTAAAAGGATTAGATCCAATCCTGGCTCTAAAATCTATCTTGTATTGGGACATACATGAGTTCAGAACAAACTGAAATTAATTTAGATGTATCAGACATAATACTTGCTTATTTTTTAAATCAAGAATAAGTACAAAGTGCAGTGCATTTTAATTTAATTTAGCTGAAAAGCTTTCCAGCTCCTCAACTTGCTGACTACAAATGTTTGGGGTTTTTTTTCAGTGCCCATTTTTGCACAGCCTAACTAAATATGTTACATATGATTAATCTGAAAAGTGGATTTGAATGTAAGTGAAAATACCATCTGTTGCAGAACATTGCAAGATCACATGAAAACTCATGAATGCTTGTGTCAGTGGCCCTTTTAGTAAGAGCAGATGCAAATGTTTAACACTTCATATTTGCTGACTAGTAAGTTTAGATATTGTCAAGTTGTCACCTTGATACACACCATTTTGCCACCTCTCTGTTCAACCTGTGTTTCTAATTCGCATCCTGCAGCACACAGACATCATCACTGACACTCACACCCACTTATTTTCATATTACTAAACAAGGTGAAAAAGAGGTATCTCAAGTCCTATCTGTATAGGCTGAGAGTGGGAAGCTTTCATTCATTTAAGCCACAACTAGGTTTTTCCCATTAAAATCGGAAAGGTGTGTCAAAGTTAGACATCCCTTGTCATTTTAATCCAGAAGGCATTACTGAACCTTCTCAAAACCTGGAACACCATTAATGTTGTAAGATATTGAATACTTAGGCACAGGAATGAAATACATTTGCCTAATGCACTGCTGTATGTGTCTCTTTTGAAGCATTTTACTTCAACGCTTCAAATTTAGGACTTAAACTTAATTGAACTATTTTAACCCTTTTGAAATGCTCCCTGGCATTTCCAATGCTTCCAGCATAAGTAAATTTCCTGCCTTCCCTTGAGAGTAGTATGATCAATAGCTAATTTGATTAATTACTCCTGAAGTTAACATGCAGCAGCTGTTCACATTTCATTTGAGGATTTTTTCTTATTACTATGACATCACCATTACACAGGAAAATGGATGTTTTTTCTCCTTTTTAAACCCTAGTCTTTCAGAGGACACAGAGGTTCTCTATTTTTAACACAATGCAGAGGACCTTTGCTTTTTTGTGCAAGCCTGGGTCTGTGGAGAGAAGAGGCTTAAAAGGCTCCCAAGAGCCAAACACTCGAGGGTGACGAGGCTGCACTGACGCCACCTATACAGATCCGTGGATAATAATCTGTCTTGAGCCAATTTGGGAAATTAATGATGCGAGTGATGCTGATCGACAGTGACTCAGCCTCAGGGAGCATGACGTTTAAACGTACAGGAGTAACAGACTTGGCCAAGGAGAGACAGCTGTAATGAAACGGCAGGTAACTTTAATTAGCAGGTAAAAGTGCCGATTGGCAACATGGAGGCTCTGCCAGTACAAAGCAGGGTTACAAACCCAGGAAGCTGAGTACCTGAATGTGTCTTTCTATGATACTATGGAAACACTTAAAAACATCTTTCTTTTTTTTAATAAGCATAGTAATACCTAACAATTTCCCATAGTGTAAAAGTTGTCATTAGACTGCTGTGATCCCAAGTAGCCCATTGGGTTATTCACTGCCTGCTGTCTCTCCTCTGTTCTAATGATACGGGCCTTGTTTCCTAATCAAAGGCAGTGGTTTAATGACATGACAAATTTTGTGCTTGCTGTTGTTATTAGCAAAATAATTAGACATACTGGTGTAAATACCAACACAAATAACGATTCAGACTTCACAAACAGAGAAGATGGTGCTGCTAATGATATGTAAATCACATACATGCAACGTTAATTTATTTACTCCTCCAGTGAAGTGTATTTTATGCACTACAAAGAAATTGAAAAACCTAATTGCAAGGTAATTGAAAGGAAGACATATAACCAAAACCTATGACTTACAAGGATGCCTATGTATGTATGAGCATACATAAGTATTGAACACATCTTCACAACAATAATCCTAAGAGTAACAAAAATACTTACTGAAGTGAAAGTCTCTTAAAGACATAAATCAGAGATTTGCTGCATCACCCAAACTGAAGAGTATTTATTGGGTAATGCTTTTGTCTTTTAATTTGACTATTTCACAACAAGCATCAGCTACATCAGTGGGAGGCTGTCATAAATCAATAGCATAAGCTATTCCTTATTACAACAATTTAATATTATACCAAGATGGCTATCAGCTTTTATTTGCTGCTGTTAACCATGAGCCAGCCAAAAGTTGATTGAGTATTGCTTGTTATGTTGTAGTTTGCTAGATAGTAGGACTGATATAGTCAGTTAATTAATGTTAGCTAAGGTTTACCATACAATAGTTAGCTATCTAGCTAGGCAGAATACAAATAGTTGTGAATACAGCTGTGAATACTTTGCAGTGTAATTAATGTCCAAAGCATCCTTTTGCTGAGACGAGGTGTAAGCTGTAGGAAAATTGAGGGGAAGCTACCCTGATGATCAGTGCCACAGCTTTTGTACTGTTTCAGGTTTAAAGCCTTGAGGTCATCAGGACAGATAGCATGCTGCTACTGTTGCTTTGTGGATTCCATCACGTCATTCACCAATTAATATTGTTGCAGACAGTGTATGAGAAATTTTCATACACACTGCATTCTTTTAACGTCTCCAGTGAAATCCTATATACAATGTTCAAATATGCAAGACTGCACGTCAGTGCAAATAACTTTAATCTAAACCTTAAAAATAAATCTGATTAATCTAAAAAACATTTTGATCAACTGACAGCCCTCCTTTTTTCTTTAAACTTGAGGATTTAGCAACTGCAAGAGCACACAGCATTCTTCCTGCATATTTCTGCGAATCCATGCCGTAATCTTTGATCCGTAAATGATCTGCACTTAATTTCAAGATCTGTGGACATTTCTGCTGAGCATGTCCATAAGATTATTTTGAGGGCATTAATTCCTTTTTCTTTTTTTGGAAGTAAAAATCAGTAAAATTTATCACTGATGTTTTTTTGTTGTTGTTGCATAACAAAAATAAATCTAGGAGCTCAGAAAAGAGAATCTTGCCAAATCTGGTTAATCTCACGGGAAGCCTGACCATATGGGATAGACATGTTTTTAAAACGTGAAGTGTTTATTTGCACTTTTCTCGTTTCTCATTTTATTAAGGCCAAAGCGAAACCCTGTGCCTTCATGAGGAATGTCTGAGGGTGAAAACGGACCTCTCATATTGTCGTGTAGCGTCAGCATCACGTTGCGGTAATAGGGATTTTTTTCTTTTTTTTTTTTGCTGGCATCTTTTTCCCTCCTTGTCAGTGAAGTCTCCCTCGTCTTCATGTCTTGCTCAAGCTCCAGGCTCTGTGTCTATTTTTGTCTCGTGAGCGTGATAACCTCAACACTCCTGTTCCCTTCTGATGTGTGCACTTCCATATTGTGGCTCATCCAGATGAGCAA
Source organism: Megalops atlanticus (assembly GCA_019176425.1). Classification (NCBI taxonomy): domain Eukaryota; kingdom Metazoa; phylum Chordata; class Actinopteri; order Elopiformes; family Megalopidae; genus Megalops; species Megalops atlanticus. Next base: position 30,283,440 of record CM032880.1, on the reverse strand, counting down.
CTTCTGCATTGTGGCCTGTTACTGGCTGGGTTATTCAGCAATAAAAAGGAAACTGGAATTTTAATATTACTGACACCCCCCCATCCCAGTTGTAGTAAGTAGCAAACCTGCCCATTCACTCATTATTGCCAGATGATAAGGGCATTTACTGAAGACACTTAACTTTTGATCTCCCTGTGCCTAAAATATGCCCCCCCACACACACAAAAGCACAATTTGTGGAGTTGGGGAATTTTCCACATTCAAATAATTAAATACTAGCCACAGTAATCCATCTAATGCTCTTGCTGGACCCTGTCCCTCAGATAGCCGAAAAGCAAACTTTCCAACATTAGACAAATAGTTTTAATCCATGTCTGGCCATTGCAAATTGCAAATGACTGGATTAAAAGCATAAATATAGGTACATATGCACAAACCCTGCTGCTGGGCACATACAATGTATATATAAACATATAATCAGACTTGATGGTGATTTTAGCAACATTATTGCATTAGTAACTCAACCATGAGGGAAAAAACCCTTCAGATTTGTATTGTGAATAAACAGCAATTACAGAAAATATGTGAATTTGACAAATTAACTGTAATTTGTGCATACTCAGATAATATTCAATGTAATCTTAAATTTAAATGCAGCACTCACACATTTTAATGCTGCACTCATAACACCACTTTTTTATAAAGGCTCTTTAACTTTTATTTATTTCAACTGCCTTAAAGCGCACAGTTCTATGTTAAATTCATGATCTCGACAATCTTAGAATGTTACATCTGAGTTTTAGATACACAACATATTACTCAGAACTGGACTGAATTCAACAGGCAAAGCATTACACAACATAAGTGGTGCTAATGTTTGATGCAGTTCTGACCCAGAATCCTAGAGTACACATTAAGCACCAGCAGTGGACCTTACCTCCTATCAGCTCCTCACAAAAAGTGGCATCATTTTTTTGCCTGTTGGGAGCAATCCTTGGGTTTCTGTAATGTACATTTCAGTGTACAGTTATTTAATATCTCCTATCCCTTCATTTCATTGCATCTGGGATTGGTTCTCCTTTGCTTGACCTAGTCTGTAAATTGCATAATTATGTACAGAGAGGCTGGGTGCCTTATTTGTACATTCAGAGGTACAGTTGCTGTTATTCAACATCAAAGGGTTTTCTAAACATCATTTGTGAAAATACGTAATTTCTTTTCTCTGTTACCAGTTAATACTCATGTGTGGCATCAGAAAGCATTCTCAGGACATTCTCCAATAAGTAGAGATGAAAGTGGTAAGTTCAAAATGACAGCCTGAAATATGTTATGACTACTTCTGGTGGTTCTGAATGAGATATGAAACCTGTCCAATCACTAATTATCCTCTATTTTTGGTTTTTACACAGCATAAGACACATTTAAAAATGTTTATCCTCTGTCTGTCAGTAGACAATACCAATTTCCAATGCAAGTTTGTACAATCATGCGTCTGAAGTAACATCGACTTGTTACCTTCTCCTGCCAAATGGTTGAAACTCAGGGGGCTGGGATTACTTAGTGCTTGGGTGAAAAAAACAGATTGCTAGAGAAAGTGGTGTTTGAATTGTCTCTAAGGATTGTCTCTAAACCAACTGAAAAAACAGTGTCACAGAACATGGGTGAACAAACTGCATTGTAGGCCATCTTTCAGATGAGACATTAGAAAACGGATAGTTCTGACTGCGCAATCTGATTGGTTGACTTGCCTTTCCTGCCGTGCTGTTAATCCAGCTGTGTGTTATTGAAAATTGCCTAATTAGATATTAATCCCCAATCAATAATAGACTGTCATTCACTGAGATACAAAGGTCATGGGTGCCTGGTGTGGTTTTCTAGCAGCAACTGCAACAGCATGGATTTTACACATTTAAAAACATCATCATAGTTACTTCACTAATTGCAGTTAGCATTCACTATAAACACTGGACCTGTATTGCCCTTAGCTGGCAAACAGCAATAAATGTTCAGGATTTAATGCTAACTGCAGTCAAGAGAGCTAGGCTGTGAGCACCAAGATCTCATTTTGTGTGGCCTGAGGATTGTAAGGGCAGTGGGTGTGCAACTATGATTCTGCATTTCTGCGGTTTCCCAACCAGAGGGTTAAAAGTCACTCATCTGGGTCTGCCAATGTGTTGCTATTAACTAGTTACATAAATTCTTGTTTCAGTGTTTTAAAAATGTCAGTTAAAACTGCTAATGTTATATATGTAAAGAGGAGGGGACATTAATGGTTGATGCAACCCTCCAAATGCACTCTGTTACTAGATTACAAATCAGGGAGATCATGTCAGTGAGTGGCCACAAGGCAGAGAGCTCTCTTCGGAGCTACTGGAAGCCTTATTGCTTTATTGAACTATGGCACTGATTCACTGTAGTCATCATAGATCCCATGGCATCCCTTGCAAGCACTAGCTTTGTCCCCTGGTGTCCTGTCCAAATTCCCTCTGGCTCTGATAATCTGGCTATTTCACAATTCCCACAGTGAATTTGGCTATATAAATGCTTGCCTCCCTGAGGACCCCTAACTCCTGCTTCCCCCCACACCCAGAGATTCATCCAAAGTACAACCTTTTCTAGAATGTTGTAATTTGGTTGTGGCCATATATTCCTACAACATTGTTAATGCAGAATATTGGAGAAACGGTTGTGGATTTAACAATAACAGGTCTGCCTATCAAACATATTCTGTATCAGTCTATGTTGAATAACCACACAACCAAAATACTGCACACACACACACACACACACACACACACACTGTAACCAGACTGAACTTCAGTTAACACTTTTTTTTTCTGATGTTCATTTATTTCCGCTGGATTTGAAACCCCGGAGTTCATGATACTGGCTTTGTTTGACATGTTCATATTTCCATGAAAGGATCAATCTGCTTCCTCCAGCTGCAGTGGAAGGAGCAATGAGGGGCACCAGACAGATTAGAGCCACTGCGCTAATGCAAGCTACAGCCCCTTCCCTGACAGGGAGCAGCCCAGTCATCCACCACTCCTAATTATAGCAGCCAAAATTACCGCGCTTGAAATATTTAGAGGGAGCACATTATATTGTAGCATTAACCGAGCGATCAGGCTGGACTCGATTGCCGAACGGCTGACCCCCTGCAGACAAAAGCCGTCTCCATTCTCCCTTCCCCGTAAGTTCAGAATCAATCATCCAATTCAGGAGCACCATCATTTTGATTGCCTCTCCATTTCTCATCTCAAAAACCCCTCTCAAAGGTTACTTTCAAAGCCGGTGTTGTAGTATACAACCCCAGCAACTAAATCTTCATGGAATTCTTTTTCTTGTAATAAGGAAATTAGTTGAGCTTATACATATTAGGTAATATTTAATTTACATCTACATTTGCTTTTTTCCAAAGCAATCTCAGATTAGATCTCAGTTGTGGTTTGTTTACTTTTTATTATCTGTATGCTTTTGATTTTCTGCAAATTGGGGACTATACTCTTTCCTTAGATTGCCTCTGGTTTTGGCAAAGGCTACCTACCTAGGCTGACAATTCTCAATGGAAGGTGTCAGATGTTGTCACCGCCTTCCTTGACCTTTTGCCACCCTGCTGTAAGAAGCTTTAGATGCCATAATCAGATGTGCTGTGGTGGCTTGCCACGTGCATGCAGGCTGCTTCACAGAGCCAAGCCTGTGTGTTTTGCCTATCTTACTGCAGGTATGCAACGTCTCACTGACTGGCCCAGACAGGGTCTGCAGCTAAGGGCGGAATAACATCAAAACCGACAAACGGTTTACCGATTCCCTCTTAACCTACAACAGTCTGAAGTGTAATCAGAGTGGGCAGTTACCATGAATGCACTGTTTGGTATGTTTGTAGAAACCTCAATGCTGCAGGTGCTTAATGGGCTTACTACCACTGGATGACATCTTCTGCCTTCTGCCGTATATATTTTTTCCCTCAATAAACCTCTGCAGGTGACAGCAAAAGACAGAGTGAGGAGAGAGCATAACCAGAGTATTTATTACATATTACCATTTGCCTAATGGTCCCAAGGGAAAAATGAAGGCATACTGTACATAATAGGCTAATTATGTTAAGAACATTGAAGCAAATGAAAGTAGACTTGTAGCTTTATGCAAGTAATCTGGTGCTGCACCCCTACAAAAATTGCAAATTGCGAGGAGACATTTGAAAGTTCCTCATTCATGCTTTCCAGCAAGGCCAGGCCCGACGCTTCTCTTCTAAAAATAGGGAAGGACTGCTGCAAATTGGTCTCCAACATGAAATCCCCTGGCACTCCTGCTTATCCCAATCAGAGTGTGTGCAGAGAGGTGAGAAGGAGAGGAAACACAAACCTGGAGTCGTCTTCGCTGAGTAGGCAGTTGTGTAGGATTAAGCACCTCGTGCGGGTAGCAGGCTTTGACTGAAATGCTCTTGGTGGCCCGCCGTAGCCATGTAAACAAGGGCCATAAAAGTGTCCACACCCTCATATAAAATTAGGGCTCCATTCATTCGAATGGCAATAAACTTTTAATTTAACCCTGAGTGATGGACTTAGGGGTTCCGCATTGTTTTGGATGCCACATTTATAGTTAATGAGAGTGATCCCAGAATTCAATGCTTTGTAGGTAATGAAGAGGTGAAAAAATAATTCAAGGACAAAGTGCATTATATGTAGATTAAACAGAGGCCTGAGCTTCCATCAAGATTGTACTCTGTGAACTTCTAGTCAATCACAAAAGTAACAGTCACTTGACAATCTTTTCATGTGCAAACAATCTGTAAGTTTCTTTGTAAGATTCTCTCGAGAAGAGCAACTGCCAGATGAATAAACATAAATGCAGGCTTCATATTGACTCATGAACAAAGTATAAACAACCACTGACACCTAATAGGTATTTAGGCACACTATTTCCAGTTTAGCAAATTTGTTTACTGACAGTTACCAAGCAACATTTATCTGAAAATCTGCACCTACAAAGCTGCTATCATGCATTCCTGAGCTATTATTGTGGAAATGTACAGATGGACAGGAAAAGCAAGAAATGTCTTAATTTCATTGAGCAAGGGTAAAAGCAGCTATTGGAGGGCAATCTAAATTTGAGCTGGCCCCAGTTCTTGAGGGATTTAAGATGGATTTGAAAGTGCTGGAGTTATTACTGCAGTATTTCAGTGTTAGAGTCTCCCTGTCTGACTGCAGCCTGCCCATTGACTTACTGTAATCTTTTTTCTTACAGATTTTACAGTCAATATGTAAAGTTATATGGGTCTAAGGTTTGGGGTATTTATGTTTTTGTCATCCTGTAACACAATAAGTATATTTTTTAACTCTTATTTCATATCTGAGTGTTCTTTGCCATGTTGGGTAAGTGCCAAAATGGAATAAAATATTTCTACAGTACAATCTAATGCTGCAGTCAGGGTCACCTTCAATTCTAAATTAATTTGAAGCTCTTGCTTTGAGCAATCTTGGTGCTGTCTTAGTGAGCATAGTACCAGATCACTGAGAACCGAGAAACAAGAAAAGTCGAGAAACACAACACTACAAATACATTATCATGAATTGGGCTGAATAATATTACTGTAATAAACATTATGTATTTTTGTTTAGTTTGAATTAGATGCCCTTCAGATTTTTCTGTTATTCTTTGACACTTGAAGAATTCTGGTTGCTGGGTGAACGTCTAGGTTCTCTATAGGAACTTTAGGTAATACAGCATTGCAGTCTGAGTGGTGTACAAAAAAAGAATATTGAGATTCTCTGTGTGTCCCTGGGTGATAATGTTACGTTATTCCTGTTTTATTTGCACTAAAGTTCAGGTAAAGAGTGGAGCGCCTTACTTAGATCAATGTTAGGAGCAGGTGCAGGAGAGGGGGCACAGATCCGGTCAAGCTAAAACCCCAGGAGGTATCAAGGGGTGAATCTGTGAGGACCTGTTCAATAATCCATGACACAGGTGTGACTCAACAGCAGATACTGAGGTTAGATGCACACAATCACATCTGACAATAATAAGAGATTGTCCCTCCTCAATAAATAGAGAAGTTACCTGTTTATGTTCATGCCTACCTAACAAAAGACAACAATGGCTGTAAACAGGTCAACATTTAAAATGTCAGTTTTGATGACTGAAATGATGCAGGGAGGTCCTTTTGAACAATCTGGTAGAATGTGGTTTGAAGCCGGCCTGATCTGCATCTCTTCCATTGACGATACTGTGCAAGTCGAAAACGTTGCACTTTTATTCTTCATCCAGTCAGCTTGTGGCAGAGCTTAGGCAGAGTAACTAAAATGTGAGGACCCCACTCTGAATCAGCACATTGTGAGGGTTGTTGCAGGGTTTTCCACCCTCCTGATTATAGGCAGAAAAACCTGACACGGGGACACCACTGCACCTGTGGTTTGATTTGATTACCGTGCAACTGGTAATCAAGTCAATGGACAGAATCAATGGATATAATATGGATGGATGGATGGAGTAAGGACACAGCGGTAATGGAGAGAATTATGGACCTGCAACACAAGTTTTCTCACTTAAATATAAATTGAGATTTTATTTATTTTTTTATTTTCAGAAAGATTTATTTGCTTTTTATTGATTTCATTTCCTGACTTAAGTGCTTTTTATTTTCAGAAAGAATTATTCATAAGTATGGCCACATATAAGCAAATTAAATATGCATTGCATTGGAGAATTTCCCCGGTTTCTGAAGAACATGTGAGATTGGAGATTTTCACAAGTTCCCAGCAGCCATATGTCAGAGGTCAGTAAAGAAGGAAATCTTACTGGGGATTATTGCCCACTAGCCGGTACCCACCACTATTAGTTGTGAATGTAAAAATAACCCAGATTAATCTAATCTTTCTACTTATCACTCTTAAATAGCCTCTTCACAGCGCATTATCTGCTTCAGTATACCCTTACAAATGTATTATCCTCTGGGGACAGTACATCTTCTCTCTACTGAGAGGTCTATTGCAAAACTCTTAAATTGGGTAGTAAACAAGATGCTCAGTCCTTTTGTTGGATATTGAAGACAATATTTCTGACTGAAATGCATCCATGTAATTGACAGCTACAGTATAATTAGAAACAGATTTACTAATTATAGATTTTCAAAAGAAATCGGTGTGCATGGCAAAGTTACAAATGTGGCAAACACCCACAAAAATAAAATTAAAAAATAAAAATGAAATTATTGGATTATTGTAAGGAAATTATAAGGATCTACTGCAATAAGTGTATCTGTCTGTATTTTGTATGTATATGCTTGGTACATATATTGTGGGAGAGGATTTTGTACGTGAGGTAAGTTATTTTGTATTTAGGAATGCCAATGTTAAGCACAAGACTGACGCTTGTGTGGATATTTTGAGAATTCTTGCTCTTTGAGTACAATATATTGCCGCTATCTGGCACTATCTGGCAAAGCAGCTACTTTCTTTTATTCTGCATGCACCTGTTAGCCTATTCAAGATGCTACAAATCTGTTTCTTCACATGGGCCCCTGCCTACATTGTGTGCTACCTCTAACTTTTTTTTTTCATTTGTTTTACTCTGAACAGCATGGCTACATTTCTACAGCTGTTCTTTTTGGAGCTCATAGCAAATTTACTTCAATGTTTGACTTTGTTCCAGATTCTGCTCTTACATTTGATATTTTGTTATTGTAATATTGTAATATATTTTTGTAAGCACCCCCTGAAAACATCTCTTTCTGTGTTGAATTTTTCATTCTTTGGTGCTCTCCATTGTGTGTGGAAAAGCGTGCCGCTAAATGTGACAGTGCTGTTTGGCGTTTCGTTAGACGGACTGCGTAATTACCTCATTCACCTGCCACCACACCAAATTCACATTTTAACATTGCGCCTGTTGCAGTAACTTTCTAAATCTCGCCTTGAGTGTACAGCTGCTTATTATTGCATTGTTCACCTTTGCCTGTTTCATCCTGCATGATATCAGAAGCAACCACTTCAGCACGCTGTACATATAAACACACAATTGGTTGTTCTGTATTTATTTTCATATGTGCCATAAATGTGAATGTGTTACAGGCTGTTAGTGCACCACGGAATATACTAGATCCATAGACCACACAAGGTTTAGAAAACAAAATGTTACCATGGGTGACCATATTAAACAAACCCGGTTGTTTCATTCAACTGACTATAAACTAGGGGGTTGGAGTCATAAGTCACATGACATTTTCATTACATTCTACACTTAACACATGAACACAAATGCCATGCAACAAGAAGGAGGTACACTCAGTGTTTGTTCAAGCTCAACATCTTTGCAAGTGGGATTGAACAGCTCCCTAAAGTATGTGATTAAACAACACAAGGCAGAGAAGTGTCATTTTTCACAATCATATACTTTGCAATGTATTGGCTTTAACGAAAATCTAATTACTTCCATGCAAGCACTGACTTGGAAATGTAAAATGTAAAAGATTTATATTTTCTCCAGTCAGAACAATAGAAAATATTCAAAGTGAGAGCATGCAAAAGAATGAATAAATTATTAGCAGTAACTCTTTGTGAGAAAGACTGTGGGATGTGTTTCTTAGTTTCTGTTACATAAAGAAAGGAATTATACATAATTTATAAGCTTTTCATTATTCATTAGTGTTATCATGGTGGAGGTGAAGTAATCCTGCAACAGTAATAATAATATTCAGCATCAGAATGTTGTTTTACATTTCAGTCATGTGAAATCCTTCAGCAGTTCTCCTTAGCAATTAATAATTACTAAGGTAGTTCCCTTTAGCAGTTATTGTCTATTGTTGTATTATTATTTGTGATTTTTTTTTGTTGTTAACGTAAACATACACCCTCCTTGGTTACGAAAACACCACTATAACAAGCACGATAAATTCATAAAAAACCAGTGGAGTGGGTTTACTTAACTTCCATAGAAGTGCTGAAGAAGATCTTGAATATGGCTCTAGATATGATGACTTAAGGGCAGACATTAAAACAATCTCTGTCATGATAGCAAATCCATTACCACGCACCTAAAAAATCCCAGTAGAGCCTTTTACAGTAATTTCTGTTCTTCTAAACCTGTCTACAGTTTTACAAAATGTACAGACCATACACCACAGAGGAAAAAGTTGTTAAATTCCAAATATGCATTTCAGTGAAAAAAATCCATCACAACAACCATTTTACAGTTATTATCAGTGGTCTACCCAGGATTCTCCCTCAGGGAAGTGTGAAGTTTAAATCATATCTGTGCAAAAAACGACATGTTTTGTAAAATATTGAAACATTTTTGTTTACTGGTTTTGGTTTTTGTCAATTCTACAGCCTTTGTAAGATTTTTTTTCTGTTCAGAAAATCAGTCATGAGTAACCTTCTTTCTACTTCTCAGCCCTTAAAATATTATATTACACCATGTTATGTTTTCCATGCTTCAACACAAAACCAAAATGAGATAGGGGAGTTTGGTGTTTTGACTTCACATCCAACTAGCTTCTTAATGACTGACATGTATTTTAATTCTGTTCATTTTCAATTTGTACAAAAGAACATGTTTGGGGGGAAAATCCAGATCTTCCTTTAAAGAGCGGCATTTCCCTGCATTTTCAGTAATATCCATCAACCTTACCAAATCAAACCTCTGTCAGTTAGTAATCAACTTTTTATGATTGCATACAAATAACTTCTGAAGGCTGTGGTCTTCTGTTCTGTCTTCTCTTTGCTTTCCGTTTTCACTGTTTATCATTACCTGATACAATAACACATTTTTATACTCTTCATAAGTGAAGTTCTGACAGAACATGGTTATCATTTTTTTCTCCTTGACACTGCTTTTTTCGACTCTCTTTTACTGCTGAATTCCGGTCTGCATTGTATGTTTTTAAAGCACAAACAATAAATAAATAAACAAAGTAAATGAATAAAATAGTGGCTTCCTCTACTGTGTCATGCAACTCAAACACGTGTATCTCTCCCTGAAATTCAATCTTGATTCTGCTCCCTTGCAAGCACTTTGGGCATTCATTGTGTACATACTCAATAAAACATAGTTTTGGAATTTTAGTTTGATAAAATGCATTTGTTTTATTGTAACAGACCTGGCGTAAAATATGGCAGAAACTGTGGGCCCACAAAAGTAGGTATGATGTAGGATGGAACAGCATGAATCACGGTTGCCTTAGGACTCTTGAAAAAGATCCTGCCTTCTAACAGCATGTCACAGAGTCTTACACTGCAGTTGGCTCATGTTGCACTGTTTTGCCTAACTCTGTAGTCCTGACATGACTTGCTATGCATCTCTGCTATTAACAGAAGAGGGCAAATCCCCTCAGGGGATGTAGCACTAAACGGCATACGAGTGCACTATAAACATCAGTGGTAGGGGCGTCCTTCAATGTATAATGTATGAATTTTTGGATATGAGTAAAATTTTTCATTTTCCGCACTCACTGTTGATGCACTTCATATTGCAGCCACTAGGGGCTTTTGTGCAAAAAGGTGGTCAAGGGAATTCGGATGACTTCGCTTTTTGGCGCACTCGTCTCTACTGTGTCCAAGGCAAGCTTATGAGGTTATGGCAGTGCAAGTGGTTCACAAGGATGCCTGGTAGCCAGAGGTGCGATCTTAGCACCACGGGCATGCTAAGACATTATTAGTGATGTAAGGTACATTCTGTCTATAAATAAACTCTATCCCCAGAATGGACGCTTCCAAATAGATCGCCTTTAATTTGGCTCAGTGCCACTGTGTGAACTGAACAGAGAGTGCCTGAGTGATGGGATATGCAGTGCTAGCATCTCCTCAATGGAAAAGTCTCCAACATTAAGAGGCAAAGATAATGGACACCACATCTTAAAGATATGATATGTGTGTCCTGGACTGCAAGTGTTTAGGTAACAGTTATCTTTCTATTCCTGCCGCAATTCAGTTATTTCTTTTTTTTTAAGTTTGTAGAATTTGCTCATTTGCCTGAACCCCATAATGTAACACAAAACCAAACATCACAATATAACATTTGTAACACCACAGCCTGAAACACTTTCCGCATCACTTTTTTTTCAGTCAGGTGAAGCAATGAAAATAAAATAGGCATAAAGCAGGCATGACTGAGCTGGCATGGGCAAACTGACAAAATCTGCAGGATCCCTCTAAATTCTGCAACTGGCGCACACTAAAAATTGGCAAGTGATTTGATCAGGGAGCCAAATTGCCAGGGGCTTCAGTTATTAAAACCTTAATAAATCTGGTTCTAAATTTGTGTATTCACACACAACTAATTTTACATATGTTCAGGAGTGTTCAGATTTAACAAACGTACATATGATTCTTGCAATATTTCAGTGGTTGAACATCATTGAAATATAAATATGTGCACTTCTGTCCATGTGGAGGCACTTTAATGTTATCATGAAACAAGACCCCGCACTGGGCAAATTTTGGAAGAAGTAAGGAAGTTTAGTGTCTTAAATATCCCCAGAGGGGATATCTGGGGAAAGTATCCCCAAAAAATCTTAACAGTGTAGGAAATGGCAGAAATCACTGCTTGGCAAACATGATCAACATGGTTCAGCCACTTAGACTTGAGCCCTATAAGTTAATAGCTATAATTATCATAATTGCACATGGCAATTCACCACATTATTAAGATTAATGGGCCACACGTGATAAAATTAGCATAACTGCAACTTTTTTCTCGTTAAATAAATATTGTACAATCGTGTGTAAGAATGGTTAATAAGTGAAGCCTCATTCCTCAAGTGAAGAATTTCATTTATAAAGTAGAGCCAGATCTCTAGTAGTCCAACCACACTAACTAAACTAAGTTCTAAACAGGCAATTTTATAAACAAAAATGCAGAGAGCAATTCTATGAAGGATGGATTTAATCAAAATGCACTTTTAGCAGGATTCCTCATTGAGAAGACATGTCCAAAGTTAAAAAAATAGCCTCTAATTATCAATTGATATGCCACATCATGCATGCATTTCATTTTGGATTACAATTATAGATAAACATTATTAACCTACTCAAAATATTAAAATGATATATATCTGGGTGTGATCCAATCACATTTTCTGAACAGGACCAGTGTTATCAGTATCAGTAAATAGCTGATGCAGGACAAAGTAAATCACTTTCACAACATTTTTTCTGCATCCAGATTCCCCCTCTTTGCAGCCTGGGCCTCACTTGATTATGTCACTGCTGCCCTGAAGCAGGCTGCCAGACCCAGTCACCTAATCACACACAGTGACCATGTGATGAGGATTTTTATATACCTGTAGATAGCGATTTCCTCACACGCGAGGATGTACAGATCTACTTATGCTCCAAAGCTTGCTATCAACAGAACAGTAATGATCACAATCCAGCTTTAATAGGGTATAAATATTGGCATCCTGTCTAACCTGAAAAATCTCCATCATGCTTAGTTTTCTGTCTTTTAAACTAAGCCCTCAGCATTATTACACTATCATTTAGTAGATGCTCATATCCAGAGCCACTTACATAAGTTACAGTTTTGACATGTTATCCATTCATATGGCTGGATATTTACGGGGGCAATTGTGTGTTAAGTACCTTGCCCAAGGGCACAATGGCAGAGCCCCAGCGGGGATTACACCAGCAACCATTTGGTTATCAGCCCTGTTCCTTCTCACTATGCTACACTATGGCGCCATTTCATTTATTTTACTTTAGTTTTGATCATTTTGATCATTGCACTTTCTTTATCTGTGAATCTCATGACTAAAAATATCAGTTTGCACTGTGCACTTCATTATTAGGCCAGAATGGATTTTACTATGATTATAATATGTAGCTAGGCACAGTGAAATGGCGCCATGCTTAAGGATTCCAACACGTAATGGAAAGCTCAAGTTGTAACAGATCTATCTGGACAGGCTGCTAACGGCTGTATTTATAGTGTAATTAGCAGACACACATAGGCAGCCGTGACAGGAGATGAATCTACAAAAGCATGGAGACTTTATTGCGGCTGTCATGTGCACCGGCGGATTGTCAACGTGACTCAGCGGCGCGATCTTAATGTCCGCCGCGGCGCGGCAGCGCACAGGGCTCGGGCGGCGACTTATTCTGTATCAGGTGGGACAGCTGCGGCCTGGAGTGAAGTAATCCCGGGCTGTGACTGATCTTTTCACCAAAGGCGCTGGGGGTGGCACTTGCGTTGGGGCTAATCTGGGGCTGTGTTTATTCAGGGCATTTCCCGTCCCAAGTTCCTCTCCATTTCATTGCTGACTGTGTGCTGTGGCTGTCAGGGGATCAGAGGAGCGGCGCAAAAGAACGTGGACGAGCTCAAGGATCCCCGATCGGTCCTGCTCAGAAGCCTCACTTGCCTGTTCCTCTCAATAACTGCTTTTATGAGAGGCAGTACAGATTGAATGTGGTAAACTACTTGTACAAGCAGGGTCAGCACACTCATCCATGTAACCATTAGAAGGTGTTTTAAAGTGCTCTCAAGGTCCCACACTCTCAGATTAAAGGGCCAATAAAAACTATGGACTTGAGTACAGGTGTGCAAATCACAGGTTTTGCAGACCACTTGAAAAACAATGTAACAATGGAGCCACAATGTACTTGGAAATGAAATTAAAGTATGAAAGAACAGCCATGGACGTGTACTGTGCAAAAGTTATTATACTCTTCTGTCACAAAAAAAACACCAATTAACATGCTGATTAATGCTGGTTACTTCAAAGGGAAGTTACATTCGTAACGCTTTGAGCCTTACAGATGGCTCTTTCAAATAAGATGTGTCAAAATCAAACCATGAAGAAAACAACTGATAAAATAATTTTCCAGCTTCCCTTTTATGCAAGCTGATGAGAAGCTCATACAGGCATCCTGTATTGATATGTTGGTCCAATGTCCCCAATTTATATGTCCACCCTATACTCTCATAGCCAAACAATATCCATATAGCTTTTCTCAAATGACCTGCAAATGAGCTATGGCCTCATCAACTCATCAACATGAGGCAACTGAGCAAGCATATGTATACAAATAAGAAATAAATAATGATATAATATAATCTCAAATTGAATTAAACTGAAACAGCATACTGCGTTATTTAGTTATTCACCATCATTTATGAGCACAGAGAGTGTGCAAGTAATCAAGCAGTATCTATTTCTTGAGCACAATAACCCCCGCTCAGTATGGGTGAATTCATTATTTTCACCTGCGATTTGGTTCCGTTTCACGGAGCAAAGTGAATTGAAGATGAATACCTCAGAGAGGCAGCAGAGTTAGTGAAGACAAAAAAATTTCCCCCAGTCATGGTCTTAAGGACCCCTGAGCTATCAGCTAAAAAAATGCTTCAGTCTGAATATGTGCACTGTGAAGGCTCCAATGGACCTGGCCTTGTGACTCCCTTAGATGCCATTAATGGTGCCGCACTGCTCCTCCAAACCCACATAGAGACTATAAATGGGGCTAATAATGAGCAATGGGGTAACACAAAGGGTTTGAGTGATGACACTGCAAAGCTTTTAGCGTTATCTCTGTGACCTCATGCACTTTGCACTTTACTCAAACCACTTTTTTAAAAAATCAGCACTGAATCAGCTCTTGAGGTCATCATGCGTTTCTGTGAATACAGAGATCATCCTAATGCACCTGACAGTACTCTCCACCGGCATAAGGATGTTTCAAATGGGGAATCATTGTTTTAGCTCACCCTGGCACTGTTTCAGCATATGCGGACTGAATTCTGCCATTAGCTCTAGAATTCTTTAGAGGGACTCTAGTCAGAAACATCATTCTTAGCTGCCCACGTTATTTAGATATCAGGGCCAAATGTGAACACAACCCTGTTTTCCAATATAATCTATTAACAGAAAGTGTGTTAATAGGTTTGGATTTGTTGTCCTCTACCACCAACAGAACAAGGATGTGAGCCGGTTTTTTTTAACTGCCTCAGAGGGGCTAGAACATTTGTAGTAAAGTTCAAAAAGTGCACCCCTATGGGAGAAAGGACCACTTTGATTTTAGTTGTAAATGGATTCATGCCTCTTTTGCTGTTTCACCATTTGACAAATTCATTAATGGTTTGTTTGATGGGCTGGGGTGTTCTTTTGTTTTTTGTTTTCTATTGTAAATGTTTCAGTTCCTAAACCCAGGAAAACACTATTCAAAACACCTGCTTCCCATTTTTTCACAGCAATGGACGGTCTTGAAATGTTAAACATGTCAGATCTTTGGGAGTGGACTGAAATTCATGGGCAAAATAATACTGCAAACTATAACACACTACCAAATGCGGGAAATCATCTTGCAATCAGACACATCAGGCAATGTGTCCTTGGCTTTACTGGGCAAATTTAAGTTAATGGAAAAAGAACAGTTGGATATGTAATAAGAATCTCAACGGACTAAAATCTACCAATGCCTGGAGGTCTTGACAGTCTGCTGCAGAAATTTCAATTTCAGGTCATCTGTATGCTGTGTGAATTGATGTTATTTTTTAATAAAAAAATACATAGATGTCATATACATGTATGTCATAGATGTCATATACATATCAGACTGCACACTGAAATTCTTTTTCAGGCTTAGCGTCTCTTTACTGTTATTTTATGAATTTCAAATGTCAAAAAGAACCATTTATCACTGTGTTTATTTGCATTTTCGCAGTTCCATGCTGCAAAATGTTGCAAGTACAGAGTCTGCTGTTAAACCCCACCCGGCTGATGACACGTGTCAGAATGAGAATCAGCAGTCCTGCTGCTACAGCAGAGAATGACCATTCATACATGTCAATTCTTAGGAGATTTTCTTTTCCCCAGTAACCTCATTCACTCATGTGTTTGCCCTTATAGATTGGCCTGAGTGGTCATTTCATTTTATCTTTGCTCCTTATTTCTTTCTTCCCCAAACAGACACGCTTCTTTCCTTTCTATCTAAATCGAAGCAGTCTGAGATAAGTAGTTAAGAGCCTGGTAGATGATAGATGGGGAATGGAAAAAAAATCTCTGTTCCATAAACAGACTGTTCTGTAAACGGATTGCATAACGGCGACAGCCTAAACCATGAAAACGTCGGATTCTTCGGGAATGAGTGTGCGTTCTCTTCAAAATTCTCTAATGCATCAAAATAGCATTTGCCAAGCGTGAGCCTCGTGCGTGTTCCTCGGTGGAGACGATACGTAGGCACCTCTGCAGTGGTGGGCGTGCCGGATTTAGGAGCAGAATGACAAGGATTCTTGCCATACCCTGGCAGGCGCAGAGATACTTAATCCTCAACAGCTAATTTAATGAAAGCCTGTGTTTGTGGGCCATTACAAAGGTGGAGGTCTGCGTTTGTGTTCTTAATTTTGCGATCGTCTCAGTTCCGGTGGCTAATGCAAACAGACAGCTTGGCTTGCTGTGCCGTCCCACTGCTTATCGTGGGTAACCAACTTGCACATGCTTTTCACCCCTGTGCATGGCTGCATTCCTGTTTGTTGCGCAGATCACTTCAATAAACCCAAAACCCCATATATCGAACTGACTGATAATCACAGCCCATTCTCTTGGTTCCACTCCGACAGTTAGGGAAACAATCATGAAATGGACCCGCTATACATTTCAACCTCAGTCAGAGCCACTAGTCTGCCTTCAATATCACCCGTCTTGATTTCTGAATCCAGGAGTATGGAGCTGCTGCTATGCTACATTACATTACATTCCATTACAGGCATTTAGCAGACGCTCTTATTCAGAACGTTATAAAAAAAAAGTTATACAGCTAGAGATTTACTGACGCAATTGTGGGTTAAGTACCTTGCTCAAGGGTACAGCAGCAGTACCCCAGCTGGGAATCAAACCGGCAGCCTTTCAGTTACAAGCCCTACTCCTTAACCACAATGCTACACTGCCACCCCTATAATGTGAATTAACCTACAATGAGAACCTGCGCAAGACAGGTCTTAGACTTCGGGATTCTCTCATGTGACTTCAAATGATTAATGCTGATTCCAGTATTTTCTGGATAGTCGCGTGCAGGGGATAGACGCATATGTTGTGTGAAACTATAGGATAGCTGTCCTGGCTGAGGCCGCGTTCGCTGACTGGCAGCTGTGCAGCTGGTGCCTGGCCCTCCTAAGCAGGGGAATATGAGTCTGGCTTAATAAACAAAACAATGCTTGCATAGGGAAACAACTGGTGCAGGTGTCTTATTGGAGCCAAAGCGCTTCATCAAGGTAATTTAAGTATTGGTTGTACAGGGAAAATATGCCATGGCCTAACAACCTATTTAGCTAAGAGAACATGACTAAGAGGCTATGTTTGCATGTATGTGTCTGAGACAACTAATGCAAGTTATCTAATGTAATATTCAGGGACAGTGATGTATTGACATTAATCAGGTTGAGTTGCAGATATAGTTCATTCTAAAACAGTCTACAATCATTTGAATTATGATTAGAATTCTCTTAAAGGGATGGTGTTTGCCATAAGAGGCCAAATATCAACATTTTGTGGCTTTTGAATATAAGAAGGGACATTACTTCATCTGTTGAGCTATTTCAAATGGCCATTATGCTGCAGTTCATTAATTGCATTCCATAAAAAACATGTTGGTGGCATATAAATACTTGAAATATACCAATACTGTGCATTCACTGACTGTATGCCCAATAGTCACAATTTGTAAAGACCAACACATGCATGTGGCAGGTTAAAAGGGCATGCCCCCAGGGTTTTGATGGTGGGGATAGGGGTGTGTGAATAAGTATGGGAGTGCAGATGGGAGTTTGTAGGGTATCGTGACAGCCAAATACCAATCCCCAACAGGAAGCCCTGCCCTTCAAATGACTTTGAGTATTGTGAAATGTTTGGGAGGCACAAGTGTTCTCTTTTTTGTAAATGTAAAAAATTTAATTAAAATAAACACAGGTGAAGATACACAGACAAATGAACAGGGCAACGTGCATAATGAAATCGCACTAATAAAAGGTAATGGGTAACATTTCATCTCTGGTTTTGTCATTCTGTGGCCATAATAATAAATGGTGAAACCAAAGCTGATGCATTCAGGTTGCGCACACGCCCGTATCAGAATGTGCACCCACTGTGGTGGTTCACTACACTCGACTGGCTTCTTTAATATGGATTTCAAAATGTCAATGAACTCAAATTGATGGCATCACTTATGTTAACCCAGAGATAAGCCCCTCATCCTGTCTGGCTTATTAAAGCTGTGTCTTTATGGCTTATCCCAAATAATCTCTAAGCAGCAGCCTCACTGTACATTGTCTCTGGACTACTTTGCCCGTGCATGCACGCACATAAAGTCACACACACGTGCCTGCATGTAGACACATTCACACACACTCATATACACACATACCTGCACACGCACGCACACACACACACACACACAGACACACACACACACACACGCTGAATACACACACAGACACATACACACAGATAGCCTGCATGTACACACACTCACACCTGCCTGCACACGCACGCACACACACGCACACACACAGACACACACACACACACACACGCTGAATACACACACAGACACATACACACAGATAGCCTGCATGTACACACACTCACACCTGCCTGCACACACACACACACACACACACACACACACACACACACGCTGGATGAATTCGGAAAGGCCTCTTACCTCTTCCCACTGGTGGATGTACCTGATGAGCCGTGAGAGCCTCAACAGCCGCAGCAGACTGAGGATTTTTGTAAACCTCACAATGCGCAGCGCCCGGGCCGTCTTGTACACCTCGGAGTCGAACCCTTTCTCCACTATTAGAAAGATATAATCCACTGGTATGGACGAGAGGAAGTCGACCACGAACCAGCTCTTCAGGTAGTTCATCTTGATCACCTTAGGGTCCAGGATGATCTCCGAGCTCTCTTCATTGACAATCCCCGTCCTGAAGTTCATGACCAGGTCCACCAGGAAGATGGTGTCCGAGGCTACGTTGAACACTAGCCAGGAGGTGGTGGTTTGCTCCGAAAAGAATGTTATTCCAACAGGAATGATGATTAGATTGCCCATCATCATGATGAGCATTATCAAGTCCCAGTAAAACCTAAAATACAAAAAAACAACAAACAAACACACAAAGAGTTTGAATAAAAAAAAAAATGCTGACTCATGTTAGCTGACTCATGCTGAAAGCAAAAAATGTACTTACATTTGCACCCTATTTGTATTTTTACCCCTATTTTGTGTTCTGGTGGCCTTTGATGTCTTATCTGAAGGAAAACTATTGAAAACTATTAACAGTTAGATGTGACTGCCAAACCATTATGAACACTGGCCAAACTAAATTCGATTTATATTGAACTTTTTATTGACATGACGCTATTTCCATCACACAGTCATGATTGCAAAATGAGATAGTTTTGTTCAATAATTTAATATACATATCTCTTGCTTTTCTTTGTTTAACACCAAGTCCACTTCAAAGTGAACTGGGAGAAGTTCACTGTGAGGACTGAATGTGAAAAACACATGCAAGCATTGCAATTATGCAAAATTGTAACGTTTTATTATTACATAACAAAGTGAATTCCATTGGTTATCTTCTATGCCAAGATGCCATTGATGAGACATGGGCACTCATAGAAATGGGTAGATGGATCAGCCTCAAGCATTCAATTCCATTGGTCTACAGAAATTGAAAAGGTCCATGGCTTGTATTATTATGCTTGAAGTGGAATCACAGGCATTTCAGTGTAATACCAATATTGCATCTAGGCTTAAATAATCACTCCGCTCTTGAAATCAGCCATAACGCCATTACCAATTTGTTCATGTAGGAAGAAAACTCAATAACATCATGCCATAGATGTAATTTTCTGAAATTAAAGAGATACATTTTCTTGCAGTCCTACAAGATAACCCACACTCTCAGGCTGTGTGTTTTAGACTAGTGGCTGCTCAACAGGCTGTCTCTCAGGTGCCTCTGGTCAAGTTCACCGCATTTTAAAGTAGGATGTTATAATAATGCCCTTCATACAGCCTGTTGGGTTTCCCATTTTATATGAGCAAATGCTGTTTGAACCTATGCACTGACCCAGTGTTTGTTTTGGTTCCCAGTTAGGTTGAACTTTAATAATTGTGGTCCCATACTCTTTTCACACAAATGAAGCATTTTATACACAAAATAAGCAAATTAATAAAACATTTGATGATAAATAAACAAAATGTGACATATTTTAATATGGTATCCTGGCCAAAATTGGGTAAAAAGACAAACATGAAATTACAAGCCTGAGCTTTACTGGCAGAAGGGGGCAAGAAAATAAGGATATCCGTGGGCTATAGAAAGCTGGATTGTGTAGAAACCCATTATGAGTCTATCAAAAGTCAGACTGCTACAATGAGATTGTTATCATTCCTGCAATTGAAAAGGGTCTGTATTTTAACCTGTTGCAATGAACCTTTTTTAGGTCACTGAAAGTAGATATTTACTCTGTGAAATCCTCTCTAGATGACAACATATGCATATACAGTAAGGTTTGTCGTAGAACCACTAAATGTAGAGTGGAAAGACCAGGAGTTCTGCATGCCTCAGTCTTACATTCCTTCCTTTTTTCCTTTAAAACCTGCAATTTTAAATCTCCTTTACACTGAAATAGCTATTTATTAACAGTGAATTTGTCCAATAAATGGTTAGCAGGACATAAATATGATCTGAATGACAAAAAAATTCTAAGAACATGGCCACTTGTACAGGTAAAATGTAAGTAATATGAGTAAAGTTGTTTTAAATATCGATATGACAATTAATGCTGCAAAATGTAAAAGTGTCTTTTTCCACAGTCTATGACAGTTTACTGTAATAACACACCCCCGCTGTCACCCTTATTTTTGTCTGCTGCAACACCTTACACTGCCACAACACAAAGCTAGTGCTGTTCTAGACTATAGTCAAAATAAAAAAATAGGTAATAAAATAGTTATCCTACAAAAATGCCCAAGTTGCCCTAACTTGAATTCAGACAGAGAAATAGATTACAAAAGTGTTAATTCATTAATATTGCAGTGGCATATAGTTAGCCAACAGTTTGCACTTTTAATGGCTTTCTACATTAGAGATGATGACACAGTTGAAGTCTGTGTACAAAAACACAGTACAGTTATCACATAGTCAGTGCTTGTTTTAGTATAGTGGTATAGATTTTAAAAAATTTTGAAATACATGCGCTGTCTTTTTTGTCATCATATGGGCAGAATCTTTTCTTATGCTAAAAAGGATGATATTGTGATACATAATCATGTTTCAGATTACATGATCACATCTCATTTACCCTGTAAATCATACTAATATGCCTACAGTTCAGTATTTAAAAACTGTAAATCTACTAAGAAGCAAGGCTTGGTGAGGGGTTGAGGAATATATCAGGTGATGGATGAACTTTGGTCTTCTGCATACATACCTGTTACACACAAAACTAAAATGTGTATATAAAATAAAAACTTGTGAAAAAATTACCTGTTTAAGTTCTTATTTTTGCTTGTTAACATTATTTTTCATTTTGTTTTACAATAACTTGTAACTGTACTGTCCCTTTACTAACAAGTCTTTCTAGGATTGACAACTGATCCATGTATTAATACGGTTAACACTGATGTACTGCTTGAATTAGTTATCAATGATCAGTCTGCGGACACTGAAATAGATACAGTTGGGAAGAAAGACACAAATAATTGATCATATGCTGGGACAAAGCAAGGGTTTCCTCTGAGTTTTATTGAGAAGCTTAGCATGACTGCTCCCGTGCCCTACAGTTTGAAGGAGAGCCGCACTTGCAGCTTGTCTGCAATCGATCGGACACTATTTGTATAAACAAAATCTAATCCGGACAGTTGGTGAACCATTAAACAAGCTTTCACACCAGGCAACACGAAACGAACCTAGGCAATAAACAAAGTCGCATCTCAAATACACCCACCATGCTTACGCATGCAAATTAAAGGCCGTGCTAAGAGTATGATAAACCTGTGTCTGCCTACCTATCGCCTTGCGGTGTCAGTCTGCCTAATCGGAATGCTCCACCTCCCACCACTGCTAATCACATTATGTCATCATCTTGGTTACAGGACTTTCATTTCAAAGCACATCAATGTCCTTGTATAAGATAGACAAAGCCCATGGTAAAATCTAGAGAAAAACAGAGGGTGCTCAACCAGCAAAGGGGCCAACATATACTAGTTATTTACTGTAAAAATTCATTTAAAGCAAGCTATTTCATTGTATTTATGGTCATAGTCTGTAAAGACAGCCATTGTTTCTCTGGAATTTCTTCTGATATTTAAAACTATTAATAATGCAACTCACACTATTTAAAACAAGAATACCCTAATTATTTTCATCTTTGATATGTAATCATAGCTAAATAGCTGAGATCAGCTTTGATGGGGATCCTTTCTTGTCTTTCCTCCTGGTTGTACAGAAACAGCCGTCTAACTTTGTGTGAAAGATTATGATCTGGGGAAAACTGTCAGTTAAACCACAAAATGTCTGACTGACTGCCTCCATTTTCCGTACCAGACAGAAGCATTTCACTCACATCCACCTCTGCTCTGCTGTGAATTATGAATTCCAAATCCCACTTTCAGTTTTAGCTCCGGCCACCACGGGTGGCAACTTTGCACAGATTGAACAAAGTCAAACCGAGGCCGCGACAGAGGGAGGCGACCATCACGGCCGCGTTTCCAGACACAAAGCGAAGCCGCGGATGACTCAAGGAAAAAGGAACGTAACACCAAACAGGAAAACACAATGGCGCTTGAATTAGCATGTCGGGGTAAACACTGACATCGATGAAATCTGGACGAGACAGCCTAATTAATTCTGATCACTGCACGCACTCTGGCAGACCCCGGGAGAGCTTCTTGTGTTTTGTGTCGGGACAAGTGAGGGTCTCAGGGGAGGGCAGCTGGAGAGAACTTCACTAAATGTCCCAGGCACTGATAACAATGTGCAGGCATGAACTAAAATAGATGCTTTCAAGAATCCTATCTGCTGCTAAAACTCTCTGGTGCCACCTATGCAGCAGTCGCTCCTCCCAGTAATGGATCTGTTTTAATATACAAAGCGGGGAGCCATGCTTTATAAATATCCAAGGATCATGTGTCAGATAATTGTCTGCTCTTCAATTAAATGGTCATCTTGCTGGTCAAGAATATCCACATAAGCTATTTTTACCACAGCAAGCACTCCCATAGAGCTGGAGTGCAGTTTTCTGTCAGTGTACAGCACAGTAAGATAATTTAATACATCCAGTCAAAAATATGGCACCATGCACTGGTCTCCTATTTGGAAACATTGACCCCTGCATAATGAGACAGCGTAAAAGATTTGAAATGAAGAACTAATTAATTTGATGATCAATTAATTAATATGCAAACAAATAAAATGAAGTAGCAGGAGGATAAACAGACAAACAGGCCAGTACAGCATCTGAAAAAAAGGATTTGAATCTACCTTTTAGAAGTCTTTTTGATAATTATGTCTTCAAATGATAATAAGTTCATTTATTGATTGTTTGAGCCATGCACCCCTGGTTTGAACCTAAGCTGACATAAGAGCACAGCTATTCTACTATTAATGCTGATAACAAGATTGTGCCACTTGAAATAAGGAATACTGTAGTGATAATAGGATATACTATTGTTTCTTAAGACTATAAAAAACAGTAGCATATACTGTTATCTCTACAATATACACTGAGCTGCCCTCTTCATTCTATAGGACAGGCAAGGAAAGACGGCAAGAAGAGGCCGGTGCTGGCACTGTACTGTCACAGGTGGAACGACCGCCATGTGACCTGATGGCTGAGCTGCCAGCCACAGAGCAGGGGAAGCGCAGAGGGTTCCACCCTGAACAGAGAGGTCGGATGTTCAGTCCTGCCCCCTGCTATATCCTATCAGGATTACTTTCCTGCATGAAAAAAACAATTACATAAACAAATAATATCTGATGGGAAGCCATTTTACGTAAGCTCTGCTCATATAGAATCTGTTACATCCACTGGTGTTGAGGACGGTCCACACCAAGGAGAGAAAGGATTGTGATTAAAAGAAGGCCTGTTTTCCGTGTTGTGTGTTTTTCAGCTACAGGGCAAAATGGAATTGAGGGCATTGTTCTGCACTGTAGGTAAAAACAGATCTCAACTAATTAGAGTGGCACCAGAGGGTATCAATTAGGAAAGTGTGAGACACGCATAAGGCCCTTCATTAGACATTAGGACACATTTCAGACCCGTGAAAAGCAAGAACAAGCATAAATAATGCATGTCAAAATTGCATGCCCTAAAAATACAGTTTCCTTTTGGTTTTGGATTGCAAAGGCCTTGATGTGTGAAATGTGCTAAAGGTTCAAGCATTCTTTTTAAACCGGAGTGATCAGCTTACAAAGCAGCGGTCTACGACTGGGAGAGTTTATACATTAATTAGAATGCAGTCTGAGTAATGCCGAAAAAACCTCCAAACACCACTGACTTAATCCAGTCAGTAATGGCAGTCTGTTTTTTTCTTAAATTAGTCACCACATCACTGACATTTTCTCAAGATCAATACAAAAAGATCCCTTAGTCTCTAGTAGATGTCTGCCCACCAAGAGCAGCCTTGGACCAACTTTCATCACAAACAATAGCCCATCGAAAAAGCTAGTGTCACACCACTCCTCACATGAAACCTTTCTGAATTCTATGAATAATGAATATTACTAACCTGCCATTAATCTTTAAGTAGTCTCTGTATTAAGAGAATGTTGGATATTGGGTTTCCAGTGCTTTAATACACATACAAAGGCCTCTTCAATGCTGTTGTCATTCATTAGATGTTGCTGTATTTTCATCATTAATCATTCACCCAGCCATGTTAAAAATGTAGAGATTCTGTGTGCTGCACACAGGCAGAAGCTGAAAGAAATATTAGGATATATATAACCTGTACCCTACACTGCACAGTAAAAACGCATAGTTAAACAGTCAGTGTTTTCACTGGACTTAAATTTCAGTGCAGTCTGAGGAATGGCGAGTCCACCATTGTATGTCCATCAACACCATTGCAAACAGCAGGGGTATAGGGTGGCCATACAGTATCATTCAAGTGTCTCAGGTGCAGAGAGCAGCGATTTCAGTGTCCATGCTCTCTTTACATTGCCGCAAGGGCGCAGACCATCACTCTCTCTCATGTAAAGCCCATTGGAGGGTGTCAGGACAAGAGGAGTCAAGCTCACGCCCTGGACTGGGGGAATCTAATCTCCTGTGATGGAGACACCCTGGGAAGACCTCTTGAAGGAGGCACGTGGCTCGGTCACCTGTCCTCACTAAGCCAACCCAGAGGCAAAAGTTAAATCTCCGCATTTCAGAATTTCAATCATTTGGACGGTATTGACCGAATCACCTCAAAATTCAATGGGCCGAGCAAACCTTGCCATTTTGGAGGTACCCCTATCATGTTTCATGTAATAATTACCTACAGCAAGGACACATCATCTTATTTCATTTCAGAGTAATGGAAATTCTTTAACATTCTTAAGTTAGGTATCAGGAATTCATTTCATTAGTTTTGTTCATATGTAACATATGTGCCCTGCGTGTTTGTTAGAGAGGCCTAAAGGTTAATCTACTCGTTACATCATTGTTTAAGGCCTGAAGTAATCCCATTCACTGTCATGTTGTACCGCACGAGTCTAATCCACGCTCACCTTCACGTTACATTCTTATGCTGGTTTTGTCACTACACAACCCCAATGAGCACATTCATACACTATACGCACACATACAGACACACACACTCACTCATATACACACACACGCACACACACACACACACACACACACACACACACACACACACACACACACACACACACACTACCCTTACCCTAGTACATTCTCACGACTTGAAAGGCTATTGCATGCAGACATGACAACATGTTAAGGGCATTTTTAAGATATCATGATTGTTACATTAAAACGGAAAACATTTTATTGCCATTTCCTACTGTAAAGTGTTCATAGATTCTGGCTCGCGTGTCCTCCGGTGCTCCTGCGGTAGTGGTTATGGCCACGAGAGCGCGAGCCTTTTCAGTACCACGGACAGCGTATGTGGGATGGGGAAAGACAGCCAGATACGGTCAAGACGCCTCCGTTCTACACCGGGAGACGGTGCAAACGTAAAATTTCACGAAATACTGAGAGCTGTCATTATCATGCTGTTTTTACTGCTCCTTTATTTCTTCGAGTAACATATTTACGTTTGAGTAGTACCACCTCAAAGCGTGGATACCTCAGATAAGAGCATATGCGCATAGTCATGCACGTGTTAATGCATGAGACCAGTCCTCCATAATAACACTAAGAAACATTATGGATTTTTTACTTTCGTTTTGATCTCATTGGCATTTATGATATTCTAAAAGTTAAGGACGGCACCCACGAAAAGGAATGAAAATTTTATCATAATTCCATTTCCATTTGCCAAGTGACGACACCCGCTTTGTTTATGAGTTTTCCTTTTCGGAGACCGTATTGATTAAACCTGTTGTACAATCTATTTAGTAAAGGAATATTTACGATAATTATGCATTTAATAGCCAAACTGCAACTGTCCCAATGCGCAATATGGTGACGTTTAAAACTGCACAGTTTTGAGGATAACAGTCGAGTGCAGGATGTGTATGCATCGCAAATGATCGAGATCTGCATCGCAATATCAATATCATAAGCGCAATGATGCTGAACTCTGGAAGGACCTCACTGTCCGGAGTCTTCCACACGGGATTGCCGAATTCATGCTTAACTTAGTACACCATTGGTTTTACAGCTAAATAATAGACACCAGAACGCTTGAATTGGCACATTGCATCTCTGTAAAATCTACAGACGCTACAACAGAATTCCATTATGAAATCAAAATAGAATATTTTACATTTCCGAAACGGCACTGAACACTTTGTCCACCGTTTTATGTGGACGTAGTTATTTTCGTCTTCTTGGGGGGCAAATCACGCTGTGCTGTTTTTCCACATATTTTTCCCTGCAGTATTCTCCGCATATAAATGTTAAAGGGAACATCAAATATTAAACGTCAGACTGTGGTACATTTGACAATTTCCACATTATTCATCTGGCCTTCATTGTATCTCTTAGACAACGTTACTGCAGGCTGGTAACAGCCGTTTTAAACTCGAAAGTGGTTATGTTCCTTCACTTGTTCTATTATGTAGCTATACCGCATTTTATTCCTAATTTTCACACTTCTCCATGCATTTCTACATTTTTTCATGACATGTATACCTATACAGATTTTGCGTCATTGCGTTGACTTGAATGGCTATCACACAGCCATAATGACAGCACGAAATAACTGGCATGTTGAAATAACACAAGCAGTATTTTAAATGAATAGTATCACATCAATGAATAGAATTTCTAGCGAATCAATGCCCATATATTTTATCACGATGACATTCACCATCTTATTTCACAAGGGCATTGCATTTATTTATTTATATTTTTATTTCACACCAGCACAATCCGAATGATGCAGTGCGAGGTAAATAAACGCATACATTTCAAAGGTTTCAATGGATTAAGACAGAAAAGCACATTCTGCATTAAACCGCGCGTGCCCGTGCGGCTGACACGATAGATGTGTGGTGTGCTGCGGACCTGAGTGAGTGACGGCATGGGCAAGGGAAGGTGACTTTCCACTCCTTACCTAAAATCGCTATAGGGGTGAATGATCCAGTATCCTGCCGTTTGAACCCTTTCTTGTTCTTTCTCCACTGCTTTCTGACTGCCGAACATTCGCAGGGAGAACTTATTGACACCGGGCTGCATCATTGCCCCGAATTGTCGCTGCATAAAGCCGTATTGCCTTGATGCCCCATCTAGATCGTCGAAACCAACCATGGCTTCTTCACGATCACCTTTGAAGCCCACTGAGTTGCTATGGTCTTTCACATTCTGGCTTCCCATATTATTCTTCTGTATCGAGTCTTGCCTCTGGAATACATTATTCCCATCCGTTTTTTCTTCCTTGTTGCTGGAGAACGAATTGGATTTATCTTCCATGGTTTCAGATCGTACTGTCCCCTAGTTCGGAAGACGGGCTCCGTGCAGAACTCAAGAGGACCCGCTGTAAGCTCTCCTGTTTCATTTGATGTCCTTCAACCGCTCAGCTTCGCTGCCTCCGTTGCGAATGCTGCAAACTGAGACAGGGAGTTCTGGTGAACCTGGCTGATCAGGTTTCCTGGGTTACCGCCATCTACCGTTAGGATTTACAACTCAACCCTCCTAGTGGCACTGCGGCTTAAATGGCAGAGGGGAGCTCATGCAGACTCGTGCATTTGATTTCCATATATATCCCGTAATAGTTTTCACATGATCGCAGACTGCCTGGATACAACGCTATAAAATGTGATTGTTTTAGCAGACAGTGTTGCATTTTATTCATTTTTTGTGAAGCATTGTAGGTTAGAACAGCAAATAATTTATTTCTTTTCACAACAAAGTCACAGTCTCACTGGCTGTTGTGCATAATTTACTTTATATATGGACTAATGCACCATAAATTCGTAACAGGTATTGGATTTGATTATTCTTTGAAAGAGTACTTTGTAATTTAATGCCTCCTGGCTCATGAAAAATAAAACATCAGTGAAAGGACCATGATTTCTCAGACACACAATAGATTTATTAAAATGAACAAGGTATCCAAGTCCTAAGTATGCAAAGTCCTAGCGTTTTTTTTTCCTTTCTTTCTTTTCTACATGAATGATTTAGTCATTCATTCTATATAGAGCCCCATGGTAACAGAAACAAACCATATCTTTTAATAGATTTAAGAATAGTGGGGTATAAACCTGTGATGGTACTCTTGATGTACTTTTAATCTCTGTCAGACAGCTGATTGGGAACTGCAACATGAATAACATGCATCTACGTTAGCAGTGTGGTTCACACGCAACAGCAGTTTTTTCCACCCTTTCCCATTGCTACATGGAAAGTTTGGACTAACAGTAACAGACTGCATTGCTGGAACATTGTTGTTTAGACACTGTGTAATATACTGTAACATTGATACAACGGCTATGTGTCCATGTCATTCATTTTCCAAGACTGTGGCTATATTGGAATATTGGAGTTTTATGGGGAAAAACTATATGTGATGTAAATCAGTGGCATTCAGCATCATGTACCAATGCCCACTGGAATTTTCTGGGTAATATGGTTTCGTGACCTTAAAATGTGTATGGTAAGTATATGGAAATTCCTCCTCTAACCCAATCCTGTTGTTTTAAATATTTGAAATCAACAAATATTATTATGATATTAAGTACACATAAGCACATAGGGCTAGAGCACCTTTAGGCGCAGATCCTTCTGCCTCTTTGGTTCAGTATACATTGTTACTCTTACATACTATATCATTCAAATGATTCTGAGTGAAACAGTAAAAATTAGACAGATTTTCATGTATTCTTATTGGTGACTGTTCACTTCAGGTCACAACAAGTGCAATGTCCCTTTAAGGGAGGATATACAGAACAAGGAACATGTGCCCACAATGCACACAAATACAGTCAATGTGCTTCAAGACATGACTTCAGTACATAGGCTCCAGTTCTTCTCTTGTGACACAAAGCATCTGACAGAGTGCAAAACAGAAAAAAGATAGGGAGGGAGAAAGACAGAGAGATGTGCAGTCTCACATAGCGTTGCAACCAGAGTGCTACTGTGTGGTTCAAGGAAGTAAAATTAGGTACTATTCAGCTCTAAATTCAGCTCTTCCACATAAAAATTACCCATACAATTTGAATGTTTTCATGGGACATATATGAAATCCAGTCCTATGACCTATCCAGTCTCAGACATTACCATTATGGCTCCAGTGTATTAAAACATAACCTACATGCTCATGACAAACCAGTAATGTTTTAACCAGTTTCTTCTGTACTTAGTAACATTGCTTTCGGTTAGTGGACTGTAACGTGTATATAGAAAGCCACAGTAGTGTTAACAGCTTGGGTTCTGACATCAGGGAAGCTGATTAAAACCATTGAATGGAACAACCCCCAGACTTGGCTGATGGCACTGGTCACCTTCCAGCTCTCCAATCTATGAAACACAATATGAGTACATATTTGTTTTGAATGATTTTTAAAAATTGATTTCTGTCAAAATGCCAAAGGCTTTTCTTAATTTGTTTAACCTCACCTCAGTTTATTTATTTGTTAAACTATTGTTTATTGTCTTTTTAAATCAGAATCATTAATGCTTTTGGAGATGAGGCAGGTAAATTCATTTTCAACGTAATGTCTATTGATATTGCGAATATAGTCTCACCCTTACTGAACATCATATTTATGTATTGACATATTTATCTGTTTTGACAGAATATCTATATCCCCAGACAGTCATCTGATGTGGTCCCGAATACTAATGTCATGAACTCACGTAAATTTACTTAAATATGTGCTATAGTTCAAGTAAGTGTGTTGTGTCCATACTGATCCTGAATCCCTATAGAAAATTTGAAGTTAAAATAACTATAGGAGAAACTTGCACCTCATATATACACAAATCACTGCCCATGCCTCACACTAGAAAAGGTGTGAACTGTAATAGTCTGTATTCATGAATGTTGTTGTATAATTGTAGCACACGTCTTGATTTTCTTCTACTTTCTTAACTGGGGTATTGAATTAGATAGTGTGCCAACTGTATCCCCAGTAGAGTGGTTTAGGTTATAACTATCTTTGTGTAACTGTAGTCGGGGAGGTGGGGTTTGCGTAACTCAGGACGAAAGGTAACACGCGCTTTGTTTCAGATTTTCCTTTTTTAGGTAATTCTACCTCTGAAAGCTTTGTGTTTAGACAGCATTGCCCCCTTGGCTTGGTGGAACAAAGGCAGTTCGGAAAAACACTCTTCTCCCTGGAGCTTTGTCTCTGCTCTCATCTACAGAGGGCAACCAACACTTTTTCACATGACTGAAATACATATGCAAAATGCATATGCAAAAAGTGTTTATGAGTCAGAGAATCTGAAATCTGAAATGCAATTCAATTATATCCCGTCTTGCACTGGTATGACAGAAACAACAAGCATATGCTTTGCTAGTGATATTTTTAAGAAGAAAAATAGGGTGTTATGTGGATGTAAGGAACCAACCAATAGCTTTCAAAGAAGCAGTTCTGAGAGGAATGCTAAGTTCAAATGATCTGTATATGAAAGCCATGGGAAAACTGGTGTCTTGAACATTTTACATTTGTTACATATTTAGTGTTGCAGACATGTTAAACATACACTGATATATCTATTATCTATCTCTATAGATAGATAGATAGATAGATAGATAGATAGATAGATAGATAGGTAGATAGATATTGCTTTCCAGTACTCCTGTCTTTGTAGGTTACCTCCTACAACTGATATATATGAAAAGGAAGCCCAATATCATTTCAAAATCTCCTATACAGTAATAATTTAATATTGGAAGGACATTTAGAGGTTTAAGTACCTTGAGTGAACTTTGAATGAAATGCACACAGAGGATGTTTTGTGGTTGCAGCCTGTGCTGCAAAAGACATCTGATCATGAGATATGATATGAGAGGATACAGTAATCAGAGGATATAGATCTATGGAATGAGACTCCCATCCGATGGAGATGGAGGATCTGAAGAACAGGGAAAACTGACAATAAAAAAGACAAATACTGGAAACAATTTCAAGAAATGTGCCTCTCAACCTGTAGGCAATGTCAACAATAAGAACAACAACAACAACAACAGAAGATTTAAACAGAAGTCATGCAAAAAAAATCGATTAAACTGCAAATGCCAGCCTGCCATGTCAAGGAAAAAAAGTAGTTGAAAATCAGCAGGAACCTCTGAATGTTTGGTGGATGTGAGAGGTAAATAGCTGCATTGATTCTTTCGGGATCAAAGTGAGTTTGCGTTTGGTAAACAGCGTGCGTCACCTCGTAGGTGTGACTCGATTGCTTGAGTATCTTTTCTCCTATTACCGAAAGGCCACGAAACACCCAGTACTGGACGCATAGCATTTTGCCTTGATATTCAAGTGAGCTTACAACCCACATGAGGCCATCACTGAAACGAACAGACAGTGTTGTGCAAAAAACAAAAAGCAACTTAACCGAAGAATTTTTATTTTAAATGTAAGAAACATTAAGGGATATTCCAATTGTGATAAATTTGAATCTTGAAGCTGAATTGAGTGCAACATAGGATATAGAATGAGAGAGGAAAGTAAAGAGTGGAAGGATGATCATTTGTAATGACTTTCTCAGAACTACACCTTCACCTTCCTAAAGGACACTTCAAGCCCCAGTGTTTCTTGCGTCTTACCTCAAGGATTTGAGTTCATTAAGAAGTTTGGTCTCCAAGGTAAGGGATCAGTCACAGCTGCAGTGCTGGCAAGCAAGCGCTGAGAGTTCAGTATGGGACGTATGTTCACCATGGTTGTGCCTGCTTCCTATGAGGTAAAACTGGCTTCCTCTTTTGATCCCTCGGGGGCCTGTTTGACTGTCCCACAGAGAATGTCTATTAAGTTACATTCAGAAAGCTCTGTTTACAGTCAATATGGTGCCCGAGTTACATTTCAACATGCCCCGCAACGTCAGCAATCATTCACACTGGAAATAGATCTTGATATAAAATAGGAACATTATATTCCAAACTTTTTTTGACGTGCTGATTTTTTTTTTCTTTCACGTGGTGTGACATATGCTGTGTGCTCCTGTAATGCTAAGCAGCCAAATCTGGGGGTTATATCTGAATTAAGACGATTGACTGATGAGTCCCTCATATGAATCATCTGTGAAAGTCCAGGCAAATCCATTGAACTCCCAGCGAATCACCCCATGAGCCTGTCCACCCAGGTGCCGTCCGTCTACACCAGCACAGCCAGATGCAAATCAAGCGCTGGTATATTTTGCTCATTGCAAAACATCAGTGCTGCCATCAGTGCCAGCAGTCTACCAATTACGGTACTCACACTCTCTCTCTGCATTATCTCAAAGTACATGTAATTAAAGCAATTTATTACACAAAGTGGTGTTTACCAACAGCTCAGACGTCCAAAGGAAAGCACAGTCTAAATACTAACATTCAAAATCACCAATATTAAACATGTACACCATGATGCTACATTACCAGTTGTGTTTTGCCTTATCTCTTAATTTGTGCAATTAGCACTTCCAAATGATCAGGCTAGACTTATACTAACAACGGAAAAATACAAATATATCTAAATAAATATAAAAATACCTGCACTGCAGTTACTGCCACTGAGAAATTGTCTGAGTGGGATGAAATCTAAAAATATTTACTGCACATGTAAAATTGCCATGTATTTCCTTGCTGGAAACAAAAGTGTGGACATGGATGACATTAGCCTATGCTTGCTTGACATTTAAAAAATGCTTGGTAGAGTTAGAGGACCTGATGGCCGTCACACTCTGAGAGTAGCTGCAAAGGAGGGCACACAGACACGGGCATGCGTGACCCAAAACGGATCTGCTTAGGCAGCAAGAACAAAGCGCTGTAGGTGTGGGATCTTCATGCGGCTGAGAGTCACTCTTTCCAGATTTACTGCGTCTGCCCTCTTCACTCGCTAAGTGCACTGTGGTAATCCAAAAGGATTGTCAAGTATTTTTAGGGATGGATTTACTAGTGCCCCGGTGCTGATCCTTTGATGGCAAGAGTACTGCTGAGTAGCCATGTACTTTGTGTTTGATGAGCTTGACATTATTTACACAACTTTGTTTTTCTCTACCCTTGATAGCCAATGTATTTTGATTGTATTATTTCCTATTAGCTTTATTGCTATTATTCTTACCACTTCCTGATGCTGAACCAGATGATGAGCAATATCTGCAAGAGGAGAAAATGATGAGCCATTTGATAAATACACAAGCAAAGCAAATGTGTAGCACTAATGCAATTCTTGTGGAAATTAACTCAAATGGGGTCATTTTATTTTTCTGCTAATTTGTTAAGACCTTACCATATTAGAAAATATCACAAGGTGAACAGAAAATGACTACCCGGGCTTACATTTTGTCATTGTAGTCACTTTGTGTTAGCTATCACCCACAGCACCTTTGATTAAAATAAAGGCACAGTTAATTGGTACACACTGTCTGAAAATTTTACTCTGCAAAATTTCATCCATTATTCAAAGAACACTTTCTGAAATGCCACATGGAAAATGGATAATTATACAGTGTTTTACTATGTGGTAACAGTGGATGTCTGATCAGGAGAGAATCTATTTATGCATACACACAGCAGCTGTAATTTGCAACAGAATATGGCTTGATGATTACCATATTAACTCCAAGAATCTTACTTTATGATTAGCATATTAACACCAAGAATCTTGCTTTATAATTACCATATTAACGGCAAGAATCTTCCATCGTGATTACCATTTTAATACATATAAATTGCTTGATGATTATCATTTGAACAT
Source organism: Megalops atlanticus (assembly GCA_019176425.1). NCBI lineage: Eukaryota > Metazoa > Chordata > Actinopteri > Elopiformes > Megalopidae > Megalops > Megalops atlanticus. The sequence goes on along the minus strand of CM032880.1, from coordinate 30,248,955 downwards.
GCATAACCTTCCTTGATGATTTCCACATTTCTATGCAGTAAAGATGAAATAGCTCTCAGGTGCTCATTCCATTCAGTTTGCCATTCATTTCAATGGCAGGTAGTTGCATGGAAAATATATCATTTACCACACAGCTTAGAATCCTGTCCAATCAACAATCATTAGCGTTTTAGATGTGTGTCACAGAGATAGACTCCAAGCCTCTCCATATGGCCATTTAAGAGCAAGGAGAGTTCACATGATTTATAGCATAACTCAGGGGATAGAGCATGTTGCAACCCCCAAATGCGTGCAAAGAATATTTAATAAGAGAGTGAACAGCCCTGTACATTCAGTTTATTTTGCTTCTGGATGTAACAGTGTGGAGCAAGATATTGCTTCTGTTGTGTTTGCCAATGTCAAAGTAAGAAGGCTTGTTGGCAGGCCAGGAAAATGAGAAATAATAAAAATAAAAGCCAGCATTAATTCTGCTACAGTCAGCCCATGTAGTAGATGGGCCCCCATTTCATAAACCCTGTCCTTATTGCATAGCTAGCTGTATTCATTTGCCTGTCTGTGTTTTGACTATACCCTCTCAATAATACACACACCTCCAACAAAGCCACAGTCAAGTTAAGCAGTTTCACTGGAGGACACTCACTTGCTAAAAAAGGATTTGCAATTCAAAGGAAACGAGTAGTAAACTGCAGCACACAGCATTGAGCATTAAGTTACACACCTTGAGCAAACACAAAAACATTTCTCTGAGGAAATGTACTATTTATTGATTTTGTTTTAACTTTTTAAATATACAGTTCCCCACAGCAAAAACTATGGGGCAGTGCAGTAACCATTCAGTCTCCATTGATCTCCTCAGCGTTCACTTGATTCACAGATCGGAAGTCAATCACAAACTTTTTTATACATAGCTCCAACTATTACACCAAAAGGGCAATGTGGTGTATTAACCTTTGCAAAACAGTTCCATTGGACCGCTGACAATCCAATAGAAAACTTGTCAAATCCTGTAAAATCCTATAATTAATTAGCCTCCCTGGCATTTTTTGTGAAGCAAGCACACAATCACTATCATTCACAATTTCAGATTGAAGACTTACTTAGTAACATTTGCACTGCAAGAAGATATTAGTTTGATTTAAATTTGCAGGGCAATCAGAGTTGGAAACTGAGTCCCCTGCTACGGCATCTGTTTTGCAGGCAGTAATAAAAGACAATTATTTATCAATAAGCCCAGAAATATGCTGTGTTGAAAGTCATTATATTCATAATTTTTTCATGGCAGTTATGTGAAATATGTGCTGACTTGTCCCTGAGCTAGTAGTGAGAACTACCCTCACACCTCATTTCCATGTTGGGAGGACAGGTTTCACTGGAACATTTCACACACCTACATAATTAACATCCCATTCAGCCTGATCAATGCACCTACAATGCAAGTACATTAAACTGCTGTGAGTGGGAGATTCATTACCATGGCAATATGATACCATGTCCGTCAGTCGCAAGGTGCCGTCAGTCACAAAAGCTGACTGTGATCTAGTGACTGTGATGTATGGTAGTGTACTTGGCTTCCCTTGTCTAGTCAAGTTGCGCAACTAACTTAAATGGTGGTAGGGTCTGAATACTGTTATGCTTACACTCACTGGTCTGAGAGTGTTGTAAGTCTGGTCTGACACTGTTGCCCATTCAACTGGAAAGCACACACGTCTGTTCTTTTTTTGCTGGAAGTCCTGGAAATGATTTTCATGCATGCTTTCCTGGTTTATTTGGCCTCACTACTGTCCACACTGTCCAGAGCTGTCAATTGGGAATCTTCCATATTAGGGAAGATTGAAGGTGGAGGAATCAGGATCATTTCTCCTTATACATCTGCTGACCCAATGCTCAAAGCTGTAACTCAGGAAACGGAGTTACAACATTCAGCAGAGGCAGAGGCCTGGCACCGGAGCTTCTCCGCCCCGCCCTATGCCAACCCCACGAGGTCGCACCAGGAAAGCTGTGCCAGGAAGGCTCCCCTGGGAATGGTAAGGAGATGAAGCAGTCAAGGTAACTGCAGGGTTCGTTCTGAAGCCTACGGGTGCAGCTGGGGTGGAGCCAAATCGTAAACATGCTGTGTCCACTGGCTGAGGGAACACGGTTGTGAGGTCACATAACAGCACTATAATAACACTGGCATGAAACCAGCATACACTGAATAAAATAAAAAAGGGGTACAGGTAGCAACTGTGCAACCCCAGAGGACCAAAATAAATTTTCATCTCCTAGCCAGCTTAGCCAAGGGGAATCTGTAAGGCCACAGGGAAGAGCTTTCAAGGTACAGAGGCAGGACAGACTGATGAAATGCAGTGGAAAAAAGTGGTTACCTGCATGGTAGGAATGAAACGGGGACCTGAGTATGTGAAAACCACATAATGACAGCATTTTCTGTGGTGAAAATTAACAGAAGGGCGAATCTAAGTACAGCAAGTATCTTAGTGAAAGAAACATTTCAAACACCCTTTTGATGAAGTCTCAAAGTTCATTTTCAGTAGCGCTTCACTAGACCATAAATGCAATTTGGCACTCTGCCTTCCTCCTAAAGTATGAAGAATATCATCCTAATTCCACTATTTCAGCCATGAAATGCTCTGGTTATCTAAATTGTTACATTGCCACACAATGTGAACATGTAGCCAGTGAAAACATGACAGCATTTACATTGTAAAACAGGCAAATCAAGTGTGAGCCATTCTTAAAAATGTTCTACTAGATTTAACAATATGTTCATATTTGAGGAACCTAAGACATTCTCTTTTGAGAACCTGACGTATCAATTTAGTAAAGTAAAGGATAATAGTATGCACATTTAAAAAAAGGCAATACAAATCACAAAGTTACCCTCCTTTTCTCCTGCTCTGTTTCCTGAAAGTCCTTTAGTTGTGATTTATTACATCGTTTGAGGAACAATGTATGGTGTGAAAGAGGCATCACCCTGTGGCAAGCCCACTCTTTGAGAGACCTTGAGCTTGTTCATGACATCTGAACCAGAAAAGGGGAGAAAAAAAAACACAGAAGGCTTTTGAAAAAGAAATTGAGCAACCTCACTTCAGAGGAGATTTAAACATCACTGGGGAGAGGTAGCCAGGCGCAGAAAACGAAATTGTCCTTCTTAAAATGATCAACTGAGCCATTTTTGTCAGGATATTACCTGGTGATAGTTGGAATGGTGACTAAGGTATTGGTTGGCAGGCTATGTGGAGAAAAGAATAAGAAACAACTGCACTGTAGATTATGTTCATTTCCTGATAAAAGTATGTAATCTCAAAGTGCAAACTGGTTATTTTAAAATAAATGAGGGCCAGTTCTGAATCTGAGGGGAAACTGGGGGAAAGTAATTTTTTTTTTTATTCTCTTCATAATTTGAAACTTACTTTCAGTCCAGATATCCCCCCGTATCCCCCCTTTTTTGCACCACAATCTTAAGATAAAAGACCTTTGGCTCCCAAGTGGGTTTTCTGGTATAGGTATTCCTTGCAAGTGCAGTCCTACAGTCCAAGACACTGCAAGTTTGAGACAGGGCTGCATCAAATGACCAGCACTCCACAGCAGCGGAACATTATTGGCTTTGTTTAGCCGTGGTAAGGTGAGTTATGTTAATCAGGGTCCCTTTGTCATGACATGCATTAGCACTCGCTGGTGACTCATCACGCACCTATGGATTCCTCAGCCATCACCCTCCTTCATGCACTGTGGGCCTTGTAATGTGGTAAAATAACTGGTGGTTGCATGCAAGTGCATTGGAGGACTCCGTTTATTGTGCTTCAGTGCTCTCGTGCCCGTGGACTGGATGTTGCAGTGAGGCGAGCTTAATGTTCAGTTGGTGATTTCAAAGTTAGGATGAAAGGGGGAACCAGCGCAGAAAAAGAACAACAGGACCTTTAAAAGCTGTCACAGAGTCCTTAACTAAATAGCTGCGTGCTCACAAGTAAACAAATAGATGGTATCTATCCAAGACAATAATTGCGGACTTTCATGCACTTGTTTATAACTTTATGTGTACATCAGTACACCCTTCCATGAAACCATGAAAACCAAATCTTTGTTTCATGACTCATGCAGTTGTATCCACATTGAGCTGCTAAAAGAGCCAGACTACTTTGTTTTTCAGTATAGCAGGAGAACAAGAGACCAAGGGAGAGTGCTTGCTATTTACAGGAACTTGTTACTGTACAGTGAATTCAAATTAAATGGACCCAAAACCAATAGATCCAGGATGCCATTTTTTCTAGTTCCATAACATTCCAGATTTCAGATTTATCTGAGTGTCTCAATGAAATCGTTAGCCTTGATTTCACCTTCTTTCCTAGGGACTTCATTAGAGGTTCATTTACATGTTAATGTATGGCACACTTAGAAACCACACTGAAAATAATTGGCACTCAACGTAGTCTTTTAAGTGGAAAACAAACACTTTCAATATCTCTGTAGAAAGTCTACAATTGCAAAAGTGAAATACAATTCACACTGATACAGATCTTGTGATATCATCTCCTGTATGAAGACTAAGCAGTGTGTCATTACAGCTGAAGTGTTTGTAACATGTCACCTTTTTTTTGACTATTTATTGCTTTGACCATGAAGAAATGGGAATAAGCAAGGCTTCCTCTCAAAATGTACATTATAAAGCTACTCTCATAACCAGCATAACTAGGAATAAAACAATATTTTATTATTACAGTATAATATTCTTGAGTTTTATTTTAAAGACAGGTCCAAGCAAGGAGTAAATAATCTTTCAATTTTCCTTCTGTTGTGTGTCTGAACCTCTTAGTGCCAGTGCGAAGGATAAGCATTCTCAGGCCTTTGATTTCAATGTACCATCCCAAGTGAATCACCCTAACAAGGCAAATGAGTGTCTCTCTGTTGCTTGTTATATAATGCATATTCTAACATTTTAATGGCTTCTGTATTGCCTTCTGGATCTGTACAAGGATCATTAATTGAAAACAAATCCCCCCCTTCCTTACCATAAACACTTCATAATAAAATATCTGATGAGAAAATCGAATATTCTGAGAGAGTCTGGAACCTGTTGCAGCAATTTTCTGCTGACGTACTTTAGAGCAAGAGTACCAGAGGATTCGTTTTTTTCAGGTGCATTCAGATATGAGTAGACATCTGGATGATCCGTAAGTGTAGTGACAGATAATTATGTCTTGATATCATTCCTCAGAGACATGGGCACTAAATTCTAAATTCCACAACACTTCAAGCACTTAAAGAGTTATCACAACTCATCTTATCAAAGAGAATTAAGGTATGAATTGTAAGAATGTGTCAAGTGTCAAAGTCACTTGCTTGAATATGGCATTTACGGCCGGCTTGCAAGGAAGAAGCCTCTAGGCAAACCACAAAAAATACATGCTGTGAACCTCACCTGAATGGCAATTGGATGCATGTCTTATGGTAAGACCTCTATTTTCTCAACATGACTGCTCTGTACAATTGTATTAAGAATATGTATAAGGATGTTTTAAGCACAAAAATAATCCACTATACGCATCATTCTCACATAATCAGGGGTATAAATACATCTCTCTCTCTCTCTCTCTCTCACACACACACACACACACACACACACACACACACATACACACCACTATGCTCCTTATTTTTTAACTATAATATAACATACTACCCTGGTCTGGAGTCCAACCAGGACTGCTCATGTTTTAATTAACTGGGATAGTTTTCCAGGCCACCAGCCTGGTGATAAACACCCAGTCATTGCTCCAGTGCTGTGAGCCAGCATGCCTCTAGCCAGTGTCGTTAGCATAAAACAGTAGCATTTTCTCTGTGTAAGAATCTAGAGCCATAACAGATTCGACCGAAAAGGGATGTCAGCACAGTACTGTAAGGCAGACACAGGTCAAGTGAACAAAATTAATTTCTGTCACTTTGTCCCTGGAAAAACGTAATCTTGAGCCGGGCTGTGCTCAGCTGGATGAACGAGGCCCCCGTGTCCGCTGTGGCTTCCGTTAACAAGCGGGGGGGAGGGGAAAAAAACAGACAGCAGCACGAGTGGCCCATCTGTTGGCATTGTAGGCAGTGCAAAATCCAGCAAAGTCCAGCAAGCAGCTTTGATAGCTACAGAGGGGATACTGAGACCATATTCACAGTTTGGCAATGCTGTGAATCCTTGTTTGCTGATTACACAGACCCAAAACTAAATCGCCCACGGAAAGCCGGAGGTTTTTTTTATTTTTCAGCTTTTTTTTGCATCAAATCCAGACAAATCCACAATGACCCGCCGTGCTTTTCCCTAAGAAGGTCAGACGTGAGCGACAGGTCTGGGATATTATGCTCAGTCAGTTTTTTTTTTTTTAGGGTGGGAGGTGGACCATGTTTCTGGTTTTTTAACAGAGTGACAGCCGGTGTTTTTTCTTTCTTTCTTTCTTTCTTTCTTTTTTTTGGTGTAACTGTACTGCTGGGTAAGGACGTGTCCTGCTCTGTGAATCTCCCTGGAGCTCAACTCTGCTGCATCAGCGTTGCTGCAAGGTTGAATATTATAAAACCAGGATGTGTCCTGCTGCCTCCATCATTACCTCCTGCTGTCCCCCCAAGCAGAGACACAGACATGACCAGGAGTCCAACTTTAATTAAACATTTTTACACAAAATGGAGTGACAAGAAAAAAATAAGTCATTTACAATCATTTTATAGGCTCAGGTATGTATTAACCTTGAATCAAAATTGACATTCAAAATATGTCAGTTTGAGATAGATTCCAATTCTTTGCAAAAAGAATGTTTTAGCAAACCATTTTTGCAATGTAACTTAAGAAGTAAATATTTTTGTCTTGGTTTCATCTAGTTTCGCCGTGTGGCAGTACCCACATATAAACAGAAAATTGAGGACAGCAATTTATTATGCAAACTTGAAATGACCTCCAGAACTCACTTAAGGCACAGTTGAGAATATTTATTTCATCATAGCTAATTACATGTTGTTAAATCTGATCGTGTAACCTAGAGAAAACATGGATCATATGAGAAGTGGATATTGAACACTAGAATGGATCTGAATGGAATTTGCAGTAATATGGCTGTGAAAATGACATTTTTTTTACTTTATAAGACGTACATTACAATGCTCAGCTTAACAATGAGAAGATATCAATTTGAATGTACATTGGAAGCAATATAAATTGACAAAATAATACATGTATCAAGCAATATTGACTTCACCGCTGCTAGTTACAAGGACAATCCAAATGGCGTACAAAATTATGGCTTAAAACAAAAAACATTGACCAGGACAGAAAAATACATTTTGAGAGGAGAGTTTATTTTCACACATTAACACATTTGAAAGGATGTGCTGTGACGTGACATTTGAAAACAAGTATATGTAATTGCAAACAAATACACTGAGTAAGCTTTGCTTTTTTATTAATAAAATCAAATTCATCAACATAAATTAATCAGATAAAAGGCCCACTACTATATCAGTGTTACTGTAGTAATCATACATTTGAGCCAGTGAATGCAACTCAACAGACCATTAAAAGTTATACAGAAAAATAAATTGGATATTTTGCTTCTGGCAACTCAAGGAGTTAGAATGTTCAAATAGTTTTTGTCATAAATACGAAAGCCAAGCTAATCAAAAAAAGGTTTTCAGTTATTAATGGACAACGTTAATTTTAATCCAGAGATATAAATATGATTTATTATTATTGGCATCTCCGAACTGGCCAACAGGGCCAGAGGCTGTTTCCACCAGTCAAAGCATTTCAGCCTGTGCTCCTCTGCTGGAACATCTGGTGTCACATAACATAAGGAACATTAACATTAAAGCTCAGGAAAATGTGACCCTCAAAGTGTTCTTTCAAATATCTTGATGTAATTATACAACATTTTGCTCCATGCCTGTGGCTCTGTGAAAGCCAAATATTGATTAAAACCAGGGAAAAAACATCAACCATGTATATGAATAATTGTGAGCTATGGCAGAGCATATAACCTGGCAAAATACTTCACATGTCAAGTAACCTGCCAGTGAAATAAAGGGATATTAGTTTAAACAGCAGCTACAGCATTCAGTCTCTGAGATCCTTTATGGTGGATAAGCCACAGTATCGTAAATTTTGAATAATATCATGGGAAGGATGCTGTGTCTTGCAAATGTAACTAAACGTAGAGAGCAGATAAGCATAGTTATACACATGTACCCATCTGTCACTCACTGTCTGCTCAGTGAGGAAATGGTGCTAAGAAAAAAAAGATCACAAATGTTTATGGCCATTACTGTACAAGCCCTTCTTCTGTTGGGCAAAGTGTACCACGTAGTCTGTAACAGTGTTTTTAGCCCCAAAGTGGTGGAATGAGGCTCCTATAGTGGATAGCGGACCCATTCCCAACAGCTGAGTTGCTGGCCATCTCACAAGGTGAAGACCCACCTCTTCAGGTCACATCCTGGATCACTTAATGAAGCATAACTCACCTTTTTCTTATCTGTGTAGTGTTATTGTATGTTGTATTGCTATATTGCAATTATGTAGCATGCTTACGAATTTACCAAAACATGTATATACTAGTTATCATATCTAGTCTATACTAGTTATCACTGTGTAAGGTGCTAAATCATATTCAGATGTGTGTCCTGTGCGTATTGACTTTCATGCAACTTTCTTAGATGCATTTTGTAGCCTTCCTTTATAAGCCACCCTGTATAAAAGCATCATCTAAATGCAAAAAATGTTAATGTCGCGTGTAATTCTTTCCAAGTTACATGAGTCCATAAATACTGTAAAGTGAAGTCTCTATATTTGATGCCATGGAATTTGGACACAACTTTAACTGGGTACAAATAATATATATGACCTCACATACACACCCTCACAGTTTTGATGCTGGGGAAATATATCCTTTTTGGCAGAATTCAAACAGTCAATCTCTGATTGATCTCTGGCACTCTTTTACTGCATTGCTGCCTGCAGGCAATTATACGTGTTTAAAAAATGCCTGAAAACACTACTTTATATCCAAGCTAAGGTACAGTATATATTTTTTCATGCTGTATGACATATTAAATACACATATAAACTACACATATTGGAACCTTATCTCAAACCTCTTGGTCTCAGAAAAGGTTCCAGCTCCTTTACTGGGTAACCATGTTTCTTATTTGTATCTTATGGGTGTTGCAGAAGGAAATGGCATTGGGATATAAAGTCTGTCTAGGTTGTGTCTAAAGTGATGCACTAAATATCGATGTGTTCCAACATGGGCTTTCATTTAACAAAATGCAGAAATAATTAAGTAATAAACTAATGGAGAGGAATTTCCCTATGCTACTTTGAGAAAGCAAGCATTGATCTGTTGATACACTCTTGTGGGCTATCAGTCTCTTGCTTATCTTTGACTTAATTGCCTCTTTTTGTGCCTTGGGCCCAATCAATTTATTGAACCAGCTTTAGATCTGTCTTCCATTGATTAACCAGATTAACTCGGGTTTTGATCCTATCCTTTCAATTATTATTACTTTTCACTTAAATGAATAATAAAGTAACATTATTCTGAAAGTGAACTCAAACCATGGTAGGTATTGCATCAAGCTCATTGAGCCCAGTTAATTTCGGAACTATTCATGCGCCTTCCAGAAGGTGGTGTCCCAATACGACACCCTAGAACTTTGAAATGCGATATCAAAAAGAATTCCAAATAGGACTTGCGTAACGGCTGGCGGCAAGCCACGGAGCTCACAAAGCTAGAAGATTATTCAGGTGCTGTAGCAGATTCATCACTGTCAGGGTGCAGGTGGGGTTGTGAGGCAGAGAGGATGCTGGGATGCGAACCAGGAATCAAAGGGAGCAGGCACAGGTAGGCAGTGCTGAGACATCCAGTGAACAAGCAGGATTTTGATTAGGAAACTCAAAAATATGAACACACGTTTATTAGATCTGGTGTGTGGTGTTTACCTTACCCATCAGGGGACCCCGCATATCTGAAACAGTATATCTGCTTGGCATCAAGCAGGGGCAGCCAATGCCAGCTCTGCATTAAACTAGCAAAGCAGGGGAGGGGGTGGCAAAAACTAAGGAAATCGAACAAAGCGCCCTTACCCCAAAGTGTCCCTTACCAACCATAGGCCAATATGTGAGAAATTGAGAAAGCACAGTAATAAGTTTTTGATACAAGTTTTGCTTCCCTTTCATTACAGTCTGTTATGACTGACAATACATAGACCCTCTTAGGTATCAGTAGAGTTGATTAATCTGACCAATGACCGATGGGGAAAGATTAACAAAGCTCAATCCTCTGTCTTGATGAACAGCAATATTAATGTGACCTTGTTTTGTTTTTTTTTTTTCAATTAGTAAGGCCGATTGCAGATATTATTTCAGATTTGATGGGACACCCACGGCCCCAAAAGGATGGGACCATCTAAAATAAATAATGTAGGAGAATGAGTTCATCCTGATTGCCACACCTACTTGGTGACGTGCCATGTGTATGAAGACCTGCCCAGTATGTATCTCTTTTTCTCTTCTCATCTTATAAGGCAGGCATGGGGTTTAATCGTGGTACATCTAGTATCATCCAATTGTTTTGACCTGTTTATGTTGCAGTGACCTGTTCTTTGAGCCAACGGTCTTAATAAGAAATCGATTTTCACTCAGGATGTTAGGTTTACTAATGTGCAGTGTTCACTTAAAATCAACTTGACGAGAACTGAACATCCTTAGAGACCTCTTTCAAGGCTGAAGAAAGCAGACTGTCTATATACGAAATGAGTGTGTTAAATAGAACTGTTTCTGATAGACAATGTGCCACTCTGAACTGATACTTTTAAAGTGCCAATTTCTGGGGCCAGGCCATCTCATACCATCTAATTATGTAAGGAAAAACACACATACTGTAACTCATGATGGGCAGTTTGGCCCTTTTTACTGAACCAAATAATTTTATACTGTTCAGTATGAAGATACAGTTCACTGACTCACTGATTCATTTACTGGTGTTGAAACGAACCCCAATAAATGAGCAACAAAACATTGTGACATCCATCCCCCCGCCTTTGCAACAGTAAATTGCACTCAGATTAACATAAAATTAGCATTAAAATTAGCGTGGGTGTAAATTCAGGTAGGAATTATGATATTTTCTCTTCTTTGTTGGTTTAGCAGGATATAGAACAGAAGTCCCAGAGAATTCCTTTTCAAAGGAAAGGAAAGGTTCATTCTCAGTTAATAATGCTAGGTAGGTAGTTATCTAGTACCCATGAATGCCTCTTTTTCCAAAATACCACTATTTCCCATTTTTGCATAGATACCATAACCACTGGTGTATATTTAGTTCAGTATTTGGCATACATTCTGTTTTTCTAATTCTCTCAAAAAGTATGTGATTCTTATTCAATTCATCCAGTACTTTTCCATTAAAATCAGTGGGACATAATTTGACAAAAATAAAACTCAACACCTTTTACCTATTATGTTTGCACATGTTCAAACCAGAGAAACATTACATATGCAAGCCAACTATCTAAAGTACTCTTAAACATAAAAATGACAGGTGTATCATCAACACCAGAAAACTAATGACTGTGAAATATTAAAAAAGCAGAAATATTCCATGTCAGTACTCTGGCCCCCTAGCTCTTGTGTTTATGTTCTCCCCATCTGTCATTGTGTCCATGTGCTTTAGTTTTTCCTTGTGTTCCAGCCCTGCCCCGCTCTCCACCCTGTCTCCGCCCACCTGATCATCTCCACCTGCCTGCCTGCACACCTGCTTCCCATCACCTCATCACCCCAGCCCTATATCTACCCTGCTTGTCTCTGTCCTGTTTGCCAGATTGTTGCAGTGTTTATCTCCTGTTTTGTTTCTGCTGTGTTTTTGCTGGTAAGTCTTGCCATTGTTGTTCCTGCCTGTACCTCGACCTTGATTCTGCCTGCTGTCTTGCTCTGTTTGCCTGATTGTCTGCCTGCCTGGTTACCGACCCTGCCTGTTCCTGTTTTGACCCTGGTTTGCCCACGGACTGCCTGCCTGTTACCAACACTGCCTATTCTGGTTTTGCTACTTCGCCTGACGTCTTAATTAAAGCTTTTTGGAACCTGAAGCCCTGGTGTCTGCGCTTGAGTCCTTGCCTGAGCCCTGACAATTCCATATGTTTAGAACACAAAAAAATCTTAAAACATTTGTTAATGAAACTACCTAGTTACAGTCCCAAACATTAACTGTGGCCCTATGTGAAGGATAACCTTCACCTGTCCCCCCCCAAACTAAATTATTTAATTTTTCAAATGTCTTAGGATCTTGTCTTTCAATTTTCAATCTTGTCAATTGAGCTCATGTCAAACAATTTCACCTGAACAGGTTACTTAATTGTAATTGTTAGTTGTTGGTTGTATCTGTGTAAGCCAGCCATTGGTTAATTAGCCTAACAGGCTGTAGGTGAGGTGGGGATAAAAGAGGGTCATTTCAGGTAGAAGCACACTGGGTGTGCTGAGGGTTAAGACTGTAAGACTGAGATGCTTTACATCCCCTCCAGGTCTGCCGCATTACAAGACCTCTCCCTCAGCCTAGACTCTACACGCTTTTTTCACCAATAACACTACTGCTGTCAAAAGGCTTAGCGTAATGCTTGATAGCCAACTGTCCTCAAGTTGTAGCAGTGAGATGGGCGTGCAGATCCTTTTTTTTTTTTTTTTTTTTTTTCTTTTCCCACAACATCCGAAGGATCCGCCCCTACCTTTGTATTCTAGGCAGCTCCTAGTTGAGACCCTGGTCTTCCCACATCAGGACTATTAGCCTGGTCTGACACTATTGCTCATTAATCTTGAATGGATACACTTCTGTTTTGTGCTGGAAGTTGCTCTGAATAAGCGCATCTGCTAAGTGAATGTAATGTAATGTGGGCATGGTGACACTACACTGGTCAGCATAGGCACATTATGAAACTGGCAAAGGCAGAAGTAGCTCAAAACAAAGGCAAATTTTTGTACAAAAAATCTAGGATAAAGTTGTACTAAGAATGGCAAAACTGGAGGTGAAAGGAATGGTAAGATTTCAGTCCATCTAGCTAGCCAGCCACTGTAGCAGGAATATTTCCTTTGCTATCAATGTAATTGCATTACAGAGACACAGCTATTTAATTCAAGAATGAACACCTAGTTAGCTCTATTTATAGTATAACTTCACATATGGCCTGCTGTTTTAGTATGGTCATGAGTGATGATTCTGAATACATTTATAGCCTACCTATCATCTGATATTAAAAACTGAACTGGTGGGAATATATGCAAGCCCAGTTGGTGAGTTTGGGGATGCTGTCTCTGTAGCCCCTAGTAAACCCTGCAAATGTTTGAAACATCTGTTGCTGTTTTTATTCCCCCACGCAATCAGACATGGCCTCCTCCAGCAATTAAAACAAGGTAAAGCAAATGCAAGAAAAGGCAAACATGTACATTTTCAAACAAGCAAGTATTGCTGTATTGGCCTGATGCAAATAATAGTAATAATTTCCCAAGGATATGAGCAAAAATCCCATTCTTTGATATTATAAATAAATGATGAGTTTACATCTTCTGCTTCTGCACATAATACTATAATCTCGTATGGATTACTGTACATGAGCAATCAAATTAACTGAAATATGAAGATTAAAACATACTCACTATGATGGATTTGTCAATGAAACCCCTTGCTGTGACGTTCTTTCACAAATAAAATATTTTAAAGGGAAAGCAGAACATATGTCAATAATTTATGGTTATTGTGTTGCTTTCCATTACAGTTTACCAGCCTTTTAAAGCAATGAAAAGAAGTTCAAAACCAATAAGCAGTTCATTAGCACTAGCGTGCCACTTCAACTGCCTCTATTTATTTTCAATTTGATGGTCCAATGTGTGTTACTTAGTAATGTGCCTTTGTCTGTCGCACTCTAAACCGAATGCAATATTCATTGTGCTCAGTGTCTTGTCACTATTGGTAGAAAAGATACGAATCTTCAGGTCACAGCCATACTGCCTGGTCTGAATATTTTATCGGGCATTTGGAATCAAGTTTTTAAACAGAAGTGTATTCTTGACAACTACCTTGGTGCCAGGTGTATAGGGTGACTTACCTGAAGGCTCACATATGAGGTATAAATTCATCTGCTTGGCTGAACCTATGACCTGCTGTAAAATGATATTAGTTGCATTTGAGCCTGATACAGACCTTCTTGTTCAACTCTGACCCTCATCCTCGTGTTGCACACCCTACCACCTCCCCTTATGCATGGGTGCCATTTTCGTCTTTATTTCCACTTAAATAATTCACTGACGCTCAGTTTCCAGTGAAACTATGTAGCACTACAAGCACCCGTGGTGGTTTTGCATGATGTCTGCAGATGATATCAAGAAATGGTTACATTTAAGAGTTACATTACAGGTTTTGTATGTGAAACTGTATCCAGCTCAATTGTTTTCAGGATTACAGACATGGGAGTCTCGACAGAAATCAAATGACGATGAAAGGGGTTAAGAAAGATGACCTTCTGTCAGTCCAAGACCATCGTCTGGTTTCTTAACAACTTTCACTCATGATTAAATGCAAATATTACTTTTCTCCCCACAACAACCCACTTTAATCAGTTTGGAGATTACCAAAATAAAAAAAAGTTTGTTTTAAAACATGTAATTATTTTGTAAGTCAAAGATGAGACCAAGCATTGATTCAATTCAGGGTTAATACATTGTTGATCAATTCTGAGAGCTCAGTAAAACAATCTGAGTACAAGACAATCCCCTGGATTCAAAGCCATATCACCTGGGAAAATTGAATTGAATTATTCAGTTGAAAAACTCTAGATCAGTGAGGTGCTGTATTACAACCATGTATCTTAAAATAGCTCTGTAGTGCTGATTGACTCTCGGGTCACTTTACTGTGATATGGTGCTGATTTAATGTATGAGGATGTGTCATTTTTTGATAGATTAGCACTCTCTCAAGATGATTGCTCAGTTTTCATTCAATTCAGGCAAAATACAAGACAATGGCTTCTGAGTACCATTATGATATACATTTTCTGTGAATTTCTTTTACCTTCACAAAGATCTACATTAAAAATTGAAAGTGCACTGTATGTACACTGTGTGTACCAATGAGATGGACACATTTTCAAATCCCCCCACCCAATTTATAGCTACTAATAATAATCTATATAGTGCAGATGTGTATTTATAGAAGAATCCCAAAAAACGGGCTTTGATGTACTGTGCGAGGTTATTATAAATTATTTAAACCTTTTTTTATGCATGATGGTGTGGCTGCAAACACAGCTTCAGTCATCCTTTCCTGCTTGAGAGGAATCTTTAGGGCCTTCAGTTCTTCATTGTGAATATCTCTATAGTGGAGAACTGTGACAGGCTAAGAACAGGGGGAAAAAAGAATGTAGACTTGTGTGCCAGTCTGCGCTCTGACAAATCAGAGGAGGCAACCCAAGTACAACAAAGGTTTTGCACAGAGATTAGTGAGAAAAGTGCGGACACTTGAAATGCAAATTTTCATCAAACGACTGAAAAATGAAATGAATTTAATACAATGTTGCTCTTGAATACTTTAGGAACAGAGTGCACAGCAGTCTGTATCACTGCCATTGAATCAATAATGTTATTGTATAGTGTTTGCTTTAACCACATGCTCTAGTGAGATGGCAGTAATGGGATGACTGGGCTGGTACCAAAGATCTCAGTAACAACACTGCAATAAACTATGGGTTTTATGTTACTCTTGGCTTTTAAATTGAATTATTAGGGTTTACACAGATATGTAAGTTTTTCTGTCCCTACTTGAAGCGCATGTTGAGGTCACCCTGTATTTGGGAGGAACAACAATCTGTGTGAGAAATCTTTGCAAGACATTCCAATATTGCATTCTAATCTTACATTACATCACATTGTTGTCATTTGGCAGATGCTCTAGCTGGATATTTACTGAGGCAGTTGTAGGTTAAATACCTTGCCCAAGGGTACAACAGCAGTGCACCAGCAGGGAATCAAACCAGCAACCTTTTGGTTACAAGCCCTGCACCTTATCACTATACCAGACTACTCCAATAATCTTATTAATTGATAGCCTGTGTAAAGTTATACCTCCCAGATGCAACTCATTGCCATTAAGATGAACGGACAGGTCGATCCCTGACAGATTACAAATATAAGGTCACTTTTCTTAACCATCTTTACCTGACATCATCTTGAATTGCACAAAAGCCACTGAAGTATTGAAAGGTATGGTTTCATTCTACCTCACAAACAGCTAGAGCAACTGAAGGTAGAGTTTGCTCCACTGACGGAAATATATCCCTGCCATTCTAAAGACCACTTTTAATAAAGGGAATGTTTTTTTGTTAGTCAGCTCCTCAATTTGAATGTTTGACCGTAACAGAATAAGGTAAAATTAAAAACACAATGAAATAAAGAAACAACCATAAAAAAGAAGGATGATGGGAATGTGGCCCTCATCATGGAAAAAAGGAGATTTGTGTTATGTACCAACCCACAACTTATTAAAGAACTGATTTTCCTTATCGGGCAAGGCTGATTTTCCAAATTGGTTAAGGCTGGTGTGGGCTATTCCAAGGCCAACCTGGAATGCTGGAGGTTTCTGAATACGTTTGTGAATACGTTTGTGAATAAGGGTCACATTTTGTGAGACTTCTCTGAAAGTATAAAGGCAAGTTAGAAACGCGGCAGTCATAGGGAGAGGCCTCCCAGGAAACGGAAATGGAAACTGAACACACCACTGCAATTTACTGGCTCTGAGTAGACGCTGAACAGAATAATCAGTTCGCATTCACAGTTCACCCCATGGATTCTGTTGCAGGTTATTTTAGTACAATATATTGTAGCACACGTTTGCTCAGTTCAGCTAAAGACTTGAAAATAATATAGCTGTCATTCTCTTTTGATTCATTCTAAAACTAGAACTAACGAATTGAGACTAGTTTCAATTTATGCTTTTATACGTGTACATATATCCGGCAATATCAAGTTAGAACTGGAGGTAATGATGGGTATTTTTTTTTTTTTTTTTACCAAAGTAATGACTAGGCAAATGATGTCGTAAAAGGTCTACTCCCTGGAAATGTTTGACAAGACTACTATAAACATTTCTTTGTATTGATTACATACAGCAGATGAATAAATAATGTGTTTTTAAGCATTTTAAAACAGCATTTAACACCCCTACTCTTTGAAAATCTGCATAAGTCTGCATAAATGTGCCATTGACATTTGTTTCATCTTACAAAAGCACGATTTGGAAATGACTGATTTAGCTAGTTATCAACATGTAATACATCTGCTGTAACATATAGCTCTAAGTATTATTGAATTTAAAGTAAACCTCTGTCAAAATTATTGAAAACCTCAAATCTCACCCTGCTGGCAGTGAAATGTGTATCATTGTTGCTCATAGTGTTCCTGTCCAACGCAGGTCCTTTGGTAACACACATCATATGCATTTAACAGATAGTTCGCATTTACCAAAAGTTGTATTTGCAGTAGTCATGGAAACACTAAATTAATATGCAACACAAATATAGTTTCAACATAGAATGGTTCTGTCTTGCTCATCTGTATTTTAAAATCATGCCGAATGAAAATACAAGCAGCTGCTGGGCCATTAAAGCTTTGCTGGACAGTTTCCATAGCAACCGAATAAGAAAATTAGGAGTTTCAGTGAACACGAATGCAATGTAAAATGCATTCAACTTAATTCAGTCCATTAGCAGATTGTAGTGGAAAAAAGGAAATAACATGGGTATCTACAGATCATTCTTCATGAACTAATGTTGAACGTGAGAGGTTGATTTCAGGTACAATACATCAAATACACTGAAATTGGAATTGATCTCATTTTCTGCTTACGCTTCACAGAACACAAAGTGGTCAGGACAGTGAAGCCTTTGGCCATCTTCCCTCTCAGACTGAGTACGTATCTCTCCACATTGCATCTTGTCTCCCATACCCAGTCATAGCTTAGATCTTTCCCTTACTTGTGTCTTAGTTCTATTGCTGTAAAACATGTTGTATTGCTTTTGTGAATTAATTGTACCAACATATTTGCTGTAAAAATTGAAGCATGAAATCTCAGGTCTTGTGGCGAAGGAAGGCTAACGTTATTCAGCACTGCCATGTGTTTGCAATGAGAGACTAATGCAGTTAGCAATAAAACTTCACACAAAATCTTTGTGATGTTTGCAGAGTAATTGAACACTGAGTGCAAGTAGTGGCTGATCTTAAGCACAGTTTCTGGGAAGTCTAACTAATCTGCCAGAGAAACAGCCAGATAGTTTGCGCTTGTGATCTCTATATGGAAGGGGAGGTGGTGAGGCTTGGTGTGTGTGTGTGTGTGTGTGTGTGTGTGTGTGTGTGTGTGTGTGTGTGTGTGTAACAGTGAGGGGTCTAAGGGGCTGGTGTGGACTGTTTGGTGCCATGACAGGATGGCTCTGTGGTGGGTCTTTAATTGGCAATTTACTCATATTGAAGTTTATTATCAGGGTAATCTTTGTCACTACCTATCTAGGTAACTGAAGAAGAGACGTTATTAGTACTCTCATACCTGACACGATGGCAGTAGTTACAGTAGCACTAATTATATCAGCACTTTTTGATGGACTGACATTTGTTCAGATAAGGCCTGTTGTGATCTTTATTTGATGCAGTCTTATACTGTAGGTTTGTATATGCTGTGAAAAAGATTGTCTGCCAAGTGACAACACGTGAACATAAATTTACCACAAAACAGAGACCTGGTTCTGGGCCTCATCTCCAACAACGATGAGGCCACCTACCTGGACGAGGTGTAGAAGCTGGTAACCTGGTGTCAGGTGAACTGTCTCTATCTGAATGTCAGCAAAACCAAGGAGCTGGTTGTGGACTTCAGAAGGGGGCAGCAGCAGTCTTACACCCCACTCACGATTGGCGGGACCCAAGTGGAGAGAGTGAGTAGCTTCAGGTACCTTGGAGTTCATATCACTGAGGACCTGACCTGGACTAACCACACCCAAGCTCAGGTAAAAAAAGGCCAGACTAAGGATGTACCAACTGAGATTGCTGAGGAAATTCAGGGTCCCACCCGCAATTCTGAAAACTTTCTATACCTGTGGCTATAGAAAGCATACTGACCCAGTGCATCTCAGTGTGGTACACAAACTGTTCTGTACAGGACTCAAAGCCCTGCAGAGAGTGGTGCGTTTAGCTGAGCACATTTCCAGGACTGCCCATCCCTCTCTGCAGGACATCTACACCAAACGATGCAGTACCAGAGCTGTCAAAATTATTATGGACTCCACCCATCCCAGTAACTGCCTGTTCAGCTTGCTGAAATCCGGCAAGCGCTTCCGCAATCTGATGGCCAAAACTGAGAGGCTCAGGAGGAGCTTCTTCCCCCAGGCCATCAGACTCCTCAACACGGACATGCCCGCCACACTAACCTTGAACACATATTCTGGACTGTAATGATGTGATACTTTCTAGTTTTTATTTTATAATTGTTATTCTTTTTGTACATATTTTTTTACCTTCTAAGTTTTTATCCTTACTGTACATATTTTTTCTCCTTTTATCTATTTTTACCTAATTTATTTTTATCTGCTATTTTGCACAGTCAAAGGAGTCGGACCAAGTTTACATTTCACTGCGAGTTGTATACTGTTAATAACTGCGTATGTGATGAATAAAGTTCTTGATTCTTGCTTGTTTGTTTATATATTAAATATAGCCATAAATATAACATCTGACATTGTGCTACATTAAGACTTGTATAGTAAAGACTTTTATGACTGTGACATAAAGACTATGTACTGTACTACATACAGAATTTTTTTGTGACAAACATTGCTACAAGTAACAAGCATACTGTTATGCAAAAATACCATACATCCCCTGTAAACAATCAAAAATATATGGAAATAATACACACACACACAGTGAAAAGAGTCCAACTTTTTTCTCACAAAATGTGAGATATAGTGCTGTAGTGTATTTTCCCATCAGCTGGTATTTGTACTGGAGGAAATTTAAAAAAAAAACTGCAACAATACCATTCAATCACGTGTCTCAATAATAACTTCAATTCGCAGGGAAGGTGACAAAGCATCGGACCTCTTCAGAACTGACAGGTTCCCGTGGTTCCAGGCTCCCTGTGGGAGCAGCGGAATGTTATTCAAGGTGGTTCAGACCCAGATAACTTTACAAATGGTGGCTTTGGGAAAAAACAACACTCTTTTTCACCTTTATAGCTGAAAGAGCGTTTTCTATTTTCAATGGAATCATCCGCTTCACCTGGCGGATATTTGATCATTTTCACACAGCAAAATAGCCAACGTTAAATGAGCTCCCAAAGAGCCGACTGGAACAGAACTGGCTATTTGCTTATGTAAGTGAAAATAGATTTCTGTACAATGATACTGTGCTGGATAAGGACATGCGAAGTACTCAGCACAAACAAGTACCTATAGCTACCTTTATGAGCATGACTGTGAGTAAAATTTAAGTAATTAGATCAATTTCCAGAATGGAAGGAAAGCTTTTTCTTAATTGCTAGTCACATTTGCCATCATCTGTATAGGAGTTCCTAAACAACATAAAAAGCAGCTGTATAACTGACCAAAATATTGTCGGTCAAGCAGAGAGAGTGCTCACAGCATGGGGGATAATATCATTTCTGGAGCATTATTTGCTTCTTTTCTGTCACTCCTGTTTAGAATTCTGATCAACTAAGGAAGCATACAGTTGCCTTCCTTTTTTCTAGGTTTTCCTTGCTTTTGTTTTTATCAATTTATTTTTCGATTAGTTTTATTGGAGTATACAGCAACTATCATCATACATATTGCATAAAAATGTGGCGCAACAGTTTCATCATTGCAAATACCTTAAATAAGCATAACTTGTTATATTTTATCGTGAATTTACTGTTAAAAAGTTTTCATTTCATTAACTATTGTGGCTTTGATAATATTATGCTTATATTCTCTGCCAAGCACAAAATACTTCATAACTACTTTTTTCTTGTTTAACACAATATGTGCTACAGTTGAACTTGGAGAGTTGTTCGCTGCATTCTGGAACTGTCATTAAAATAACCAAACAAACAAAAAAAAAACACTGGATCACCAGGGTCTCATTAAGGGGTCAGGGAGATTTGCTTAATTGCATCTGTAGTTCTGCTTGTTTATATGAGCATTCCAAGTGCAGTTAATTTTCAAGGGTTTCTAGCATGACCAATGACTGTCCTCCCTGGTGAGTTACTATTTTATTTTGTACAGGGCTACATGAGGGTATGAAAGGGACCCCATAATTTCCTTCTGCATGAAACCACATCTGACTGAGTGGCAGGAAAATGAATGAAAATAAATGAAATAAAGGCTTGAGTTTGTTGATGTGTCCATCACCAGTTCCATTCATGTATTATCCCTACTTACCAAAATATGACATATGCTTCCCACCTCTTTATATGTCAGGGGATTGCTACTAGAACTTTATGGTGATTTTCTTTTTTGGTGATTTATGGTGAGTTTCTGGATTAGATATATGATAATTAACTCACTTATTCATCCTGAAAATAATCCCCAATGTATTTTAATCAAAGGCATTTTTTTATTATTTGATAACTTCTCAAATATAGGTTGAGGTGAAATTGCTTAATTTGTTTTGGATGAGAAGACATAATTGTTAAGCAGATTTATGTGAGTTTGTTATATGTGACTTTGATGTATAATGATGTATAATGGAGGTGGAACTGGAAAATTGTCAGCACCTAGACAATGTCTGGTAAGGAACGGAATTTTGTTTAAATAATTCAGACAGATTTAAAGCCATCTGCAGTGTGCAAAGGTCCATAACATTTAATGAGGGATGCTAAATTTCTCAATTTTATGCATGCAGACAGATTTTCTATGCACTCCAGCCACTTATTCCACTACTTGCCGGCTGCTAATCCGTTTTGTTTAATGCCACATAAAGTTCAGTGTAACCAATCCACTGTATCGACTTTGGGAGAAAACTGATTCTGAATTTAGATTCCGTGCATTAAAAATTAAATGAATGAAGTTCAAGCGCTTAAAAAAAGAACAAAGGTGCACAAAGGTGTCATTAGTGTGTGATGTTGCCAGCTCTTGTCTGAGTGTTTTCCACTTGATATGTTCCCAGCACCTTGTGTTATGTAGCAAACACGTCAGCTCTCGCACCCTGCTCCTGCGGTTGGGATGACCAGCTTGAGTTACCTGGAACTGAATGACACAAGTATCCTGGTCTTGTTCTACTGTAACTGCCTTCAGTCTCTGTAGGCTGTATTCTTTTCTGGGAACATAAAATGATGTTGCTTTTTTTTTTATATTGTCTGGGAAAATTCATAGTTGCCTCTGAAAATGCATGGTACATGAGACCTTCATGACAGCACATTTTTATTCTTAACAAATGGAAAAAAAAAATCAATATGAATCTTTAGCATTTATGCCCATGAGAAATAACTACAACACTTATACTATACTATAACACAAATAATTTTAATGTGGCAGTGCGGTGAACAGTGTGCCATTCTCAATGAGAAAAGGTGTAGTTTGCATTTCATATATTTGTGTTTATGATACTATATTACATTTTTATATACCATATCCCTGTTCATATACCTTGTCATTTTTACATTTTCAGATCTAGAATTCTAGTCTAATAAACCAGACTCCATTAGACAATAAGAAAGGTAGAAAATATTTGAAGATGGTGGCATAATTTCTTTTAAATTCTTCATTATATAAATATAGAGTGGGAATAGTACAGTCCCAGTATATGGCATTTTAAATAATGAGAGCTCATCTGCATTTAATTCATTAGTCTTCTGCAATTATCCTTTGTAACACATTACTTCCTGCGTGGGCTCGTTGAGAGCATGAGGCAGTTCTGAGTGCACTGAAGCTGTGCATATTTATCATATATGACTGTAATTGCTTCTAATTATCTCAGCCCTGCGTGGGAAAGAAATGACGTTGCCACCCTGATCAGGAGCTCACCTTCACTAGGTCAGCGCTAGAAAAACTGCCACTCGGTGTGACTGGAATTCAGCATCGCACGATGCATACACCCCTCTCGCCGGTGCAACCGTTGAAAAGTTATCAGGATTGTTTGGACACACTTACGCGTGTGAAGGAATAGCTCTGAACTGTGGGAGCATCGCATTAATCTGGTTTAAAAGGGTTTAATGTCCATACGGACCTGCATGAGGCCTGCCCCATATTCGGTATCGTCACAGGCCATTAGGCAGGAGATACGGTGTGCTGCAACTCAATGCGAGTAAAATGAGTCTGTCACGGTTATGTCACCCACCTGAATGAGTGGGAGTTCCGACTGTTTCCTGACAGTTTCTACTGTGTTAGATACCTGGCCTATTTGAAAAGCTGTGGGGTGTAATATTTTTTCAAGACCTGGTCACTTCTGTCATCATTGGTATTAAGTTATTTAGTATATTACCATATGTTTAACTTTTTATATAGTGGTAGTTGAAAATGGGAATTAATGTAATGCAAATACATTTCTGTATGTAATTTATGAGAATATTCTTTTTAAAAACAGAAATGAATCATTACTAGCCATATCATTATAAATCTGGCTTTATTAAGTAAAGAATGATAGAATTGTTAGAATTTAATTGCTGAAATTATCAAACAAGGCAACAATTACATTATTGCAAGCAAGCTTAATCCATCACTATTAGATAGCCATAAATTAACTATGTTACAGTTATTCAACACATCATTCAAACCAACCAAAGCCATGTTTGTCATATTGTCTGTCAAGGTGACAAGACCTCTGTTGAGTCATTACTGCAGCTAGCTAACAATGCCCTGCAGAAATTATACCATTCATTGTCAATCTACAATTTCCAAAAAATTGGTTTTAGTGGGCTACTCTGTGAGTGGTCATTATCTGTCAGTGTGTCAGTGATGAGGGTGACTGACAGTGTATCCCAGATTACCACTTTTCAACTCCTCCTTCCCATCACCAACCAAAAGAGCACTGCTTGACAGCTGTGGACATGTTTGTGAGGCCAAGGGGGCGTGGTCAATTTTGGGTTGCAGCTATATGATAAATATTTCGCAGGAATTATTTGCTCAATGTTTTCAATTCCTAAATCACTTTTCAGTTAACGCAAGTAGAACACATATGCATGTTTTATTACTGGCTTTGTATTTTGATCCTGCAGTGTTTTTATGCAAGACAGGTAAACACCCCAGAGCGGTCAGTTATGTGCATGTGCCGCATATCAAAATCCACCTCATGAAATTCCCTGTTAACGGTTTGTCTGGACCTGTTGTGCGTTTTGACGGGTTGCGATCATCACCGTCGGAGCAGCGGCAAAAGGCGTCGACCGACTGCACCCCACACCACCTGTCCAGCCCCCCTCTGGCTGTCACTCTCCCACTTTGCATGCATCGCCGGTCCTTTCACCAACAGGTATACAGTGTCCTTTCAGTTTTCGTGGCCTTCCTTCTATTCTCCCCGGGGAAATATAGCCCCAACGACTACTTAATTATTTAATTCCCTCAAGTGCCTCATCAGTTGTCCCTTTGCTGGTGTGTCACTTTCATCTTTCATCATATTCTCCATAGTCCTGGCAGATGCATGTCCCTTGCTCAGAGGGAACAGTGAAGTGGCAATCACTGTGTCGCCCAGTCGCCACTAAATGCCTGTCACTTTCTGTTTATCCCCCAGGATTAAGTGGAGAACCTCATACGGCTTCTTCTCCAGGTGTAAGGAATTCTCCAACACGATTAGATGCTCCGGTTTCTCATCAGCACCGCTCTGACCCAACAGATGGCCAGCCATTGGAGGCGCACCAATTACATCGATCGGTTATTGTCTTGGCTGTCATGTAGTAATTAATTAATAATGTTTTACTGGATAGTCAGATATTGCATTATTACTATCATAGAGCATAGTCATGCGGCAATTTCACATTGTGCTGCATTGTTTCTGTTGTTTCCTGCACACAGGACACTAGAGACAAACCAAAAATGAAAGATTAGACAAATTTTTGAAAAATATTAGACAAGTCTTACAAAGATTACAAGTTCAATCAGGAGAGTAAATATTCCAAGATTTGGTACTGGCCATTAACTTTCATTTTTGTGTCTGTAGGATTTGACCTTTATTTTCACAGGACTGAACCAATAATTAAGGATGAAATTACTGTGCTGTAGCTGTGTTAAAGATAAGCTTTTCATGCCCTTACCTTTTTCACTCAAACTATGAGAGCTTGTCAATGGCACGGCCTTCGTGAAAACAAACCTCAGGAGTGGAGGAGAGAAGCTGAATAAATACAATGTTGACTTGTGTGAAAACTGTCCATTATTCCAGCAGGCCACTGGCAATGAAAGGGAGAGGAATGCATGGTGCAATTGAGATGACAAGATAAAGTGCTCTGCGTCAAGACCTTGGCATTTCTGATCTGCCACAGAGGCAATCACAAGTTCCTGCACCTCCATTTTTCTGACATTTCTAAATGTCTTTATTTCAAGATCACACAGTATGCAGTCTTGTGTTGGTCCACTTTAATACTTCTGGTGTTACAAATTGAAGCCACACAAAGAAATATTGCCATAGGCAGTTTCTTACAGTGCGCTGCATTTGCCCCTGTGCCAGTCTATGTGGTTACTATATTATTGATGGTTTTGTGCTGGTGGTTTTTTATGTTGTCTAAAGAAGGTAAATTATGTGGTTATTTTGTTAGCTTTCAGTTTTAGACATCTTGAAATATGTGGGAATAAAAAATATCCTCTCTAAAATTGATTCTTGTGAAAAGAACACTATTCTGAGGAAATCTTTGCAGGTGAATTGGCTACCACCTGTTAGTGCAATCACTCAAATGTGTTTGTAAGGTGACAACACCATGTTGAGATTCTTATAATTTTTTAAAGTGTGTGTAATTTAGTTACTGTATATTTTGACCTGTTCTGTCAGTTTACCCATTTACTCTACATGACCTCAGTTTGTAGCAGGGTGTTGCTGTAGTGTTTAAAATTAATTAATTAACAGTGAAACAGACTTCCTTAAGTTACTGCTCATTCATGACCAGAAAGACCAGAAAGCTTTAGCACCAGAGGTTAAATTCCCTTTCATGAAGATCCCCAGACACAAAGACGTACAGGATCTCTGACTTCATTATCAGTCATTATGAGTCAATAACTACAATATGTTTTATCATTGCATTTTGATTGTATTGTGAAGGAATTATTTGCTAAAAGAATAATTATTACATTTTGAATTTTACTCGTATGGACTCTAAAAGTATTAACACAAGTAAATTCAGATATAGACAAAACATGTATTTGTATATGTGCGAACGAACGTATGTTTTTGTGTCATGTTTTAATTATGTGACCAGTGGGTGTGTGGTATATTATTGGGCTCTAATGGGATAATGTCTTTCTATGGGCAAGTTCAGTCCCTGTGCTGATATATTGTAGTCAGCAGTCAAATATGTGTCTAATAGAAATAATAACTACAGATGTCTCTTCTGTCTACATAATATGGCCCCCTCCCCCAATATTGATCATTGTACGTCTGACAACTACACGTTGAATGTGTTGACTAAGCAGTGGTAAATCTGCTTTCTAACGTGAGGCAATGTATAAATTTTCCTCCCCAGTGACTTTTATCTGTTTTGCCTGGCAGGATGTCATGACAGGGGGGAGCCAAGCTGTCAGGCGAGATCGAACAGTTGATGTGCTCTCTGGAATGGCCCGTAATCTTCTGTCCATAAAGCAATTGCCATTTGATAATTAATCTCTGGCTGTATCAAAAGACATTCAGCCCAAAGAGTCTGCCTCTGTCAGTTTTAGGGCAGAATCACATTTTTGGCAGCTGACATGGAGCATACGCAAACTCCCGTGGGGTCACGCCGTCCAAAATAGGATTTAATGATCGGGCCCCCACCAATAGCTTGTTTTTCCTCAGTTTGGGAGAAAAGTGTCTGTTTTTAATCTTTCAGTTAAAGGGAAAGGACCATGCCACAGCTCCAAATGCCTTTTACATGTTTGAATAAACAATGTTCAATGTTTCGTATTGATTTTTTAATAACAATTAATGTGGAGTTGGTACAATTTTCTTATCTTGTTGCTTACATTTTGTCCAGGTTTTATTTAGATCATTGATAAAAAGAAGCCTATGTTTAATTATTTGTAGCTAGCTATCTGGCCAGAAATGATTGTAATTATTACTTATTTACTTGTTTAAATTATTATTATTACCTATTTTTATTACACATTTTTGATGTAAGAAAACACCCTGTTTTTATTTCATTTTTCTGAAATTTAATAACATGATCCAATCACAGTGAAAACTATTCTCTTCATGTATTTTACCTCAAATCTACAAGCTACTCTCAGCAACAATCTAATTAGAAATGATGCAGTCAAAACTGATTAAATTATTCAATTACTAAATACATACCCTTATTCAGGGTGATTTCCATAATTTGTATATTCATAATGTCTCCATTTGCCTGATATTTACGGAAGTAACTCTATTAACTGGCTGGGAAATGAATCTGCAACCATCCGATCACAAGCTCTAGTCCTTAATGAATTTTTCCCAAGGAATCATACTGGTAAATGGGAATGTTTTCTGCAGTTGGTATGACACAGATTTATATGGAAAGATGTGGTTCAGTAAAGAATTTGAATTTGCAATTCATCTTAAGAATTAAAACCCACCATAACATCAGTGTGACAATGTCTACTGTACATGTCTGTGGTACACCCTGTGTGCACCCTGTGCACAGCAGTATTCTAGAATGCACACAGAAGTGCAAACATGAAAAAGCATCTAATCAAGAGCCATCAGGGTCAGTAATACCCTTTAATGGATTTCTAGAAATAATCGTTATCAGCAAGATAGATGAATCCTTCTACGGTTAACAGTGCTATAATTTAATCTGCTGCTGGGCTCTGATTTCCCCACACCCACACAAAAAGGTTTACCAGGAAATATTAATAAATGTTAATTATGAAGAAAACAAATGAACACACACAATTAAGTTTAATCACCATCCTCTCCATGAGGCTCTCTGTGAGAAGTAATCTATCATGTCTAAATCCGATCTTCTGCCATTATATATGACAGGAATTAACTTTTCAGTGGATTGTCATCAGTTTTTCTTTTATGTGTCATCTTTTCTTTTCTTTTTTTCTCATGGCTTCCATTCAAAGGCATTTGTTTGAGACAACTGTCCATTAGCATATCACTTTCTTGAGGTTTTTAATAGGGATACTCCAAATCCATTCTTTTAGGCTTAGATCAAATACCAGATTCAGCCTGCAAAATATGTCTGAATACCGAATTGAGAACCTATCATGTCTAAACTTTAAATCGTACATTATTGCACTGGATGAAAATCACTGCAATTTGCATCCATTACACTTCCAAACAGGCAACTTGGTGTGAGAGAGTCTATGTTCTCATAATTGATTTGTTACATCCTCATACGTCTTGTATTATTCTGTCAAAAATAAAATGGCAAGATGCAATTTTTGTAGGCATATATTTATCTAGGAAAAAAGGATGAGATCATAAGCATTAGGCCCAGTTCCACTGAAGAACTGTTCTGTAGCAGGGTCCTGTCCTGCATTGGAAGATGCTGTTGATAGTGAGAGATAAAGAGGGGAGACAGAGATAGAAAGATTGTGAAAGAAACAATGATGAGATCATTTGAAACACATGGAAAGACAACAGTACAAATAAATGGGTTTACGAGGTGTAAATTAAATGAAAGGGGACAGACAGTGGATATCTTCTTGGCTATCTATTGATTCTGAATCTAAAAGTGCTAAAAGGTAGTGATGTGAGATGAAATGATTTTCTTACCTATCACTGAAAGAATTAATGGTGGTTGATGAAGTGTGTTTGGATATCTTTTAAATGTGTACCCAGTCTGGTCAGACTTAGAACAAAGAGCGCCCTTTTAGAGTCAATATATTTTACACCAGAATAATATCAAGTACTCAAGCTTTGTTATGTCTCAGCTCCTTTCTCCTTCTACCCATCTGAAAAAATTAATTACTTGTAGCTATTATTGTTCAGTTTATGCTCACATTTATAATGGGCATGGTCAAAAAGTAGGTTTGTGTAATTAGTGGCAAACAATCTTTGAGGATTAATAGACTATCACTCTCATTTTTTTAATCCACAGAGAAGTTAGGATGTTGTATTTCACCCCATCACAACATGCAGCAGCCCTGTGCCTGGTATCTCAAGCCATTCTTTCCGTGCCTGTTTCACGCTGACTAAAAACAAAGCCCTGTATTGATGTGTTCATCTCATTAAACCTTTCATCTTGATTTTCTGCCTGTCTGGTTCCCGGTTACAGATGAATCGCCCGCTCCTGCTTCGCGTGCTCCGCTGTTCCGGTTTCCAGTTACCAGATGCAAACGCAGGCAACGCGCTCGGCATGCACGTCCCAGATGCGAGCGGAAAGACACTATTTCCCAAATGGAAAATATCTTTGGAATAATCACGCCGGATAAGTAAAAGCGTGTTAAATGTTATTCCTGCGATGGAGCTTAATTTCCATGCACTCAGCTTCACCCCATGCGAAATATTCCATGAATATCTGATTTTGATCAAAGTTTAAATCTGGTCACTTAAAGAGGAGTTGAATTTTGAGTGCATGTGGTATAACAGAGTGCACATAGTGCTTTGCCTGAATATAAGAAAGTCTGGGTATTGTCTGATAAAAGGGTGTGAAGGTCAGGAATGCATGATGAATAAGGAAAAGCAACCTTCTAACCTTCATACAGTTTATTCATCAGCAAGAATAAACACCAGAGAATAACTAAATAACAGTATATAGTGACATGATGAGGGAAGAAGTGATGGAGAGCCATTATTTCCCACACCAGTGGCTCTGTCCCTCATCCCAGCTCACACCACGCCTCTCTCATTGGGCACAGCTGATGGTCATTTGGGTTCATCAGCACCGGATAAAAGGAGCCCTCGCACCTGTGCCCGCTGTGGGAATTAAGAGTCTTTGTTAGAGCATAGATTGAGTTGAGAAAAGTTTGCTGTGTGTCAGGGAAGTTTTTCTGTGCATGACCTTATTTTGGATGTGAACCTCAACTGTGCATTGCCCATACCAATCTTTTGGACTTTCCCTGATTTGGCTTAGTTTGCCCTGGGTTTCACTTGTTAAACACCTGGTGCATTCGCTGTGGCAACCATATTTGCTGTAGTTTGGCTGACGTTATTGCACACGTTCTGGTATGACCACCCATTGGGTGACAAAATATATATGCAGTGCTTATGCTATATATACTGTTCTTACAGTATTTTCAGAATGTATTCAAAGCCACACTAAATAGGAATTAAAGTATGTTATGACAGACAACATGAATGTATTGTATAGTTTTTCTGCCTAGAAAATAGCAACCTGCATTAAAATCTACACCAGCATTCTGTTTTTTTGGAAATTATGGGAGGTTCTTAAACTATGTAGATGCATCTGAAGGCTTACTGTTTCATTAATAAAAGGAGGTAACAGAGAAGAAATTCATTGATAGTATGCATTAAGTGTAGAGAGCTCTCTGAAGACTGCGCACAAGTTGTCAATATGTGTGAGTGCTATATTTAGTGTACAAGAAGTTGAAAATAGAGAGAATGTATAGAAAAAATGTATTGTTATGTTAAATACTCTTTAAAATTACAGTTGGGGGTTGTTTCATATCTACCAGATCATAGATGCCCTGGTACGATGGAAGTCATGAACTCAAACAGATTCTATAACACATTGAAAATAAATTTTAAAAAGCCTCCAAGAAGGTCAGTGTTGGTCAAAAATCAACATTACAGCATAACAATGACCCAAAGCATTGATGCAAAGCAATGGTTGAGCGTGCACAAAATAAGTATGCTCAACTGGCCATGCCAACCTCCAAACTTCAAAAAAGAGCTCAAAAAAAGAAGTTTAGAAACCAAGACTAAAAAGATGTAAATGACCCAGACTAAAGATCTGAATGACCCAGAGCAATTCTGCCAATAGGAATGATCAAGAATACCCCCCAACCAGGTGTGCCAGCACCTCATAAAATACTGCAAGTAGCATCCATGTTGGAAGAATTTCAAAATGCTGCTGTCAGGGGTGTAAATAAATATGGCCCTCATATTAGAGAAATGATCCAAGCAGAAAGCAGAAAAATGATCCAATACATATATTTTCTGGTACTTCTTTTTTGCTCACATTAAATGAATGTGTTTGGAGAACAAATGTGAATAAATATGGAGAACACTGCTTTATCTGCCTCATCAACGTTTTAATAGGCAAATTAGGTTGTTCATTACAACTTTAGATTTATATTAATGCCAATATATTTCATGCGGATGAAAACAAATGAAAGCATGTGGGGTGGCTTTTTTGGTATCACAACTAAAATATGTATTTTAAAACTATATTGTACAGGTTTTCCTATTTTTGTGGAATTTAAGTTCTGGTGATTCAGCAGACATACTTGCTGCTGCACTCCATTTCAGTTTCTTTCTTCCTTTCATTTCTTGTTCAATTGAATGATGTGGCAGATATCCTGTTTCCTGCTCCTAGCTTTTAGTCATTCTGGCTTTTATCTGCACACTGACTCTTTGTGGGGCATGCTGAAGGGAAAGCCCAAGTCTAAGACTAATGTTTGCATGACTTTGTTTTCTCAATTCCTCATTGAGAACATTTTATTTTACTTTACCGTATGGGTTCCTGACTGAATTTGGTTAGCTGGTTAGGGCTGGCAATAGTGATTCCACAAGGCTGCCATTTGGCATAAGATACATGCTGAAATCATACAGGCAGTCACCTAGATTGCCACCCATCACCTTCGAGATTGCATGTCATTGTTTTAATTAATTAATTAGTTTATTCATTTGCCCTCCCCCTTTCCTTGGATAGAAGTGTGTGTGGGTTCAGGGGTTGGGTCAGGCAGACATTTTATTTGTGTACATAGTGAACCAGACTGGCACATCAACAGTTTGGAAGCTCATTCCAGTAGATTATTATTAGAGTATCGGAGGATTTGACTACTATTAATGCAGTCTTAAGATGTTAGGTTGTTTGTATTCCTGTTAGCCAACAATTTTAATGTGATCTGGTTTATACTCTAGAGCAATTTTCTCTCACATTTCTGTGTTTCATGTAGTTCTTACTTAGCTAGCAAGCTAGCTAGATTGTAAGATAATTTCAGGCAATTTGCTGACTTTTATAGCCTACCAACCATGTTTATACTGGGTTTGGTGCTTCCAGAGCCTCAGAGCAGTGCATTTTGTCAAGTTAAGTAGTGGCAGGCAGGACCATGTATTTACATTGTAAATGACCTCAGGTTTGGGTGGGGTTTGGTAAGAAAATAAAGAATGCTTATCAGACTGGGTTAAAATTGATACCCAAACCATGCTCCAATCCTACACTCCTCTACACCTAAATTGTCAGTTCTACCTTGTTTTCCAACATTAATTGGATTCTACAAGTTGGAAAGATTTATTCTGTTTATGTGTATCATTCCATAGTGCTCATTTTTATGCTACTGTGTAAGTTATCATGTAACATCTACATCATGCAACTTTACTGTTGGAGATTTACGGTCATTTTAACAAGAAGTTGAGACCAACTATGATCTTATACTCTATAAACTAATCAAGTGAACACACATACATTAAATGCAATTATACGACATAAATGAATAAATTAACACATCATCGTTGTGGTAAATATATTCTATATTACATGCTGGTACTTAATTTAATATATTTTAATTATTATTATCACATGCACCAGCCTTTTGATGCCTTTGTCTTTTTCCAAGAGCTTTCCATGTCTTTCATCTAAAAATGAGAATTATTACCACTGACTACCATACATTTATGATCACAATATTATTTCTTAAATGGTTCAGCTGTTGACTAAAGCATTCAAGGAAGCATTGGGGGAGTGTTTGTTTTTGATCTCTAAGTGAAACTGAACACGACGTCTCACTTTCAGGGTAACGAGACACACCACTTGAACCAAATCCCTGTCCCGTTTCACACACGTGGAAGCTAATACAAGGTGTTTTTCAGCAAGGTTACCCTTTTTTATGAGGAGCCATTTGGAAACTGTAATGTTACGTGATGTTGATAAACAGGATGTCAGTGCTCCGCCCCCCTGGCTGTGTGTTTGTGTTCTTCCCCTGTCCATGTGCTTTTGTTTTCCTTGTGTTCCGGCCCTGCCCCGCTCTCCGCCCTGTCTCCGCCCACCTGATCATCTTCGCCCGCCTGCCTGCACACCTGCTTCCCATCACCTCATCAGCCCTACCCTATATTTACCCTGCTTTTCTCTGTCTTGTGGCCAGTTCGTCTCAGTATCCTGTTTCGTCCTTGCCTTCTGTTACTCAAGTTTCCACGGTCTTCTGTCTCCCGCCCAGAGTCTCTGTGTTTGCCCGCTGTTCTGTCACGTGAGTTCTGTTAGTCTGTTTTCTGTTTCGTCCTGTCTTTGTGTATCCCTGTTTGTGCGAGTCTGCTCCCGCCTGCTGTTCTGCCTCCGCTCCCTGTTGCCGGCCTTGCCCCTGTCCAGACCCTGTTTCCCGCCTGCTCAGCCCCGGTCCAGCCTGCCGTTCTGCTTCGGCTGCCTGGGTTGCCCGTGGTTCTGCCCCAGCTCCCTGTTGCCGGTCTCCTGGTTCTGCCCCTTCCCAGACTTCACTCCCGCTTCTCGTCTGCCCTGCTCCGGACCTGCCTGCCCAGTTTGTGACCCCTGCCTGGCCTTCGGATCTCGTCTCTGCCTGCCGCTCTGTTTTGGTTGCCCCGCTGCCTGCCTGCCCGTTGCCGACCCTCGCCTGTCCAGACCACGTGCTTGCTCTGTTTGTTTTTGGACTGACTTCCCTGGTTTTGACCCTGCCTGTCTTTTACCCTGTCCTCGTCTGCTCCTGTTTTGGGGCTCTAATAAAGCCACTCTGCCACTCACCTCCGGGTCTGCGTGTGAGTCCTCACCCCGCATCCCTGACAGTGGCCCGCCTTGGACTCAGCGGACCCACCCGCCCGAAAGCCACCATGAATCCTGCGTGACACGGAAGACCTCCTTCAGGAGTTGGAGGAGGTTAGGGGCATTTTTTCGGTTTTGTGCTTGGTCGTGGGCAGCACCTCTGACATAGAGCGTAAGCTCACTGCTGTCACACTCATGGAGAGCACGCTGGCATTTAGGGGGTTTCCGGAGATGGCCCGCTTGACAACAGAGACTGCTAAGCTCAAGGAGAGCCTGCAGGCCCTTCAGGTCGTTCACGGTGGTCCCCAATCCGTGTCCAGCCTGGGGCCTGCCAGTCCCCTGCCCGGGCCTGTTTCTTTGTCAGCTAGCGTTGGGACCGCTAGCCGCCGCCCACGCCCAGTATCTGCATCAGCTAGCTGCTATCCTGCTAGCTTCCCGCCTGACCCTGTTCCTGGGCCAGTTAACCACCTGCCTGATCTGGTGACTGAGCCAACCAGTCTCCGGCCTGCTAGCCTCCTGTCCAACCCAGTCCCTGCATCAGCTAGCCGTTGTCATGCTAGCACCCGGCCCGATTCTGTTCCTGATCCCGCTCTCCTGGCCCCAGTTCGCATCACCACCGGATCTTTGATGCTGGCGGCTACCAGGGCAGACGCCGTGCTTAACACAGGGTCTCCAGTTCCTGTTCCCAAGCCTGTTCCTGACCCTGACCCCCAGGAGTCACCATTCTGGGGGACTCGTCTTTCAGGCCATCCCCAGAGGAAAGCGTGGCTCGGCGCGTCTCCTGCTACAGCGCCAGCCGCCCAGCGCCCCGGCCTCTCAGCCGCCCAGCGCCCGATGCCTCTCAGCCGCCCAGCGCCCGCCGACGTCTCGCTGCCCAGCGCCCGGCCTCAACAGAATAGCCGCCCAGCGCCCGAGCGCCCCGGGTTTCAGCGCCCGGTCGACGCCTCGCTGCCCAGCGCCCGGTCGACGCCTCGCTGCCCAGCGCCCGGTAACGCCTCGCTGCCCAGCGCCCGGTCGATGCTGCCCAGCGCCCGGTCGAGCCTTACCGGACCCTGAGTCTGTCCTCTGTCTCCCTGTTGCCCTGTCTGTCCTTGAGGCTGCTCCCGAGTCGTCCCGACGCCCCGCCAGTTGCTCGGAGCATTGAGTGTGTGCCTGAGTGTGTGCCGGTCCCCGAGCCTGCTCCTGGACTACTTCCTGTCCCTGAGTCTCCCTGTCCCTTGTTCCGGGAATTTTCATCCCTGAGGGCCTCCAGTTTTGGAAAGTCCCCGCTCTGGGCCCCCTGTCAGGGTCCTGTCCCGCAGAGGCCGCCTCCTGGGCCTCTGGGCCCCTGTCAGGGTCCCTGTCGCCGCAGAGGCCGCGCCGCCTCTGGGCCCCCTGTCAGGGTCCTGTCGCAGTTAAACTTCCTGAGTCCCGGGCCGCCCGTTCCTTGAGTCGGCCCCGAGCCGCCCGTTTAGCGCCCCGTCCCTGAGCCGGCCCCGAGCGCCCCCGTTCCTGAGCCGGCCCCGAGCCGCCCGTTCCTGAGCGGCCCCGAGCCGCCCGTTCCTGAGCGGCCCCGAGCGCCTGTTCCTGAGCCGGCCCCGGGCTTCCTGAGCCGGCCCCGGAGCCGCCTCTTCCTGAGCGGCCCCTGAGCCGCCCCGTTCCTGAGCCGCCCGTTGCCACGCCTGTTCCTGTGTCTGCTCCCGGGCCTGTTCCTGTGTCTGCTCCCGGGCCTGTTCCTGTGTCTGCTCCGGGCCTGTTCCTGTGTCTGCTCCGGGCCTGTTCCTGTTTCTGCTCCCGGGCCTGTTCCTGTTCCTGGGCGGGTAGCCATGAAGCCTACCCGGCCCCGGAGGGGTCCGGCCTCCGCCGCAGGCCTCCTGCCCGGCCCCGGAGGTTCCGCCTCCGCCGAGGCCTCCTGCCCGGCCCCGGAGGGGTTCGCCTCCGCCGCAGGCCTCCTGCCCGGCCCCGGGAGGGGTTCCGCCTCCGCCGCAGGCCTCCTGCCCGGCCCCGAGAGGTTCCGCCTCCGCCGCAGGCCTCCTGCCCGGCCCCGGAGGGGTTCCGCCTCCGCCGCAGGCCTCCTGCCCGGCCCCCGGAGGGGTCCGGCCTCCGCCGCAGGCCTCCTGCCCGGCCCCCGGAGGGGTTCCGCCTCCGCCGCAGGCCTCCTGCCCGGCCCCGGAGTGCCTCCGCCGCAGGCCTCCTGCCCGGCCCCGGGAGGGGTCCGGCCTCCGCCGCAGGCCTGCCCGGCCCCGGAAGGCCTCCTGCCCGGCCCCCGGAGGGGTCCGGCCTCCGTCCTGCCCGGCCCCCGGAGGGGTCCGGCCTCCGCCGCAGGCCTCCTGCCCGGCCCCGGAGGGCCACCTCCGCCGCAGGCCTCCTGCCCGGCCCCGGAGGGGTTCCGCCTCCGCCGCAGGCCTCCTGCCCGGCCCCGGAGGGGTTCCGCCTCCGCCGCAGGCCTCCTGCCCGGCCCCCGGAGGGGTCCGGCCTCCGCGCAGGCCTCCTGCCCGGCCCCGGAGGGGTTCCGCCTCCGCCGCAGGCCTCCTGCCCGGCCCCGGAGGGGTCCCGCCGCCGCGCAGGCCGCCTGCCCGGCCCCGGAGGGGTCCCGCCTGACTGCAGGCTCCCGAGCGGCCCCTGTCCGCCCTGCCGCCGGGCCGCCTCCCGAGCGGCCTCGCCTGTCCGCCCTGCCGCCGGGCCGCCCTCCCGAGCGGCCTCGCCTGTCCGCCCGGCCTCCGGGGCGCCTCCCGAGCGGCCTCGCCTGTCCGCCCGGCCTCCGGGCCCTCCGCCCCCGGCTTGGGTTTGGTTTTTTTTTCGGGCTGTTTTGTTTGGGACACCATGGCGTCCGTTGGGGGTACTGTCAGTGCTCCGCCCCCTGGCTGTGTGTTTGTGTTCTTCCCCTGTCCATGTGCTTTTGTTTTCCTTGTGTTCCGGCCCTGCCCCGCTCTCCGCCCTGTCTCCGCCCCACCTGATCATCTTCGCCCGCCTGCCTGCACACCTGCTTCCCATCACCTCATCAGCCCTACCCTATATTTACCCTGCTTTTCTCTGTCTTGTGGCCAGTTCGTCTCAGTATCCTGTTTCGTCCTTGCCTTCTGTTACTCGGTTTTTCCACGGTCTTCTGTCTCCGCCCAGAGTCTCTGTGTTTGCCCGCTGTTCTGTCACGTGAGTTCTGTTAGTCTGTTTTCTGTTTGTCCTGTCTTTGTGTATCCCTGTTTGTGCGAGTCTGCTCCCGCCTGCTGTTCTGCCTCCGCTCCCTGTTGCCGGCCTGCCCGGTTCTGCCCCTGTCCAGACCCTGTTTCCCGCCTGCTCAGCCCCGGTCCAGCCTGCCGTTCTGCTTCGGCTGCCTGGGTTGCCCGTGGTTCTGCCCCAGCTCCCTGTTGCCGGTCTCCCTGGTTCTGCCCCTTCCCAGACTTCACTCCCGCTTCGTCTGCCCTGCTCCGGACCTGCCTGCCCAGTTTGTGACCCCTGCCTGGCCTTCGGATCTCGTCTCTGCCTGCCGCTCTGTTTTGGTTGCCCCGCTGCCTGCCTGCCCGTTGCCGACCCTCGCCTGTCCAGACCACGTGCTTGCTCTGTTTGTTTTTGGACTGACTTCCCTGGTTTTGACCCTGCCTGTCTTTTACCCTGTCCTCGTCTGCTCCTGTTTTGGGGCTCTAATAAAGCCACTCTGCCACTCACCTCCGGGTCTGCGTGTGAGTCCTCACCCCGCATCCCTGACACAGGATCCATCAAGTGAAACTTTGACAGTTCACACAAAGTTCAGCAGATGACACACTGTAAGTGTATGGAGCATTTAAGAAGGAGTTATTGTTATTACACTTTTAAATGAAGCATAGTATGCACAGCACTCCAATGACTGAAACATTAAAAGTGAAAATCCTATAAGTGTGCTATGGAAATTTCCATCAGTAGCTCCTGAGCTGCTCATTATTGATTGCAGTTGCCATCAACTGTACAGAATATGGAAAGCGGTTGGATGTTTCAATATCTCCTGCTACAGGGCAAGGCAATTCTACAGTGACTGATGTTACATATAACCAAGCACTCAACAGAATGAGGTTTCAGAGCAGGTAAGAGATGGATCAGTTAAACTTTTCACCTCTGTGGAAATCGCGGCTTGTTTTATTTTCATCCCGTCATTTTTGACCACAGTTCTGAGGGAATGTTAAACGTGAGAATTCACGGGAGAAACTTTAAAAGATAACTTTAATTAAGCAGGATGGAAGCAGAGGGGGGATCCTGGCAGTATATTGTGTTCTTTGTGCAGTGGTGAAATCCTCCATAACTCACCAGAATGGTTTCACAGGGCACAGCTGTTTCAGGCATGTGACCAGCACCATAAAGGGAATGAGCTGTATCATGATTGATAAGCCACAGCATTGCTGTAATTGAAGCGAGCAGAGGAGCCAGGCACGCCCGGCCACAGTTTACATTTTTCCCCCCCCTTCCTGTTATCATTTATGTGGAGTTACAAAATCTCTTATATAATAAAAGCCCTGTCTTGATATATCATCTGGCTTAATCATAATATTAAAAAATGCTGGTTGACCAGCTGGTACTAATATCCGTTCAAGTGGCTTTTCCCCACCTACATCATTGCACAAGGTCATCGCTACTGTGATATTACACTGCATTCATTGGCATTTTGGAATGTAATGATGTAATTATTATTATGCTCAAGCCTGTCATTCTAAGGCAAGTTTGTGCCAACGAATTCAATTAAGCCAATACTTCCTATCCCAAAGATCCCAAATGGGCATGATATATACACATTCCATATGATTATAAATTTCATCACTGTCTTGAGAAGAGCCAATTTACTATTTTGTGATATTATTTTCAGTAAATGAATGCATGTTAAGGTATCAACAAAATATTTACACAAAATCAACACCAAACATGCTGAGACCAACGCCCAGACAAAAACCCAATTCATCTGGCCCACACCAAGACCAGATCTGACCTCAGTGCCATAATGCCGTGACAAAGACCATGACCAGCATTTTCTGAGATTCAGAGATTCAGGGACAGATTTCAGAATAAAGCAGCAGACATAAAGGTGTCAACATCAGCTTGGAATTGAACAGTTCTTCTGATTTATTTTTCTCTGCAGACTCCAAGGTTCTCTCACCAGCTAGTTACTGCAGTAGAGTATTACATTAGCTACCATTTTAGTTGACGAGGGCTACCAAATATTAATCTTTTTATGTACATCAGTATATATTGATAAAAAATGTTGTGCGTTTTCCAAGTTTGCTCTAATTAGCTTTTGGCAATTACTGCATCCTAACTTGATCAAGGGAGATTGAATGCCGGACGTGTCTATTTACTCCCTGTGATTGTGTCATGTGGTGCAGCCGCCCATGGAGACTAGGTGCAGGTGCCAGAGCGCCGATTTATGGAGCTGGTGGGAATTCTGTAGCTTCAGTAAGGTACCCTGTGGAGAGTACCTGGCATTTATTTGATGGAATTGGTAGTGTAGGTCCCAACCCCTTGTGGTGGATAATGGCTGCAAATGAGCTGTGTGTTGGGGGTTTAGTTGTGTT
The DNA here is from genome assembly GCA_019176425.1 of Megalops atlanticus. Classification (NCBI taxonomy): domain Eukaryota; kingdom Metazoa; phylum Chordata; class Actinopteri; order Elopiformes; family Megalopidae; genus Megalops; species Megalops atlanticus. The sequence goes on along the minus strand of CM032880.1, from coordinate 30,209,435 downwards.
GCCATGACGCTGTGTTACCTCAGCACACCTGTTTGGGTGGGTGAGGATTATGAAGGGCAAGTGCCCATTGAACAATATTATAATACAATGCTGCATACAATAAAAACAGATGCCCTCTCTGCTTTGTCTGTGTACATTGAACATATTTGAGAGTCTGAAAGCACCAGATTCCAGGTCCTGTGCGGGTTTATTTGTCATTGGGAACAATATGCGGCACATTTCACCCATGCTCTTATCTTCAGTGTGCAGTGGGCTTTCGTGAAGGGCACACATTTTGTCAAACACTGGTCTCTGACGTATCAGCATCACTGGCAAACCACAACTCACGAATCTCCAAAATTCGATTCCACACATGCACTGCCAGGATTATTTTTTTCCCATGAACTGCCGCTGGATGCATCTGCCTGGGAGCAACCTGCACAAACCTGACTGCATCTATTATAGAGATTATGTGCTCCTCTTCTGCGCGATGTGGATCGACTATCACTGCAAATGAACGAAACCTTCAAATGTTATTTGTTTCCCCCTCTCCCTTTCAACCCTCCAGGCAGATGCCACAGATGTGGGGGGGTCACAGGTGTGCACGCTGATTTCCCTGGGGGTGGGTGGGGGGAATCGTGCGGAGCTTGGAGCAAGTGAGGGCAGGCCTTGGCATCAGCAGACACGATTGGGTTTCCGTGTGCCACATCTCATTATCACACCGCAGGTTTGTGTTTACAGGTGCATTCAGTCAGGGCACCTGACACTTCCCCGTAACCCTACCTGCATCACCCCTGTCGAACGGAGAATGAAGAGGGTATCAAATATATGCTGACCAGTAAGCTCTTGTCTGAAGGGCAAACTAAGCTTGCACTTAATTCCTGCTGAAAAAAAGTCTGAGCCTTTACCTCCAAAGCTTTAAATACATCCTCCATTTCCCTTCCGTGTATTTTTAAACTAAATACTACATAGGCACGTTTCCATATATTTGCCGGGTCATATTCATACTGGTGGTGTTAATGTGAGGATGGGTTTGTTGCTGTTTAAATTGTCATTAAATCTGCACGAAATCCCCAGTCTGCTTGTAGTGAGACACTGTGTGTCAGGGCTGCCATTTACTGTAGGTGCTGGATGCTAAAGTAGCTTTTGATTGATTGTGTCACAGCATAAAACTGAGCTGACAGTAATAGCTACATAAATAGCACTGCAGTCTATTATACTTGTTTGTCTGGGTACATGATCAGCAATGTTTCAAGTATGCACTTTGTACATGCTGACCTCAGTCAGTAGTCAGAGTATATTACACAGTTGCTGCCCTGATAAAATGCTATAATTGAAATAGTGCAGTATGAAGAGACATCTCCAGAGTTCCTTCCCCAAATAACACAATACAGCTGCTTGACCCCATAATAATAAAACAACACATTGGATGGAATAAAAAATGAAATGTGAGGCCAATGGAACGTGAATCATGCTACATTTTCATTGTTTAGTGTAAGATGAAGACAGAAACTGGTTCTAGATTAGAATTTTATGCATGTGTAATTTGAATGTTGTTTATGATAGATATTCTTTGTGTTATTTTATTACACGTCGCAATATAGACTATGTGCTAGGATGTGGTATGAGTAGCACAGAATAAACATGGGTATCATCTTGAAATAGCATCCCCATAGCAGGCAGAGCAACAGGATGGGTTTATGGGAAAGGCATGTCCTTGGCAGGGATGAAATGGCTGCTTGTATAATGAACTAGCTAATGCTTATTTTTTTTTAGGCTGTCATCTTCCGGGGAGCAAACCAAGCACATTCTGCTCTCACCTGTTATGAATCTCTTGTTGCATGAAAGAAAAGGCAGTAGCTACAACAACTACATAGCTACAATCTATTTATATTTATATTTTACGACGGAATATTAGGGCCACATTGAGGGAAAAAAAATTCTGAGATTTCAAGAATTTCTAGTCATAATTTCAAGTCATAATATGACAAGAATAAAGTCGTAATATTATAAGAAAAAAGTCATAATATTACGAGAATAAGGTCGTAATATTACGAGAAAAAAAGTCATAATATTACGAGAATAGAGTCGTAATTTTAGGTTACATTATTTTAGAGGGAGAATATCAGAGGGAAACCGGACGGAGTGTTGACCGGCGTGTGGCACAGCACTACGCCTGAGACAAACAGCAGTTGCCAGAAGCAGACTCGCGCTGCCTGAGGGCCCATTTAGGAAATATTTCATATGAAAACATACACACACACATATGTGTGAAAAAATCTGTGTGTTTTATACAAGTCTGTATGCGCATTTCATATGTATGAATGCACCCGTTTCCATGTGTATCTGTACGAACATTTCATAAGTATGTGTGTGTGAATGCATTTCACATGTGTCTATATGAGCGTTTCACATATATGTGTGTGAGTTTTCAGTAGTATGGATGCGTGTGTGAAAGTTTCACATGTGAATGCGTACGTGTTTCATATGTGTACGCGTAACAAACGTCAGAAATATTTCCTCATACAATGACAGCCTGAGTCTGCTTCTGGCAATTGCTTTTTGTCTCAGGCGTAGTGCTGTGCCACACATCAGTCACCACTCCGTGTGGTTTTCTTCTGATATTCTCCTTCTAAAATAACACATAATCTAAAATTACGACTTTATTCTCGTAATATTATGACTTTATTCTCAAAATATTACGACTTTATTTCTCGTAATATTACAACTTTATTCTCGTAATATTATGACTTTATTCTCTAAATCTCAGAATTTTTTTTCCCTGAATGTGGCCCTAATACTCCGTTTAAATACTTATATTTAAACATGGACCATGCCATAATTTCGGATAATTACAGTGAATTAAATTTTTTGCGAGTTGGCAAGTCGCTAAGATGTATTTTTAGTGTGTAGTGAATACACGGGCTCATGTATCTTTTTAATTACACTTATATGTATATTTTAATGAAACACTCCTCTAAATTTAATCTTTCATATAATTCAGTCTGTTTGAACTGCTATCTGAGTCACAACTGGACAACTCCAAGTCAAGTCACAAGTCGTGAAAATCTTGAATTCGAATAGTACAACACTGCTAGAGGCAAACATAACAATTTAGTATGGTGACTGATGTTGAACAGAATGATAAGTGACAGACTGCACATATAGATAGAGGGTAAGAGTGTGGATACAGAATATATGAGATGACAGAAAAAGGGAAGAAGAAGGAGTGTAGAAGAATAGTGCAGATCCAGTACAGTGAGATATGTACTGGAGTGGGCCACTGGCTAAGTATGTGGGGACATTTTTCAAGATATGATATTTTTATGTTACACTGTAACTGTCCTATGCCAAATTTACAACAATGAATTCAGAATGTATAACCAGCACAGTGGGGGAGCTTCCCCACTGTCAAATAAAATTCAGTAGTAACCTGGTACTAACACATTGTAACCTTTTAGCAGGCAAATGTTAATGACTTCTATGCCCAAAAACCCTCTGAAATCATATCAGTTTCATTAACAATTATGGTAAAACCCACAGATAACCAGTTCTTTGTGACAACCTGATGTAGTTAGCCATACTGTTAGCTACTTGCTGTGAGAAACCTCATGCCAGCTGGTAGAGGAGATGTTTGGACAAACAGCACACACACATACAATTCAGCCAAATCCCAACACAGTCTGAAACAGACACTCCACTCCCAGCTAGTAGATTAAAAAGTTACAAAAGTTTCAGAAAACATGATGTAAATAGATTATGCCTCCTTTAACAAACAGCACTGAAAACTAAAAAAAGCTATTCAACAAAGAAAGAAGCATGCTTCTAAACAAGTGTTGGCATTCTCCAGGGAATACATTGAGACATTCAAAAGACTGCTAGTCAAGATTTGTAGCCCACATGTGAATATTGATTTAATGACATAAGGATTTGCTTATTGTGTCGCTGTTTATGACAGTGCCATTCTGCTAATAATCCTTGGCCTCTTGAAAAGAGTGAAATGTCTTGCTACAAACTCTCGCCAGTACATAACATACAACTACATATACAGTGTGTTGTCATTAGTCAAAGCTAGTTTCCAAAATTAACTACTTTATCTGACATGAAACTGCAGCAGGTTGTATTTAGGTAACGGGTCAGAAACCCTTTTCAGTCATTAGGTAAAATGACCTCAGAGGGCTTCACAGTTAAACTGCACTTAGCCTTTCTGGTCAGTTGTAATGTTTTTTTCTACCTGCAAGCTGGCTACCTGCCTCTTGCTGGATAAGATGGCAGTGATGTCTCACAAGTGTATGTTAAATGCTGTTTCTTCACTCATTGAACTCTCTTAAGGTTCCAGTGGTTGCAGAAATGTTTGGTGATAACGTCAAATGATTATGGTGATACTTAAACTTATAATGTACTGTTTAATATTTGAAAGTCCTATTAAGTTCTTTGTTTTGGATAGCAATGTGCTCCAGTTTTTCTGATTTGCTCCTTACTGCCTGATGTCATGCCACCTGAAAAGGGTAGCAAGTTTCACTTTCTGCTAGGTACTCTGGTGCCTAGTACTGTGCATGTATTCTACACATGCATAATCAAAGAGCATTAGTTTTAACAACCTAGGAGGACAATGGGAAATCAAATGGCCAAATATGACATATGGGAACATGTGATGCTTGCTATTAAAATTATTTCATTCTCCCACTCAGTCACACACGTGCAGTCAGGTAGGCAGGGTAGGCAGTGCCTACCCTATGATAATTTAATCAAGACAACTGTACAACAAATTCATAACCACATATGAAAATCTCACTCTAGTTACAAGTATGCTGTGTTATAATGTATTTTTAATGATATTTTTATGTCCTTGTCCTTTTTAAGTCCTTAAACTTAAAAGAGCGAAACGCTGTATAGCGCACAAGCGCGCCTACTTTTTCAATGGAAAGGGTAGGCTCTGCTTTTTTCAGGATTGCCTTTAATGTTGTGAATTTCGGAGTTTACGCATGCATATTGCGTAGCTTAAGGTGAAATCAACGGACGAGGAAAGGCACTTCTTATTGCAGGAGTGCAAGCCAATCGGAGCCATCAAGGTGCTAAATTGCTACAATGTCATAGATATTTGTGCTATCAATAAGGCAAGCTAGCTCATTTGAATTTGAGCGGCTTAGCTACACTTCAGAGCGAAATCAATAATTTTGATCATTGTATGTCTTCAGAGTTCTAATAAACTGGATTACCAGCAAAAATTACTTGTCATCAAGCAAGGCAGGCCTACACCAGCTCTCCCTGACCTCCACCAGCGTAAAGGGCAGAAAATCATCAGATCATTCCAGCTGGAGTGGTACATAAGGAAATAGTGGCTATGGAGCTCTGATGCTACCAGCAGGCTGTACTGCTTCCCTTGTTTGCTGTTTTCCAGACAGCGGGACAATGTATGGGTAGGTGCTGGCTACTGTGACCTGAAGAACCTGCCTGCAGCGCTGGTCAAGCACGAGCAGTCCAGTTCACACATTCACCATCAAATAGCATTGAAAACCTTTGGAAACTGCACTTCGATCAACCTAGCTTTAAACAAGGCTAACAAACAGCAAGTCTCCATGCACAGCACAAAGGTGAGGGAAAATCATTCCCTCTGAAGGACTTGATACATGCTACTTGCTACTTAGAGAAACAGGAATTAGCCTTCAGGGGAAACAAGGAAAGCACCGGCTCATCAAACCGGGGAAACTATGTGGAGCTCTTAAACCTCATTGCGAAGAAAGGCCAGCGGTTGGCGACACATCTTGAAGTTTCCTCAGTGTTTTCCAGAACATCGAACCGTATTCAAAACGACCTTATCTTGGCAGTAAGTGACACTCTTCGACAGAACAGTCAAGATGAGTTAAATGCAGCCCCTGTCATGTCCGTACAAGTTGATGAGACCACTGACACAACCAACAAAGCGCAGCTATCTGTTGTATTGCGGTATGTCTGCCAAAATGGAGTTAAAGAGGCATTTTTGGGATTTAGTGACGTCAGCAAGGACCGGAGAGCTGCTGTGGTGGCAGAGCATGTCATGGGCATTTTAGATGCTTACAATTGCAAGGAAAAGCTAGTTGCACAGACGTATGATGGGGCCGCAGTGATGGCATCAGAGCTGAATGGAGTTCAGGCGAAAATTGGAGAAAAAGTCCCCAAGGCACTGTTCATCCATTGTTATGCTTACAAATTAAATCTTGTGCTCTCAAAATCGGCAAAATCAATAACAGACTGCAGGGTATTTTTTAAAACAGTTGAGGGACTGGCATCTTTTTTTAGCAAGTCGGTGAAACTAACTCAGCTATCACAGCTATCAAAAACCATATAAAACAAGAAAAAAGTACTTTCATATATACTTAGGTTTTCATTTGGAATGTAGTTCAGCCAGGGGGGGCACAGTATTCTAGATATCTGTGGCAGTTAGAAGAGTTAAGAAGGATCAGATTGTTGTAAAACATTAGAGAGCACAAAAGGATGTAATTTGGATTTGTGAATGCCCACCTCCTACCCAGCCACTGACCTCACTGCACGTCACTGCACTCAGTTAATTGAGATCTCAAAAGCCTACAGAATATATGACCCAAAGGTTTGATCCCTGCAGATGGGATCAAAGGTGGGGCATTGCTGCCTGTCCCTTGAGTGAGGTAAGTAAACCAGTTTGCTTCAGTTAATATTCAACTGCATGAATGGATGATGTGTAAGATAGGCAATTTGCTCCAGTTAAGGGTGTCTGCTCAACAAGAAATGCAGTTAAAATGGTTATTCTAACATGTGTAACTAACTGCCTAATTAACAGGTTTTAACTACCTGTGAGCTATCTGCCTAGCTTGCTTCCTTATATTGGTTTACCCCATCCATAAATTCAGATGTTTAATCACAACGATATTGCTTATGATTATAGGAAACTTCACTCATAATACTGTTTTCCATAAAAGACATTTCTGTGAGAAACGGTAATGGGTACTCAGCAAAACATAAAATGCAAATTAATAACTAAGGTATTATTTGATAGATGAAGAGGTAATGACGGTATCCAAGCATGGGTCACTCCAGGAGAGAGTTCTTCAAAGGAATTAGGACATCATGGAAAAAGCTGGGAAGTACTTTTTGTTGAATTTGCAGAATTCAAATTACGCACACTGCATGGGAACAGTATGATTAATAGTGTAGTTACCAAGGTACCAGCAGATACATCATAAGCCCTTCTGAAATATTGCCTTCGAGGCTATGACGACAGCGTTATGTAAGAATTTGTATATAGGTCGTGGGTAATAAATGGTTTATCTTTTCACTGAAACATGGCATATAATATGTGTGATATTAGATTATTTATCTTTTCTGGCTTTTCACTTCTGTTCAAAATAATACATTATCACAAGCTTGCTTTTTTGAAATACAGAGATTTTAGCAATTCACTTTGAATCTCTATCATATAAGAAATATACATTTTTTTGTACAATTAGCTCATGTTCCTGGATCACCCTATCCTAGAGGATAAAGGGGCAGTGTTTTGTTGTGCGAGTCCTCGCTTAGACAGTACTAGTTTTCTATACTGGAGAAAGTGTTAGTGATTACATTTTGTATTCTTGAGGTCACTGATCAGTTAATGGTGGTGCGAAGATAATGTTAGGACATCCTCTGGAATTAATTTTGTATGTCATGGGTGTAAGGTTAAAGTATAACACCCCCCACCACCACCACCACCACCACCAACACACACATACACATATATATTTATTTTTTTACAAACATATATGCTTACACATATATACATACTTATATAATCCTTAACATCAACCAAAATTCAGTTCATAACTTCAGCCAGTCACCAGTTTATGGTGATCCAGGTTTGCAATGTGTACAAAAATGGATCCAATAAATTGCTTTACAGCACAAAACCTAGATTTATGATGAGAGACAGACTGGAGAGCAAAAATGAGGAAACAAGCTGCAGCGAAGTATAAAATAAATAATTTATGAAAATTCAATAAAGAATTTTGTTGTTGTTTCCATTCAGTGAACCTGTGAGGGGGTGAGGTAGTTTTTTCCTTTGTGTGTACTGTCTTGTTCACACTGTGCCTAAATAAATATCTGTCTGAAAGCTGCAATGTCTATCTTGCTTTTCTCCATATGCTGCCAGTCCTCAACTGCCACATATTGTGTGTTACAATAGTGACTATTGATATTGCACTCAATGGGTAAGTATATTTAAATGTACAGATATTTATTGTAGTTGTATTTTATTAATATCTGACTTAATTCCATATTCCATATCTAGCCTGATTTTTGAGGAGAGAAAAAAGCAAAAATTCCAGTTACAATATTGCATCTACAGGAAAGTAATATGTAACATATTTATGCGGTTTACAACAGGGCGTCTAGGTATGCATACATGTTTGAAATTAAGGACCACATCAGGACTGAACATAGATGATATATTCTGAAATTTACATTAAGCAACTTTGCTAATAAGATTAACTAATTCCTATCCACAATGGGGACTATCAGCCCTGAGGCGATCTCTGAACTCAACTGTTGCAGGCACCCTTTTCACTTCCCACTAGTCACCAGTACATTTACAGTTTGCCATAACACCTAAAATATTAATGACCAATATTTTCTTTCTATCTCCATCGATGAGGTATGTAAATAAGGATTTTAAATCATGTATTCATTCCCTTATTTACATAGTCGAAAAAATGCTGCTGCAGTGCTGTCAGTGTGATCACACAATATCATTTCAATGCCTACAATTCTGCTTTTTGACATTTTCATGGGTTCACACGGGTAACACCTCAATGAATACACAGGTAGTCATTTCAGGAAAAGAAATTTTAAAAAGAGCAAGGTAGTTCATAGAATTAATCAGTAAGCAACTGTGTGAATACGTTTCCATGAATGAATGTAATCAGAGACGTATGGGGTGACTGCACCGCTGTAAGCTGATGTAATGTGGCTGTGTGTGGCGGCAGCTCTGGGCTACATTGACATTTCGCTTGACAAAGCCTTCCCCTGCAATGCAGAGGCACTTATCTCAGGCTGTTGTTTGCTTCAGAATACCTGCAGCACGTCTCCTTCCCCATCCCAGAGACTCACCGCTGATATTCTGGCAAAAAAAAATCACCTCTGTCATTTTCTCTGCTGCGCAACAGCCGGTGCTGACTGAGTCACACAATTTGGGTAAAACGGGTGAATGTCAAGTTTGAAGTGTGGAATGTTGTAGTCAGTAATTAACCTGAACCTGGAGTCTACATTACCAGTGAGGATGGATGGGGTTAATCACCTGTATGGGCAGCAGTGTAGCATAGTGGTAAAAGAGCAGGACTTTTTGCTGGTTTGATTCCCTGTTGGGGTACTGCCGTTGTATCCTTGGGCAAGGTACTTAACACAAAACTGCCTCAGTAAATATCCAGCTGTGCAAATGGGTAACGTAAAAAGCGGTGTAACCTGTGTAAGTCACTTGGATACGTGCGTGTGCTAAATGCCAATCATGTAATGTAATGTATAGGGGCACTATGTCTATGTGAGCAGGTGAGTTACAGACTGGAAAGGCTGTGGATTCTGCAGAGGGATGGATGGGACCATTGCTGCCTGGGGGGTCTGCCCCGTGGCCAGCATCTCGCATGAGGCAAGCAGGCGCACAGCCCCGCCCTCAGCATATGCAGGGAACGTTCATGTTCCTTCTCTCGTTATCAGCTCACTGGGTCTTGCCTCCCTCCTCGACTGTCCTGACCCCGCCCCCCAGATGCACTCATGTCTGGTGCAGATTAATGAACGAGAATCGTCCCGAAATCCGTCTCTGTGCGTCTCGCTGCCAGGAGATACAAAATGCCACAATGCGTCATAAACCTTTATAAATCGGCGTGGGTCATACAAACTTAATACAGGCATCAGCATAAAAGTGGAACTCACTGTACATGTACAGGTATAATCTATGCTTTCTGTAGCAATGGAGTGAATTCATGAGTGTGTGTGTATGTGTTCCTCACTGTCCCTCAATTATTTTTACTTTCGCCTTATGATCTTCAAGAGAACAGCAGACAACATTGAAACAGATGGGGTTTCCAGATGTTCATGATTACTAAAAATACTAAATCATTCAAGATTTCTACATCATTAGCAAAAGTTTCTGCCTTGGCCTTTGTATAATATAGCAAAGAGGAGTGCTTTTCATATTCATGGATTTGCTTTAATCACTGCTGATTACATGTAAAGATCTCACAGTTGACCCAGATGTTATATAATTGCTTGTTGAGATCAAAGATATGATTGGTGATGACTTCTGACCCTATGAAAACCATCCATCTCTTCTCTGTGGTATATTGATTGCTGCCATTTGAAAGCTTAGTTTATTGGTCAATTTGGATTCAAGATGACTTTTTGTACACCAGAGATGTATTTTAGCTAGTTGCTCTACTCTGAGTTCTTGTTGTATGGTATTTATATCTCCTTCTTAGACTCTACTCTGTAACTCTATAAACTTCCAAATCAATGATTTTTTTTACATGAATATCTTAAAGCACAAATGTTCTAGCTATTACAATGTTATTACTTCAGGTCATCATTTTTTCTCTTTGAAAGGTAACTCATCTGTTATCCAAGTCAACTGACTGTGTAGCTTACATTTTACATATTATCAGCTTTCCACCATGTTACATTATGAATTATTATTCAAATACCTTAAAGAATGTCTGCAAACTGCTTTTTGCAAAATATGATTTTATTCACAATTAACAGTTTGGTCTTTCAGCCTTTGCTATGTGGCTATATGGTTTATTTAGAGAAATAATTATCTGACTATGATAACCAAAGAGCAAATTATAATAAAGAGCTAGCTATTATAACTGGCTAGTTAGCTCCCCAGCTTTTCATACCTCTCGATTACATAGCAATCAGAACTGTAGCAAAACAAGGTAGTTAGGTGTTGGCTAACTGGCAAATTATTTCTGTCATTGAATGCTAACGTATGTAAACATATCTGAGAAGCAGATTCCCTTTTATCAATTGTCATAGAATGCCAGTGCTGAGTAAGGACGGAGCGTATCCTAAAGTAAACATTTTAAACCTCCCACCTTCCTTTACTGTTAACCCTGGTGAAATCATAAAATGATCACAGATATCTGATGAATAATTCATGGATCTTGTGTAGTCATTTTGATGTAAACAAAATACACCAGAAGCTCATTTTGTCTGCCAGATGGCATAAGTTGACAGTTGTGAGTAAGTGAAACTCATATGTGAAATATTTTTCTGAAATAGTTTCTTAATGTATGCAGGAAGAACCTGGTGATCATACTGCACTACCTCACGCAAAGCAAGCTCACACTGGTTTCTTGTTTATAGTGTGTCACCTTTTTAGGACTTGCTGACACAAAAGAAGAAAAAAAAATTATTTACAACATATAGGGAAGCTCAAAGACCGTACAAACAGTAACTATTTATTTACATTTTGTCACTTAGCCACTTTCACCCACAGCAACATACAAGGTGTGAATACATTTAACGTTACATTTACATCCAGTAGATGGTCTTCTTCAGTGTGATGTACAAGATGTGAGTACATTTAACAGTACATTTACATTATTGACATCCAGCAGGCACGCTTATCAAGAGTGATGTGCAACATACGCAAGTAATGGGACAGTGATGTGACAGGGCCTCCCCTGGTGGCCTTCCTGGATGGACTCCCTTAGATAGACTCTACATCTGAAGCTGAAAAGTGAAGCTGCCACTTCAGTTCAGACGCACCCAATAAATGCCCTGTTCAGTTAAGCAGTGGATCAGCTGCCAGCTCAGAGTAGGAAGGCTAAGCTATTGACTACCTACATTAGCAGTTAAAATGCACTCACAAAACTAACCAATGCAAAAAATAACCAATAATCACACTATCACTGTATACTACTATGTGAATCCTTGTAGTAAGAAACACTCAGGGCTTGACGCTTACTTTGAAATGGTGGTCACCTAGCTCAGTGTTCGGGACATGAATGGACAATATGGTTGCCATGTTTAACACTGATTGGTGAAATATCATTGCCTCAGTCAACTGGGCAGCCGTTACTGTCTAGCCCTGCACACTGATAAAATACACAGTTTAAGGCAATAACAACTAGTTATAAAAGTGGTACTTTGTTTAGTCCTTTGGAGATAACAAAATTCACACTATCCAGACTACATTCACCCTGAACTAACTGCCCTCGTTTATGGTTTTTCTGCAGCCAGCTGAGGGAAGAAGCCTAAACTACCAACTAATTAGACTAGCAGTTAAACTGCACTCCTGAAACTATTGTAACCAAGGCAAAAAAGAAAAACTAATGTGGGTAACTCTTCTACCTTCAAGCCACACAATATTGCAGTCAAACTACCTCCTCCTGTGAGTACCTTGCTAACTGAAAGACAGATCAGTGTAAGGTACTTCACTATCTGATTGAAGACCAGCTGCTAATTTTACCACAGGCCAGACAGCTCAATTGTCGTCCGGAGACGATGCTGTCATTCGCCACGTGGCACTGTGCATTTGCATTTTATCATAAGATAAACACAAGGAAAAAATAAAAGGAATAAATAAAGAATGAATGAATAATTTATGAATAAATAAATATACAAAAAACCCTTTTAAAATTCATTTTTAATGAAACTTAAGGACAGAAAGTGTTTTTTTGGGTAACTTAAGGACAGAAAAAGCCAAAAAGACAGGAAACTCAAGTACCATATGCAATGACGATGCATTCTAGCAGGCTACATACTGTTTTGATTCCTGCTACAGTAATGTGTTGCTACATTGTTCCACTATACTTAAAACATGTGCTTACCACTGTGCAAGTTGAAGAGAATTCAAACAGAAAAAAAAAGAGAATTCTCTTAAACAGCCTGTTGTTTGAAATGTTAACTATATTGACTACAGTTGAGTTGACTACATTTTAATGAAACACATGGCATCCACCATTCATTAAATTACAACACTATCTGATATTGTGAAGAATTTCATCAGAAAATCCCTAGATTTATTTTCACCTGTATTCATTCATTCTTTCATTCCTTATTTTGACAAGAAAAAACCTTCATAGTAGTCAAGGTTCAAAAGCTATTAATGCATGGACTAATTCAGATAGGCAAACACAAGCTTTTTTGAGTAACTGATGAACACCACATATGTTCTAGTTGATGTAGTTTAAATTGAAATTTTAGCTGTGGTTTTAAATAAACCTAATGTACATGGAACATATCTGACATTGGAAATTGTGGCAAACAAATTTAGCAAATTACCTTGAGTACATAAATTAGGGCTGCATGTTACCTCTCCTGACCTCCTGTGGCCTTATCGTTTGTATCTCTGTATTCACTGGTCACTGACAGTATGGTAACTGAGCTTCCCTGATTTGGTCTGGATCGAATGTCTGAGAGTCACACTTGCCAGACACTCCTTTAACTATGTAGGTCGCACACTCCTAGAAACAATTAAAAATTCATCATGGTGTGACTAGGATACATAGTCAGTTATTCCAATGTTATAAGCAATGAGGGAAACCAATCAAGGGGAGAGACAACTTCTGTGCAAAGTCCACTGGGATCTGCTTTGAGTTTATTCTTTACAGTATTCCACACTTTCACATTCTGCATTTAAAAGAATAATACTAGTTTGGCATTTGGAAGAAACATAAATTAGGACTGTCCCCTGGAGAGTTTATATCAAAGCTGCTGATATAAAATTGTCATACAGAATGCTGGCAGGCAGCCCATTATGTTGACAGTTAATAAAACCAGAAAGAAATTAAGGAAAACATCATTCTATCTGTGTACAGTGAAGACTCACTGTGTTTAGAAGATAGGTGTCACCAGCGACTAGTCAATATGACATACAGTAGGTGACTGAATGCCTGTACACATTTGCATGTCTTTATGCAGGCAACATCTTTTTGTCATTTTGACTCATTTTGCAAAATCTTCATTGGCCTTTGGTTACTCCCACTCTCTTACATACCGGGAAGTGTGTTTGAGGGTGTAAAAACAGCACAGACTGCAAATGCATGCAGTGTGATGGCTTTTGGTTATTTCACATCAGCGCAATCAGCAGAAATGCCATCTATTCCAAGTTAAGTTTTTGTTCCCATTGCGCTCTTGCTTTGACCTGCCCCTGAGGTGGTCAAAAAATAATGTGTTTTGTATTTGCCATTATGCCACCTGAGACCTGGTGTAAAGTTCAGTGCAGTGTGTACCCCAACAAACAAATTAGTGTACTAGTGAACTATGAGAGAGGTGGGAAAGGTATCTGCTGTTAAATACCAACCATCAATTCACAATGTTAATAGTATGAGTGATAGCACTGGTTGTTTTTAATCTGGAGTTGGAAAATCTAAACTAAATGCAATTAATCCCTTCCCTGATAGTATGAATCAAAAATAAAGAAATTAGCTGTCTTACATGGTTGTAACATACTCTGATTAGTTTTGCTATCTGTGGGAATGGCAGTGTTCAATCCAGCAAAAAGGTTTTTTTTCAATCAAATTCTAAAGTGGGATACTAAAACCTTAACAGTCAATCACAATAAGATAATGAAAAGATGATGGGATGCCTCTCCAACCCACCATGAGTGATAAGAAAAAGAGAGACAGAAAAGAAGCAATGATAGGCAATCAAGTAATATTAAGGTGTATGATTTAGATGAATGGATTTGCAGTTAATCAAATAATCAAGTAATGTAATCTGCTGTATATATTTTTTTTAATTGTGGTTGCTGAGGTACATTTAATTTTAAATGTACCAAAGCAGAGGCCAGTAACTAGCTAGGTAGTAACTAACCTGCAGAAAGTAACCTATTCTTTTAGACTCAGACTATGAATATACCCTTTCCCTAAAAAATGGTACATCTTTGTGACTAGGAAATGCAAGTAATTTATTTATAAAGCATGTCTATTTTTGCCAACACTATCAAGTTTGAAAGGGGAAATCCAAACACTGAATCTTTCTTCCTCCTTTCGTGTGAAGGAGCAGACACCATTGTCCCACACTCAGATCATGTAACATTGTTAGTTGGACCACAAGTGGTCTGGACCTTGGACAGCAAAATGTTACTCTCGCTCCTTGGCTCACAAATTGGATCCAGGACTCCTTTATCCCTGCCACTACATGTTGTGCCCACAACATGACAGCAGCCTCTCACTCGTCACTGACTCATGTAACTGAGCATGCATGTGAAATACTCCAGATGCCTTGCCAGTGCCTGCTGCTTACTAGTTTGAGTCCAATAACTGTGCTGTTATTGTGGTTCCTGTTTCTGGTATTTGGCAGAATATAGGGTATGACACAGGGACTACATACACTTTATAATTAAAGGAAAATTTTACGGCATCTGTATGTTACATTTATTTTTGCAAAGACTAGAAGGTCGGTACATTCTGAATACTTTCTAACTAATTATTTATTTTTTATTTTACCAGCCTATTTTTTCAGGTAAGCATTTTTCCATCCTGAGTGTAAGATTTACAATTGATTTATAGTTTTTATAATTTTGTTTACATTATATATTTATATGATAGTTTATATTGATTTAAATCCGATTAAATTATCATTTCCTTCCCTGTTTTTCCAAAAAAACTGGAGGATGTGATGTGGAATTTGGGGTGACAATTAGCATTGTGCAAAACATGTTCATATACATGTATACAGATGATGACTAGTCTCAAGTCAGAATTCCTCTCTTCCACTGGGACACCTGATACTATATTGTATTTGCTTGTTTAACTATTTAGGTTAATGAATGCAGCAATCATTTTATTCTTCCCCGTGACTACAATGTCAACATATTGTGGCATTTATTTTCTTGCATAAATTGCAATTGATAACTTGATTTGACAGAAATGGGTCATTGGAAATTTGTATTTCAACACTAATCTGTTTTGAACCATTGTAATAATAGCGTAAACATTACATTGTGAAACATTTATACATTTACATTGTGCAAAACATTATTTATTGAAATCAGAATGTTAGTGACTTGGAGCTCATCTCATAAAAAAATATTTGCTACCACATTTCAGTACTAAATCGCAACATTGCAAATGGCATATATATGTGCAACTTGCCTAGAGGTGTCACTGGCTCATCTGTGGCTTTTTAAAAATCATGTGGCTTGTTCAGAGTGGGCATGGAAGAGAATTTCTATTCAGAAAGGGAGATAAATACATTTCCAGACTACTGTAAATGTAGGCTAAGTGACCCTACACTCATACACTTGAGGCTTATTTGATCATTATACAGTATAGATGTTTGAGGCGATTCACATTCACTGTCTACCAAAAAATGTCTATGATAAAGCAAACAAACACTATTGAAATACAATAGTTGTACAATCTATAATGTAATAATCTGCTTGTCATGTTCTTAATGCATATAAAAAGATGTTACAAGGCAGCAATTATGTATGGATGATAACGATTATAGCAGTGGCATAGAAAAATAAATCACTAATTGAGCAAATTAAAAACCTGGTTTACTGCCTAGCTAAATGGACTGAATGGCTGATGTTGATTGCAATGAAGTAGATATATAGTAAAACAATTATATACATGAATGACAAAAGGCCTACTTACTTCTCCAAAGTGTCACAATGCTGTTGATAGCGGCATTTACAGCATAATGTTTCTCTGGTGTTCTCTAGTGCTGCTGCAGACTACCATCCATGGCCCATGCAGTTGTATGGAACATAATCCAAAAGTTGCTGTTTCGATTCCCATGTGGGCCACTACTGTTCTACCCTTGGGTGTTGTACATAATCTGAATTGTCTCAGTAATATCCAGCTGTCAAAATGGATGTTGTAAAAAACTGTAAGCTGTGGCAGTTGCTCTGGATAAGAATGTCTGCCAAGCCAAAGTAATGCAATAGACCATACTCAACCTGGTGACTGAGCCACAGTCTGCACTTGCCGAGAATGCCTTGGCTGACAAAACCACTTGTGAGCCGAAGCCACCCTTATATTGCAACTCTCTAGGCAGGATACTCATTCTTGCACATTAAATTTTGAGTAAAAGTATATGAATGAGTGAAATAGGATCTGACTACATTATGCATTACAAGCATGATTACTACAATGTGACAGCTGACTGACCTAATCTGTTATATCCATGAATGAATGGCCTACACGAAAGTTAGCCGGCTGTCTTTTCAATCTGCCTGAAATTGCAAAATAAGTACAGAATTACTGATATATTAAAGAAGATCATGGTGAACTTCATTTGCAGGGAACATGGTATTCCTCTTAACACACCCACAATTGGTGAACAAGTGTCAAATGAAGTATCTAGACCAACTGTATCAATCATCTGACTCCTCTTAAATATGAAAGGCAAAGTTGTTGAGTAGCCTGATCAGAGTCACTCCATAACATCTTCCAGATTTTCAGTGAAGTCCAACATCTCTTTACCTTGCATCAGAGTTTCCCATTTGTGTTAATGTATTTCCACTGACGTGAGTTAATTAGACAGTTAATTATTAACTGTCTACTGTGTTTTACATTAAGTCCAAGAAAATCAGGCTCTGTATGTATGATAGGTGGCCCCAGCAGTAGCAATTTTCAAAATATGAATTTAATCTCCGGAGAGCTGCTAGCATTTTGGCTGGCTGTACCTTAGTCAACACCTGCCTGCTTCAGGGCTGAATGTGGTACTGGAAGCTCTGTTCCAGCTCTGTTTGAACCCTTTGGCTATACTGACTAGAGGTAAGAGTCGATGATGACAGGTTTTTAATTTTCTGATTATATCGGCCATGAGACTGGGTGAACTCTTCGGCTTGTCAGTCTGCCAGAGCAGCTGTTGGCTCTGGTCAGTTGTCTGGCATGATCGTGGGATCCATCCCTTTGTTCTTGTCTGGCATAATCTCAACCAATCAATTGACCTGCACCCTCACAGTAGGATGTGGCTGCCAGAGGATTTACACCAGGGTCCATATTAATAAAGCATTTGATAGTATTCTGTAGAACAAACTTAAGCCACAGTCAAAGAGGAAATAAAACTTGGACATAGGAGCATACTTATAAATCCAAGTACCTTTAGTGATGTCATAGAGCAACCCTTAAATATGAGTGTACTTTTTGTGGTTGCTAAGGAAGAAAAATGAAATTTATGAAAACATATTGAAAAAAGTACTCAAAATTATATTTTTATGAAGAAGGGGTCAGGTGAAGTGCCTTGCAGCTCCTGACCAAAATCTCACTGCAATTCTGTATCGACCTGGCATAATATGAAGCTGCTGTGAAGATCAATGCTGTCTTTCTTTGCATCCAACTTGTCAGCATGGAGGGGGGTTAATGTTGTTTACATCCAGATTGCAGATTTCTGCCAACAACAAATGGTAAATCTGGGTGAGGTGAAGGATATTTTTCTCAGTTAATTTAATCTCCATTAATTGTCCTTAATTAACTTGATGAAATGGGAACAATGAATCCAATACTGTTACAGGTTTCTGTTTCTGTTTGCAGTCCAAAACTTGTGAATTCATTTATGTGCTGTGTTATAAATCATTGCTGCTGTACCACTGCCTTTTCCCACTGCCAGATAAAGGGGGATCATCACAATTTGTAATTAGGTATTGCAAACTTTAATCCTTTGGGTAGGCAAATTCAGAATGTTAAATGAAATGTGTTGCATATAAACCTGTCAGATCACATGGAATACGTTCTCAGTAGCTCCCTGTTATTGTAGGGCTCCAATACATCTTCCCTTTCAAAGAAACCATGACCTTGGCATATTTGTTTGTGAACCTTATCAGTCTTTTCCCAAAAACAAGTGCATTCTTAAGGCTCCTAAATTTTTCTGTTTTCAGTTATGAAAGCATTAATGAGTCAATTCACGCCACTTTCACACTGCTCATTTTTAAGAAGTTTTGGTTTTCCACAGATGTGCTTTACAGAGGATGGATCTCACCATCAGAGGTATGGACCACTTTCAGCTTTTTATACTGGTGCTGCGACTCGGATCACTGACTAAAGCTCAGCATGGCTGCCAGAGGTTGCTACGGAGAAGGAGGAGGTCAAAGGGAGGTGAGCATATCAAAGCTGAAATTAGTAGCTTGTGTGAGTCCTGCGTAAAGCCGGCAGGGTAGCAGGTCACAGAGCAGTTTCAGCAGTGACGTCACCCCCTGAGACTTTGGTTAGCTAGCATTGTTGCCCATGGAAATAGGGGCAAACTTCCTGTAGCTGAATTGGGACCAATGTTGGTGATTAGAGTTTAGGTGTGTGATGAGAACAGGGGTTTGGATCTCACTCATGTTCACAGTCTTTACACATGTTGGATTCTCAATGGAAGTGCTGTGCCCAGAGATGTGTTAATCCACACATCCCTCCCATAAGAAACTGCATACAGTTCAGTTCCATCAAATTACCTTTTGGGTTTTGATTTGTGAGAGATCAGTAGTCAATATGTGAGCATTGCAAGCCACTTTCAGGGAGATTGGGGCATTTTTACTTGTACAGGGACCACTGCCTTTATAGACAGTGAGGGGACCAGCCAATTTAGTCAATATTCAAAGAAACAACAACTTTTCCCTGAGCTAGTATTTTTTGGTTTTGTTTTGTTTTCATGAGCTGAGGTATGCACTTTCACACCAGGTTCATTTGCAAGTGATTCAGTATGGCTTCATCTGATTTTTTAAATCTCTCGGTTTCATAACATAAAAAACATAAAAAAGGACAGACACCAGAATAAACTAAAAATAAGGTGGGAAAAAAATATATTTGTTGCCTTTTCAAGCTTAATTTCTCATTGTGGGACAGACGCTTCCTGTACTTGAATAAGCTTATTATTATTATTATTATTATTATTATTATTATTATTATTATTGACACATTTACACACCCATACACAATATAACACAACAGAACTCCACAGTCAGAATAGGCACATTCATATATTACCTGTTGAAACAATATCACAAAACTGAGTGCACTTCCGGCTTGAACAATGTGCTTTTCACAGGTAAATACAACTTGTTTTCATCCAGCACATTGTTAAAAAACATTACCATGCAGAAGTGACGTCAGTGACATTAGTTGTCTATCCGCTCTTAAAATTCTAGCTGCCTTTAAAGAACATCTGCACTTCTAACTAATCTGCTCAAAATGGTACTTTTGAAAGCAGACAGTTAGCAACAGTTAAAAGTTAGTTAGCTAGTTAACAGTTGATAGCAAGGCACCCAATACCTTATTTTTATAGATGTGTAGCTACTTTTGAGCCATGTAGTAAAAGCTTTTCAGTGTGTGTTTTGATACAGCGTTCAAACGTAAGCATTTTGGTTGTGATAAATACAAAATCTGTTCCCTTCAGTAAATACCAAATCTGCTCTACTTAGGAGAGTACATGCTGTGCCCAGCGAACAGTAATAATCTGGTTTTCAGATGGAGTGGTTTCCACAAAAAATCTTTCTAAATATGGTCATTTGAGCTAAAAAGTTTTTTGAAGTTAAAGTTTTCAATTTCAGTCTGTACAGACAGAAAATATTGAATTTTTAAAATTGTGGCAAACATCTGTCTTTATAGAAAAGGCTCAGATTTGCAGTGTTTTCAGGTTCTTTGAGCACCAACATTCAGTCCAACCAGGCCAGTCATTTTAGTCTTGCCCTTGTATTTTGCCCTGTGTCAGGCCTGGATCACGCTATAAGCGTCTCTGCTTCCACTCTGAATACAGGTGAACAATGCATGCATCAATAAGTCTCTGTGTGGAAAAAATGCTTTGTAGTGCCAGAGTGAAATTTACCTCTAACACATATCCACCATGTCCTATTGTTCTGCTGACAGAAGTCAGCTTGAATTACCTTCTGCAGTCCACGATATCAATCCCTTTTTATTATAAATATCACAGCAGATCATTTTTACATGTTCCATCATTTAAAAAATATATTTTAAAATCACTTAACAAGAGGTGCCCCTCTTCTGTTTTGTGCTCCTGACATATGCGCACGTTTATTTGTTGACATGAGCACACAGTCACATGCATTGGCAGATACAAGCTCTGGGCATGTGCAGGAGGGCACTGCGGTGTTTCACTCGGCGGATGGGAGGGCGCTGGTCGTGTGCCCGTCTCCTCCGGCAGGAGGTCCAGCCTGATCTGCGCTCTGCCAGCCGTTGCGTAAGCGACCAGGTCCCGCGCCCGATCGGGGGGATCATTTCGGGCGCTCTCTGGGGAGAGGGCCGGGCAAGGTGACCACCCAGCAAGAGGCCCGGGCGCCGAGGACGGATTTAAAGCCTCCTCTCCCGCGCAGATGCCCTCGTAATTCAGCGGAGGGGGGAAGCCGAGGGAAACGTGTCACCTCGGGGGCACTGCAGAGCAGAGCAGAGCGGAGCGCGTGTATGGCAGGACAGCCACAGGAGCTGTTTAAGGTCATGTTTTCCAGGGCTCTTGGAAACAGTCACACTTTTCCCTTTACACTTCCTTTTTTTTAAACATTTTTACACTTCGGTAAAAACCTTTGTAAGGGTAAGGAAACATGACAAAGCACTAGGTGAGGGATTGATTGCAGCTGGCCTCCAAGTAGAGCTGAGATGAGGGGTGGGGGGGGCTTGGCTACAGGGCGAGGGACAGTGCATCCTCTCTGCCATTATAGTTCAGTCATAAAAAATAATGACTACGTCACAAGATCTGTGTGTATGGGAGTGAGCAGGGTAAAGGTAATTTGTATTGCCCTTCATAGGCCTATACAAAGGAAATGTGTGATAGTGGCCACACAAAACCAAAACAGCCATCAATAAAGGAACATAGGATACTTAGTGTTATTCTTCCAGAATGGCCTAAAGGGGTCTTATAGAATAAATTAAAACATCTTTGGTTTATCCTACAGTATACTAAATTTGCACATACTCGATGATATTTTTTGTACTGGCCGTTCATTCTCGTGCTCACCTAGATCTTGTAGCATATGCTGTACTTTCTTGTTTTTGTTGTGCTAAGACAACAAAGCAGGTGAAACATTTACGGCACGGTGTGTGCTCTTCTGTGTTGTGACGCATGCAAGTATTTATAATGACCATCATCCATTTTGTTGCTGGGATGGCATAGCGTTTTTCTCTGAGGTTAAAGTGGCATCATGTGGACAGAGAAGGAACTACATCTCATTCCATGCCATTCCACTCTCATCCAGTGCCTGCTGCATTTAGGCTGAACAGATGCATGGCGAAAACAAATACAGATAATGCACGGTGATCTTCAGAATATAGTGTTGTATCTAGTGATTTAGCACTCAAAAAATAAGTCTCAGATGTTGTATTCACAAAGTTAAATCCAGATTACAGTATTCCAGATACACTGGTGTTATCTTCATGGTAGGCATACCACGAAACAAATATAATTTCCAATATTCCTTATCCAGGTCTGAATTTCATTTGTTACGTGATGTGCGAAAAAATAGATCCTGCCACCACAGGTGGGCCATAAGGTATTTGATTAATATAACCTGTGTACCCCTGCATCAGACTGTCACCTTTTCCCATCTGTTTCCTCAGTTCTATATATTAATACATTATAATTTGCACTTTCTCTCTGCTGTAACTTAATCACTGTAACACACATCTGCTACATTACCTCAGTATTAGACATACGCTTGGGAGTCTGACCTCGGAGAACAAGGTCACATGTGAGCGGCCTCCTACCTCCCTCCGTCCAGCCCTGGAGAGACAAACCTGCCTGACAGGTGTTCACCAGGAGAACTAATGAAAACAGACTCTAATGAAAAGAGACTCTTGTCTCCTTGGAATTATAGGGCCAGATTGAATCAGAGCCTAGACCCACCTGTACAAATTAACATCCTCTTCCAGAATACAGGTTTGTTTTATACGGGAACAATAACCTTCTGACAAGTTATGTGAAAAAGAAATAAATAAATAAATTTTGGTACTGTGTTTTTTAGTCAGTGGGACAAAGTTACTTATGTGGTTTGGAAAACTGCCCACTACCACATGGATATGTGTCCAGTCTATGCAGACTTGAGACTTGTGTATGAAATTCACTGTATTTGTTAGACATTTTAAAAGGAATTATTACAATTCTTTAATTCATTTCTGAACCACATTAACTTAATATCTGTTCAAATATGCTGGAACCCCTTAAATAAAACCTTAATGTAACATTTATTAAGTAAGTTGCAAATAAACACAGCTGCAGGTGTTTGTCAAAATTGCTAGAACATCATTTAAAATCAGAAACAGATCTGTGGGTTTAAACAGAATGTCATGCATGGAAACTCAATAAACCACTGAGCATAAGTACTGTAGTCCCACTGTAACCATGGGGGTCACCTTCTTGAATTAGGCTATGCGTGACAAATCTGAGGGCCTGTAAAATTGGGGATGTTATCCTTGACAGCCAGCACTAAATTCCTGTCCATCAATTAATCCATCATGATAAAGATTACCATGCTAAATTACATAAAACATACGTAATTCCGATATGGAAAAGGGCTTTAACAACACATGTTAAAGAACTTTACAGACAGGGGACAACGTCAGTGTTAACACAGCTTCATTGGATGGCAACGCTAACCTAGCCCCAGGCAACCTAGCTCCAGGTACTAGTGAATAAAATTTGATGGTGTTACAACAAACACTGATGCAGATTTAAATCTAAGAAATGTGGAAATAAACAGTTAATAAATTACCTAAAGCTGATTGGAATCTGCCCTTGACATGTTGTTACATTCTCATATACAGTACTCTCATAGGGAATGAGTTTTGCACCATAAGTAATCTTATTGTTTAATCATAACCTTTGCACATGAATCATAATTAAAGAAATATTTGCACCTGTGCATCAGGAACCCTACCTGTAGAATAAAATTCCCTAAATGTAAAACACACAGTTTTAGGGTTATTGGATATTATTTTGTCATGTCTGGTTGCATAAGAGCATGACTCTTCAGCTGTGAACATGATGTATAACATTACAAGTGTGGTTCTTGTTACCACAAAGCAATTCTAGATGATTTCCAAGCATGTCAATGTCTTGTCTGACCAATCAGAGAGGCGCCAAATCAAGGTGTTGTATAATGGCCACGGAAGGGTTATGTATAGTTGTTTTTTATTGTCTAATGTCACCAGATATTTAGAGCAATTTAATCACATTGTCTACAATTGTTCTGAAGAAGTCTGCAGCAGAGGGCCATCTATCACAATGGACAATATGCAGTTATCGTAGCATGTGGTTGAAGCAATGGGCTGTTGCGGAGAAAGATGAACCAGGGAGAGTTCTGAGGGAGGCTCTGCTTTAGGAAATAAACAATTAAACCATGAAGCTGCCATCTGTGATATGTGAGGTATATCTATATCTGTGAGTTATATCTATATTAGAAATATATATATATATAATTTTATATATAATTTTATAAAGTTAATAATATGATGTAACATAATATACAACATACTGGAGACTTAGAGCACATGAAATGGCCTTGGTCAACCAACTAGCAAGTGAGTTCGAGAAACAGGCTTTTCAAAGAAGAGGGGCAGGGGAAAGTGGATTAGGCAATTGCTGCTGGTTTACTGTAATGATCTCGGCCTCAGTTATGTTGGGTGTGGGGGCAGCTTATTTACTGTACTAGTTACCAAAAGGGGTACTTGTCATTCAAACAGTATTTTGGGTAGCATGGTTTGTTTATCTGACCATCTACTTGTTCAAGTTTTGTAAATGGGCAACATCGAGCATGGGGGAGGACAGGTATGTATGAAATGTGAGCTGATCTGATCATCGACCTGTATGTGGGTGGAAGTGGAGTAGGCACTCTTACCTGTGGAAGGCGCTTCTGGTCCAGGTTGGTGACGTCAGGCCATGGGGGTAGGAGTAAGGGGGCACTGTCCTGAGGGACTGCAACTGTGAGCTATTGCTTATTTCATTAACTGTAAAAGCTTATTTTTTGTCACTCCTTACCTGTTTTTGTCTCTTTTGGGCTGAGGATCATTACAGTCTGTGGTGTATGCAGCTAGTCAGGCGTTTGTTGAAACAGACAGCAGCTATGGTATTAGCTTGTGAGCTAAGTATCTTAGGAGGGTTTAGCCAGCTGGTCTTAGAAAGGTTTAAGATGATTTGTCGTCCATGTAAAGATCTCTGTGAGGCATGTGGTGAGTCAGAGGGGTGAATGCTGAGAAAGGTCCTTGTTACATTGGTAGAAATAGCCATGTGCAGGAATGACAGACCCTTAGTGATTTATTGTAAAAGGAAAATAGAAGGGGGGGGGGCTTGCATGGAGCCCTGGGGGACTCCTGCTGAGAATGTGTCAGAAGTCAAAATGGAGCCCATCCAGGTGTTCCAAAAGGTAGAAAGTAAGCAAACTCAGGGTAATGCCTGAAATTCCAATTCCTGACAGAGTGGACATGAGGATCTGGTGGTCTACTGTATCCGATGTTACAGAGGTTCCAGAACAAACACAAGGAAAAGGAAAAGGAGGCTGCTCTACAAGAGGCAGAGAGACTTACTGAGAGAAGAATAGTCCTCATGGTTTACAGCCCCAAAACCTGGTTGGGTGTAGGATATTGTTCTGAAGAGAGAATTGGATATTTGTTTAAACCATGTTCATCTATTTTGAAGAGAATAGTCAATAGAAGGGATAGAGGACAATCCCACAGAAAGGAAGAAGGGATACATATATTGCCACAAAAAATGAAAATGGCTGTCAACAGGGAAGATATGTTGTCATTGCCCAGTCCAGAACCACCCTCTACCCCTTCCCCTAGGCCCGGGTTTCCCTCTAAGACAAAAAATTGTAATGGCAGAAATTACAAATAATAATTTTTAAAATCTAAAATAAACTGTTTAAAAAGTGTTTTTTTAGTTTGCATGCATTTAAAAATATCATAAAATTTCAATGTACTGACTTTTATCATAAGAAATTTTATGATAATTTAGACTCTAATGATTACGTAGCGGCTAAGTTTGGGAACCGCTACCCTAGGCCCTTCTCGATTTCCCCTAAAAGATCTGAAAGGATTGGATAGATAACAGCAATAAGGTAACAGATCCATCTAGTTCTTTGGTAGGCTAGGTGGAGTTTTTGACATATTTCTTACACCTATTCAGTCCTTTCAGACCTGTGAGGGGGAACCATGATGGGGCAAAGGTAAGTTGCCAGCGGGTGGTTCTGGCTTGACCTCAGCTGTGATCTGAGAGCTGAGGGGGAGTAACAGGGAGGTTTGCAGTACTGCAATGCCTTGTAAACATAGGGTCAAGTTGCTTGCAAGTGGTGTGTGTGGGAGAAGACTGAAACAGAGAGATGGAAAGAATGAAGCAGTGGAAGAAACCCATGAGACAGAGTAAAGTTAAGTCAATCAGGGTCAATGGAGTGCTCATTTCCCAGGACAAGGTTCAGTGCTTTGAAGAAGTTATAATTCACCCTGGTGAATAATGACTATTAAACAGCTATAGTTAGCTTAAAACAATTTCTCCTGGATTCAAAGAAAACTTGTCAAACTTTGTGCAAGGTTTTTTTTTTTTTTGGTATATCAACAAGATCAGCAGTCAGCAAAATGAACACATTGTTGAAATTCAAATAAAAAGAAGGAATTCTATTTGAGGTTATTGAGGTTTGAGATTAAAGACAAGTGTTGATTGAATTATGGTGTTAGTGATCGTAATTGAATGGAATTTAAAAAGGAGGGGAGGAAGAAGGACAAAAAAATCCTTGCAGCAGTGAAAACTTTCTAACAGTGAGAAATGAGTAACCCAGTGCCATGACCCTGGCCAACAGAATGAGGAGAGCAAGTAAGGGTGTTGTAATTCTCGCTGAACTTGCAGCTCTGTCATATTATTTTCACACGGGTTTAAGATAATCTGAAATTCACACAAACCAAACTCATATCCAATAAATATCTCCTCCTTGCCATGGTTTGCTTTGTGACAGAACCCATTAATTTCCTTAACACAGTCTAGAGGCTGTGTGAGTTCATTGTGATGAAATATGGCATTACTACAGAGATACGACTAATTTCCAAAAGCTAAAGTATTTTGACACATTTGTTTTGGTGCTGTGATGCAGGGCTGCTCTGTGAGTTGCCCTGGTCAACAGAATATTGGCTTCCTGTTGCAGTAGCTGCGAGGCAGATCAACTGTCCCCCCTCAGCTGCCAGCAATGTGTTGACAGTCTTACCCAGGGAATATTAGCAGACTATTTACAGTACATGTTGTGAAGTGAAGAGTAAGGAGATGTGTGTTGTCAGCAAACCAGTTACCTCTGAATTTTTTTCCCCTTCTCTCCACACTCACAGAAAACCTCCCAGGGAGCTCCCTCCCGTTCCCAATCATCCGCAGATAAATCGACAGCCAGGCTGCTTTTAGGGCAACACTGCCACTTGTCCTGGAAAGCTTAAAGCCATTGGAAAACTTTTTGTTCCATTTTGTTCAAACCAGTTTCTTGGACAGTTTGTATCATTTTCCTTTTCTTTCCCTAAGCTTTATTGGCCTGATAAATGTACAGCAGTGTTGGCAAAGCAAAACAAACTTTCATGTGCAGATTACATGAAGAATATAATACAGAAGAACAAAACTTGCTAATATTTTTCTTTTAAATGTCACACTATTAAGACATACCACTGCTCACGTTTGAAATCATGCTTTTTTCTGAATATTTTATTCAAAATTTACATATATTAGGTTTACACATATTAGGGTTTTGAACCATTTGAAATAATTTACATTTGTAATTTATAAAATACCAAATCAATATATTCTGTGACAGCAGCAGTTCAGAGAGGGAACGTACTGTTAGCAGTATTGACCATATACTTTGCTGGGCCTCCTTAAGTGTTCTTACAAGTAGAACTGGTTAACAGACATTGGAGCCTGGTGTGACAGGAAGGTTCACTTTTTTCTACCAGGATGTTCATGTTACAAGTAACAATTTGTTCCATACATTAATATGGCTGGGCCTGTAAAGTATAAAGATACAGACTGTAATATTTCTTTGTACCTGCCTTGTATCCAGTGAATTTGTGCATTGTGATCATCATTTCGTCTCTTCAATAAACCATACTTGATTGGAGCTTGTCTGAACTCCAAGATGTATTACAGTTTGGAACTGTTACAATAATTGGTGAGCCAGTAGTGGTGAAAATAGTGGGAAATGGGAACAGAGGGATTTCAGAATTGAACTACAAGATTTGGGGCTTGAACTGCAAGGGCCTAAATCTTTTTTTACCTGAGAACAGTGCATTCCAGAGATGTAACCCTTTATAATGAAAAAGAATACAGTGTAAAGAATTGCCTGTGAATGTGTCTACATTATTTAAATCTATGCATAGAGATGAGTCTCTTAGGGAATTGAGTGGTAAAGACGCATACAGAAGATAATTAGGTCAGGAGTAGTTCAGAACTCTCATAGGACATGAGAACTCTCCTGGTTTGACCTAGTCATCAGCATTAAAGGTAAACTGCAAGTGTGTCTGTAGTGGAACTGAGTTTTTCGGGTACAGGGTTTCCCACATTCAATCCTATGACCTTGAAATAAACATAAATGCATGCTCCAAGCCTACAGTGATGGAGTGGGCCACCAAATATGCTGATAAGCATTATGCCGATGGATCATATGGATAACTAAGAGAGAAAATAGATCCTCTAGACTGGGTAGAATGGCCATTTAGAGGGAAATCAAGTGTGCAAAAGATACATTTCAACATGCCAATGTTTTGTAAGACTTGCTGTAGAGACAGAGGAAATTAAAGTGTCGGCTGGTGGCCTCAGACAAAGATTATGCTGAGCAGAGTATATTATAGTAATACTGATGAAAACTGCAACAATTTGGAAAAAGGGTGTTCTATTGAACATTATTGATCTGAGGCGATAAGTGGTTTCTCTGAGAGCCAGGAAGAGGCTAAAACAATTATCACACTCTATAGGTCAAGAGTGCCTAATCTAGACAATGATGAAAAAAAGGCTGCTGGATATGAAAGTGCTCTATAGAGTTAAAGTAATTTAAATGCCATGTATTAGCTTTTAGCATTGGTTTACCCAAGATTCTAATGGGGAGATTGATAAGTCAGGTGTATGGAATCAAATATCACCTGTTCTAATGAAAGCTGCCCCAGATAAAAGCTAGAGCATGGGTTTGAATATAAAACAACGGCAGGGAAACATATACCAATATATGTGTAACCTTGTAAGTAGTATGAAACTGCACATAGCACTGTGGAAGAGTGTAATAGGATTCTGTATATAGCTGTCCTTAAAGTGGGGATAATCAATGATACTCTTGAGGAAAGAGGTTGGGCATTCTTAAGGCAAATACAGCCACAGAGAAAATAGACCCAGGATATTTAATAGCACTGATTTCAAAGACGGATGTCACAAATGTGTAAAATTTGTCAAATTTAGAAGACATTGTGGGACAAAGGGGGAATAGCTGCAGGAGAGACCACGAGGACCTATTACATCATCAAGCAGAGAGCCAGAAGCGCATAATAGCCATACTTCCTTGGAAGATTTGACAGAAGTACCTCATATTCCCAAGTAGGAAGTCTTTGAAATGGACATAGAAGCCAAAAGGATGACAGTTCCCGTAATATGAGGTAAGATTTGAACAGTCACTCATTATTGACACTAGCAAAGCCCAGTTCCTTGGAAGTACAATAACTATGGGCGAAACCTAGGCAATACTGAGACTTCTTAAATCATATTTTCATAGATGATAATATTGTTTTTTATCTTTTCCTGATCCTGCTGCTTCACTGATCTACAGCTCCAATTTCCATACCAAACAATGGGTTATAACATTGTTACAGTTGAGAATCGCCAAAGGAGTAGGGGGTGGGGGTTGGGGGGTGTTCAATGACCCAGAGACATCAAGTTTTTGTTGTGTTGATTATTAACTTGTGAAAGCAATGAAACTACTAAAATCCACAAAACGGATACTTGGACTGCAAAGATTTTCTGTAAGAACCTGATCCAATATGAGCTGTTATTCATGGAAGGGCTTGCGGAAGACACCAAAATGAGGAAGAGGCACAGCAAGGGCCACAGGAATAGACATTGAAGTCTGGCGTGCAAAGCTTTTATGGAAGGTAAGAGCATCAGCGCTTTAGTAATTCAATTTATAGATTAATCGACTTAGATAACTTTGCCCTTGGAACGCAACGAGAGGAAAGAGCATCACCAAGGTAACAAGAAAGTGATTGACATGTGAGGAGGAAGTCAGGCTAACAATATTACTCTCATAAACAAAGAATAAAGATGTCCTGGTCACACCAGACCACACTCAATCTTACTTCCATCTGTTATGATGCAAATAAATGCAATCCCCTTTTTTCAGTTCCTGGTTTTGTACAGTGTTCAGCTTCCCTTCTCTGATCTCATCTCTTTGGCCTCTCCTATTGTCTTCTTTGGTATTTTAATCAAAAATGGAAATATGGATTCTGTCCCTGCTCTTAGTCACAAATTCTCAATACCCTGACATGAAATTCAGTTATTTCCTCCAAGTTTTTTTTTTTTTTTTTTTCAGGCCAAGTATATTAGTAATATTGTTAGCAGCATCTGTACTGGCTTTTATATTCCTTTGGGATATGTGTTTTTCCAGGTTGACTGGATCATTGGAAAAATACTTGGCTTTGCCTTCAACTCTTGGGGCACTAGTCATATCCTGTTATGGAGTTGTGGTGTAGTGATTTGTCAATGATGTGTTCGTTAGGGGGGGAAGTTGCTGCTGATGACTGTTCCCAGTTGCAGACATCTGTGGTTATCCTGATCCTCGGTGACAGGACCGTGACAGGACACACACAGCGTTGACGTTGATCCGACAAAACACTGCGGACGGGGGCTGTCATCGCACGGAGAGGGAGGATTGGCCAGGATCAGGCTGACATCTTCTGACAGCTGTCCATTTTACAGATTGGCAAAGACCCTCCATATATCTGCCCTTCAGCAACTTTCATTTAATTTCATTTCCGGGTAATAGGTCCAGCAAAACACATTTTAAAACAAAATCAGAAACAAGCATGCAGGCTAATATTACATTTTCACCATGAAGGAAAATCAAATTGATGTACCAGACTTGCACCTACAATGAACCCCCAATGAATGAGTAAACTGAGTGGTTGCCCAGTATTTTTACGGTAATCATTATCCTGATTTTGAACCATTTTCAATGGAATAACCCTTATTTCTCAGCCAGATGTGACTATGTGTATTTGTGATTTCAGTTTCAAACTTGGCAGCTTGACAAACTCTCTTTTTACAGCAGTAATAAAATTAATTCTGCAAATAGTTTACCCATTAAGTCTCTGGTATTTCCCATTGGCAGGTTTAAAGATGTCTTACTGCTCAGATGCACATTATTAAGCTATTGTTATTTTCTTAATTGCTCACATAAATATCTCTACATAGAAGGTTAATGAGAGGTTCTAAAGAGAGGACTTGTAATACAGTTTGGTGAGAACACATTCAATGGCTTTTTGTTTAAACTCAGTTATGTTTCTCTTATACACTTTCTGAATTCTGGGAGTATTTTTGGATTTTTCTTGGAGAAAATGCCATCTTCTCACCCCTCTCATTGACCCTGCAGCTGAGTTTCATGGGATTTTTCAGTAGCCAGGCTGTGATGTCCAAGTGTACTTCTGTCTCTGCGATACATCTGTGACAGTAAATAAATGCACTGTTACCATGGGTGAGCTCAAGAGTCCTCTTTAATGTGGAAAACCCCAGAAAGCCCTGTAGTTATTTTTCCCTAACAGTGTCTTGCTCCATACACATATTGGCAGATACAGTAGCTAACAAACTGTTAACTTACAATGTTTACAATGTCTTTTAGTTTCATAAATGTGTGAGACCTTAAATTTATTTCAGGTATCCAAATTTATTTTGCAAAAAAAAAATCCCTCACACTTGGTAGTGAAGGTGTCAATAATGGTTCTAATTACACATGCTTATTTGAATTTTTGGCATGATTTAGCCACTTAGCCCAATATTTTTAGGGTTAGGGTAAGATGTGAGATGATTGTAGCGGTGATGATGGTGAAGAGTTTAACTAGTTTTAAATTTCATTATACATTATGATTGTATTTCATTTGATAGATTCAGGAAATATTTTCTGAAATACTTCATTGAGAGTCAGTTGGAGAGTTGAAAAAAATTATGAAAACAGTAAAATCTTAAAAGGCAAAGGGCTGAAATGATTGAATTGTGCAAAGATCTTAACATAAGACCTGAATGCCATTCAAACTAAACTTCCAGCTTGCATCAGTATAGGTGACGAAACCTCTAACATGTTTTTTTTTCCAATTTCCTATATGCCTTTTTGAGATATGTCAATAATGGATTTTTGGTTTCTAATCCCATAAATGTTTTGCTGGGAATGGTCCGAGTGTGCACAGGATTGAAAAATTAGACTTCCACTGAGTGTGGGCATGATCCATCGAGTTGAAGCTAATTCAAGAGTTAGGAAAGGATATGGCTTGATCCAGTTGTTCAAAATGGCAGCAACGGGAAGAGTCACAGCCTTCATGTAAATATTCGAGGTCAGAGTTCATCCTCCTGTGGGAAAAAAAGAGGCTTGGACAAAAATGGCACAGTTGAACAGTTTAAACATTGCCTGTCCCTTGAGGACTCCATGAGAAAATTCAAGCAATCTAGGTTAGGTTTTAGTTTGGAACTGGATTTCTGTCATCGCTACTGAGGCTGTCGAGTGGCGCTTAAAAGGGAGAATGCAGACTGTGGGTAATGGATGAAGGGATTGTGGGACTGGCGTGAATTTAATTGTGAGATGCACCTTGCTGATAAAACTGACTCCGGCATATTTACGCCCCACCACATCGGTCAACGACCTCACACAAATGCCTCACTCCAAACGGACCGTACACCACTTCCCAAAGATAACCCTACAACCACTGGCCAAATAACTTTTCAAGGACATAGTTTGGCCATAATAACGGGAGATGTAAAAGGACTGAGTTTTGAATAACTTTGGAATGTTTAATTGAGATTAATTACAAAAGATGGGATAACAAAACTCTTCAACAAATAGTGTCTACAACATAAATGTAACATCTTGTGATTGAAATCCAGACTGTGAGTTGTTATTACATCTAACACCATGGGGTGGCAGCAAAGATTGAGTGCCTCCACTGCCATATTGCAGTGTTTGAGAGGTCAAATCCAATGCGCTGATATTGAAGTGTAAGCGAGTATTACACAATCGACTGCATAAAAATTGAGTTATCACTCTACCTTTTCCGCATTTTAAATGGAGATTAATTAATCAAATTAATATTTGGCTTCATAAAGTTGTCATTTCAGATGATGTAGTCCCTTACATTAGAACCCAAGATATTAATTACATGTTGATAAAATTCATGTCAATAAGGAAAGACAAATAACTATTTGCTTTCATTAATGTTCAAAGTTTTAAATGTTTGTAAGTTGTGGTATAAACATTAATGTCACAACATAGTTATGGATAGAGAATAGGGTGGGGAAAGTAAATGTATATTTACCTTTGTAAGTATTTGAAACGTAGTATTTTTGTGAATGGTTTTGGTCTCTTGGCAGAGAGTATCCATACATTCAGAAAGACTTCAGAAAGACAGAAAGACAGTAATTCCATATTAAAAATTTGTTAGCTCACCCAAATCGTACACATCAGAATCATGCATACTCTAAATAGTTTATCAGAAACACTCTGCCAACACTAAAGTGTACACAGGAAGTATACTTGAACATACCTTTTATGTACCATTTCATGCTCTAAACACTTAACTTTACTTTGAAAGCAAACTTTCCAGAAGAGTTTTAAAACAGAACATATGTCAATGGCCTTTACAGGTCTGATTTACAGGGTCTGATTCTTTACAATGCCAAAGGCATTCCTCAACACCAAGCTTCAACAGAGGGCCCTCCCCAACAAATGTCACAAAACATTGACACGTCCATAACTGTCTCTCAAATACAGAACATTGGTGCTTTCACAACACAGGTGTATATAGAATAAAATCTCCAAACAATAACCCTTATCATTTCTATCTTGTTGGTTTTACCTGAAGAAACATAGGGTCAAGTCGTCATTGTGATGGTAGCAGTCATAACTAGCTAATCAATGTGCATAACCCAGTAAGTCAGAAATATGCTATAAATATGATTGCTAGAAATATGATTTCCCGCAGTTAGCTAAATATTAACAAGCCACAGAAAGCACAGAAAATCAGATATTCGCACATCCAGTAGCTATTGGTCCAACAATACATTGGCATTTCCATGTTTGTTTTTGACTAACTAGCTAACTAAGCAGCTATATGCAATTCAATCCTATTATCCAATGTTGGGTAATATGACCCGGAGTAGAGGCCAGAACCGATATGTTTTTGAAATTTTAATGCTTGGTATTTTTCAGAGTTTTAACTCCAATTTCATTCATTATAATGTCTTTCCATTCATGTATTAATTTCTTATACTGACAACGTCTTTCCATTTATGTATTCATTTGAATGTGACAACTAGTATTTTTTTCTTGACTTGAGGGGGAGGTGATACAATGGCTGTTTTGCAGTTCTGCTGAGTTTATGCTTCTGCTCAGCTGAGAGTGATAACCTGTAAAC
This sequence comes from Megalops atlanticus, assembly GCA_019176425.1. Classification (NCBI taxonomy): domain Eukaryota; kingdom Metazoa; phylum Chordata; class Actinopteri; order Elopiformes; family Megalopidae; genus Megalops; species Megalops atlanticus. The sequence continues at coordinate 30,174,915 of CM032880.1, read as the reverse complement.
TCTTTGCTCAAGAGCACACTTGTGTTTATACATTTCACATGGCACAGCGATAATATTCAAACAATAATTTCCCTTCCCTTACAATTATTTCAGTGGTCACACATTAAGCTCTGAAGGGTCTATTGCTGCAGGCTAGCCACACATGCCACACAGCCACACGTGGTTACAATAAAGGATGGTAAACCAATTGTTGGCTGTCTAAAGGTTGTTGATTTTTTTATATATATGTTCACATTGCAAGTGATTGAAACACATTTCAAATAATGTATTCTTGATTCATGGTGTTGATGACCAATTAGCCCACTGATAGGGATGCTGTCTGATGCTGGAGTGGGGGATTGGATAAACTGGCTTTATGAAAAAAATATGCAGACCTATTGTCTCAGGAATGACTGGATTTATGTGCTTTTTAGTTTTATTAAGAATTTGGGAATTATTATGAAATTGAAGTTGAATTCATAGAAATAGGTCTGCCTTCATGATTTGTTTTGTGTAATAAATTGAGAGTAGTCCTAGCTAACCTATGTAGGTGCCCCACGCAGAATTCTCTTGGACTAAAACAGTTACAAAGATGCTTTGATAATATATTAGATGCAACTAAGGGAAGAAAGTTAATTATATCAAAAGACAATTCTATTCCAATGTTGTTTTAGACAGTACATACTAAAGGGTTAAACCTGGTCAAACTAAATGCAAGAATCTGTTTTTAGCTAAAGCATTAGTTGATAAATTGATCCAATTAATCAACTAATATTTTTATCTATTGAGATAGATAGATAGATAGATAGATAGATAGATAGATAGATAGATAGATAGATAGGGTATAGTTAGTGTTGCTCTTTAGAGAGTGAGAGGATATGATCATTATTATTAAAAGTCTATTGAGTCAATCGTCTTGCTTTGATGTTTCACTGTGTCCCTCTTTACTTCTACAGCATATTATTATCAACCGTGCTCAACTGAATAATCATTGGGATGCCGAGGGGTCAAGGATTTGGGAGCTGAAAACGGCCAGGCTCGCACTCTTGTGTCAGGAAACCCTTCTGGAGTGCATCAAACATCACATTTTCGCAGTAATCATTCACGACGCTGCCCGGGCAGATTCCCGCTATACACAGATGAGATCCAGCCGTTGTCATCATAGATTGCTGCTCCAGGAGAATGATAATCTGTGTTTAGTTTCAATTATCCCCTGGATTGTTAAAACAGTGGAGAGGAATACATTCATCCTCCCTCTCCGAGGACAAGACACGTGCTTATTCTATTCTGTATCGTTAACATTTCGTTGATAAGTCTTTTGAATAAACTTTCATCGCAGTAGCCAAGCGTCTGTCATGCAGTTTAGTCCGACGTTTTAAAAATGCTTTTGGCTCATGGTTTGGTATCGCTATTTTTTTAAATAAATCAGAAACCGGATACTCTGTGTTTCGTTACAGGTGTAGCTCTTGTTCTAACGTGTTTGAAGAGATGGTAGCGATTTAGGCTATTGCTGCGTGGTGGGTGAGCTGACGCAGAATGGTTGTTTCTTCTTCACGTGAATTTAGGTTCTTGCTGCAATGCCAGCGATGTGACGCTCATTTTTATATTTCCCTTGAAATGGGCAACTCACACACTCCGTGGAAAGGAGGAACAAGGGAGACAGTTCTTAAGCAATCGGAGTCTAGACGTGGAGCAGCTGAAGGAGGGAACCAATCAGTTGTTCCCAAACGTCGTGTCTCATATTTAAAGTACAGTAACTTCAGCGGACACGCTGTTGCGGTTATTTGGCGACTACGACTGCTGTTGGTATACTGCACCTGAGGAAATGAATTTTGTGAACGAAGGGATTATTCTAAAGGTTGTTTTAGTGTTTACATTTTTTACGCGTGGCTTGCTTTGGACTTACAGAGAGGAGCCAGATGATCCAGACAGGTAATACCAATTTAGTCTTGATGTTGCCATAATGTCTTGGAACGATTAGATACGATTTTATGATAACAGACGACCCTATGTGAAATTACAACCCTACAATGGTCTGTTAGTTATTAAATGTGACGACAGAATTTGTGATACAATGTGGTAACATAAATCACAATCATGTGACACGAGTCCATGTATCTCTGTTTTAATCTTGGTTTCTGTCTAATCAAGGTATTTATATTCTTACAGAGAAGTCTGCTCGGAAAATAAAATTGTCACAACTAAATATCCCTGCATAAAGCCTACTGGGGAGTTGACTACATGCTACAGGTAGGTCTCTCTGCATGACAGTGCAGAACTCAACACACGTGTCGCGATTTGCGTGCTGAGTGTTGGTGATATACCCTGGTTTTGGGACAATAACGAATGGTAATCATCCATAGCAGTCATACAGGCATGCGGCTACTTTATAAATATTTGGTTGTCCTGTGCGTTAAGTACCTATATTTCTATCAGTGCTACTGCATGTATAGTTAATACATTGCAGCTTAATTAACAGCTTTCTTTGTCATTTACTGATGGTATCACGAAAGCAATTGGCCGGCTATGAGGTGTTACAGTGAAATGGAGCTGATATCAAAATGCTGACCCTTTAGAACATGGCTGGTGATTCTGCATAAATTGTTACAGCTGGTCCTGCACTTCTGCGTGTTTCTGGAGAGAACACTCTAAGGGTGCTGTTATTGTTTAACCATTGCCAAAAATGTGTAGACCCCCCAAGTATCTAGTGCTTATCTAAAATAGCAGGGAAGACACTGAGATAGCTTATGCCACTAATGAAATGCATCCTGTCTGGCTGAATTGGCCAGACACTCATAAAATGTAGAAAACAAGCAGCTTACCTTTCAAGTGTAATGATCTTCTTAATGTTTTGCTTTGAGTGGTTTTTCTGATGTCAAGTGCAAGCTCAGTTCTGTGGCAAAAGAGGATGAATCTTTCAACTACAATGGCAAAGACACTTTCTGTCTAAAAGACTTCTGTCCAGCTCTGTCTAAAGAATGCTGAGAGCAGTGGGGACTTGGGACAAAGAATGAGAATCATAGCTAGCATCCTTACTAATGTGTACCGTACACATTTTTATACACACTGATGGTATTCCAGTGATAGCAGTGTAGTATTAACATGCTTTACCAGACACATAATGTAGATGCCATGATTTTGTTACATTAATTCAGTCCTCAAATCAGTCATTTTACAAACTTCATCTGATGAGAGTAGTCAGAGCTACACTACCTCCTCCATCTTCCTACTTTCCTCTTCTATTGTCTCCTAGGAATGGCAGAGTATGAGTGCCCCTTGGTCTGCTAGCATTTCACCCAGTCACAATAAGGAAGAATTCATTGCTGTGCTGATTTTATGTTAAAGACCAGTTCTTCTGGTGCACAGTTTCCTTGATGGTTAATGACAAATTCAATTACACAATGGTTCCTTGTCACCTGGACAACATTATGGGTTTGGCTGTCACTTACCATGAATTAATAGGCATGTGAAGTTAGTGACAAACTACAAGGCAGCAAGGCTTAATCAGGTCCTAATTTTAGCCTGTCACCTTGTAGCCTGTCACCTGAAATACCCTCCACACAATGCAAGATATTTCTTTCACCACATCCATTTCTTACTAAAAGCACGATTGTAAAAACAGCTGACCCAGTCTTACTTGTGTTTCATTCACTCATACTATATGCTGGAAGTGACATGTAAAGTAAGTTTGGTATTCTTTCCCAACTTCTGTCAGAAGGAAAAATTGCTATTTGTTAAAGGTTAGGGATTAATGCACTGGAGTCCCAGTCTTACAGCCACATGACAATCCAGGCACGGATGCAATAGATTCAAGCTGGCCACAGCGTGTGAGCCATGACAGACAGTGTTTTACTGTGCTGTTCAGCTGTACAACATGTTCTTTAAATGATTTACCGTGAGCAATAGATTTTGCACGGAAACACTTGTTTTCATTCAGCTTATTTTAAGAAAGCAAGAACAGTGTTAAGGAAGAACTTGGTCTCCAAGGGCACCAGTTGGAAGGGTGGAAGTAAAACGACAGCCCTTATCTTTTACAAGCCATTTTCAAGTGAACACAGTAGTCCATCATTGTAGCACAACAGTAAATATGACATATGAGGCATGGTACAGCTGGCTCCAAGACAAAATGTGACATTATAACATACTTAAGAGATTCTCCTGTGGACTAAATACACAGATGCCAATGCTGTGCTTGTAATTTAATAATATATTTCAAATTTAACTTGTTACCTTTATGGCTTCTTTCACAGAATCCAGAATAATTACAAATAAAGTGAAATGTAATTCTATGCAAATGCTCAGATGATATGAGGTTTAAGAAAGTGGGCAATTTAAAGCCTTGCTTGCATGAGAATCATATTTATGTTCCAGCTTGCTAATCAAATAACGAATGCAATTTGAGTTGTTGAGTTGTTATGTCAGTGCATTAGTTATCTTTTGATTCTCTGTTGGGGAGAAGATGTCAAAGATTCCATCCCTACACAAAACAAAGCCAAGGCACACAGAACAAAACAAAGTAAATGTGTTACCTAGCTTACTTGTCCTTATAAAGTATAAACACTTTTCTGTGTTTATAGTTAAACATTGTGTTAACTTGCTATGTAGCATTAGCTATGTGGAAAGAAAATAGATAAAACTCAACATATGTCATTCAGATTGGCAGAACTGCTGGTAAAACAATGTGAATGTACTGGCTAGCTAGTCCTTCCAAATGATAACAGATTTTTTTATATAGTTAGCTGCTTACATTTATTTACAATTGTGAAGTTTGTTAGGCAGACTCCTTATGTGAACATACAATGTCAAAACCAGCACCATCATCTGCCAGTAATGACTACGAGCCCAGAGTAGCACAACACATTGGCTTCATTCCCCTGGGGATTGGGGTGAACGGGTCAGCCAGGGTGCGCCCATCATACACACACCCCACAAATCATCAGGCACTCATTGGACACTTGGATGACGTTAGTGAAGCAGCACCATCTTGCAGTTACTGCCCACCTCACTGTTAGGACCAGCAGAGTGAAAAGTAATCACACTGGCACTCAGATTTAATAAAGTGTATCTACTGTTAGATACTGTTAAATACTGTCTTGGAACAGCATTTTGGTTGTATAGTCGCCTACTTGAATGTTTGGTTTTGTCTGACTTGGTTTTTGAACTGTGAGTTTGCTGAAAAGTTGGACGACAGATACTGGTTTCTTTGTAACAAACTCCCGGTCTGTGATGAATGGTCCACCTGGAACATCAATAAGAAAAGCTAACTGAGGAGCACTCAGTGGAACACTCATAGTAAAAGGGCGGTCACAATGCCTTGATGACAGCATGCATTTCGATGAAGGAGGGTGAACTAGTGGGGTGGAAATGATGCATCGAGATGTAACCACGGGAGAGGAACACAAACACTGCTGGTTAATACATGTTAATACATGTGAAAGGTGACTCTTCATGACCAAGAAGTTGGTCAGAAAAAGGATGTGGTTAAGCGATCAAGCCATGTAACTCACTCAGATGTGACTGTAGATTTTTATTCTTCTCGTTCTTCTTCCTGTCCACTCACTTACCAGCTACAGATTGCAAACATGTAACAGTGAACATACTTCAGTAACATTTATGTCAATGGTTGCAGCAAGTTTGACAAATTCCTGGTGGAGTCACTATTACTGAAGTGTAGTGAACAGCCTGAGCTACAGAAGACCTATGGCCTTGCTTTGACCCTGCCTGCTTGAATAAGGAGTGACTGTTGTAGACTGTATGTGCAATTGCATGCAATTTTTGGCCATACTTTTACTGACCCATGAGTTAAATGTTTTATATGTTCTGAGTTACAAGTTTGGTCTTTTATTGAAAATATATTCTGTTTATGTGGATATAGTATGTGTATAAAATAACCAAAAGATTAATTGTACCGTACACTCATATGTTTTTTTGGCTTGTGTTATGCACCAACTTCCATATCTGATTGAAAACAGGTAAGTCCCAAGAGGAGTATTGTAAGCAGTATTTTTGCAAAGTGAAGTGAGTGTAGTTTTATCCAGGGGTACTACAAAGCATTACACGTACAGTAACCAATTCTGTATTTAACATTGTGTGGGGTGCACTTCTTGGTTACAGAATTGTGTTTGTCAGTGAACTGTCTTTGGTCTGTCAAAAGGAACCTCTACACAAAAGGTTCTATAAACTGAGTAAAAGAGAGTAATTCAATCTGAAATCAACAGTGTGTTCCAGCAAAGTAATGGTCACACACAATTAATATTTGCCGTGTGTAATTGTTGCTTTGTTATTCTTCCAGACAATCTGGTGGCCCAGGATTGCACTCTGTTTCTCTCTCACACAAACACACACACACACACAAACACACATATGCGCACGTACACACACACACACACACACGCGCACACACACATACAAACACATACGCAAACTTACATTCCTGAGAAAAGCAGTTTACTGCAAAAGGCTTTGCCTAAATACCACACAATCACAAACTGAGGAACTCTGTATTCCATTGGAGAGGCAACAGTGACATGAGCCTGCACATGTACCTCTTCTTATCACAGTCATTTGTCTTTAGCATGCAGTGTAGCAGATCTGTTCAAACATACAGTATAGGACTCAAGAGAATACCAACACATTTATAGTGAGGATTTATTTAGTGGGGCGAAGGTTTTTTCAATTTTGTTTTTTCAGTTTGTTCCCAAAAGGAACTCTGATGGAATTTGCTCAACGTATCTCATTTTAACCTTTGTGAGCCTAGCAATGTCCAAACATCTAGTCAACAGGACACGTTGTAAACCTTCAAAATTTGTAAAAGCAGCCATCTGATCATAACACTCAGCCCCAAGGTATATAGGACGATCTCTCTGTAGGTAATGCCTGAGGAGATTCCAGGCTTTAGTTTCTTTGTATTTAATGGGTTTATTGTTTGCTGTCTTGGCTGAGGAAAGACATATTTGAGTCTGTGTTTCACTGCGATTATTGTGTTAGGTAGATGAGCTGTTCAGGCATGTAATGGTGAAAAAGGATTGTAACTCAAACAAAAATACAGGACACACTATTCAAAGGAAAACTCTTCAAAGCCTGCATGCATTAAAAGCTTGTTATGTGCTTTTTTGCATTATTTTTGGAATTTGGAGATGTATTCGCTCCCCATTGTTAATGATTTTTCTCAAATACTGTGCTGTTATCAGGTGTTTCAGTACACAGATATTCCCACCTAGAAACCAAGCACAATACCAGCAAGCTATTATCATTAATATTTTACACAGTCACACCAATATTAGAGTTTGAAAACATTTTAAGTAGGCTGAAAATGAACACTAATGACAAACTGAATGATCAAGTTGTAACATTGATACCTGGAGCACTTGATGGGCACCAAGATGACTAATTCTGTGAAAATGCCTTACATATACACAGATTTAAAAAAAACTTTTTCCTTGTGTAGCCACTCAGTCATGAGAATCAGGCATAAACATCTGTTTTAATGTATAACAATTTATATTTATAGCATCAAAGAAAGACTCAGGTAAACCTTGTCAATAGTCTGGGTAACCTCTGTAAAATCAGATGAAGAATTAAAACTGGAGTCACATCTTGTGATAATCCTTCATCTTTATCATCTGTTTGATGAGAGTTTTTTATATTATTTGGCTTGCACATCCGTTTGAAATACATATTAACGTCTCTTGAAACATCTTAAAGCCAATATCTAAGGAGAAGACTGGAACATTTTCAGAGGACAGTACTTTGTGCTGTTGAATAATATAACTAGCAAGAACAAACTGTATTAGCAATCCACTCTGAGTAATGTCTTTAAGAAGCATCTAATCCAAATACTTCTTATTAGTCAAACCTTTCACATCAAGCAACCATTTTTACATGTATTACTGAAAATCCTGTCATCCTGACTGTACTTAACAGTCACTGCACTTTTCCTAAATTGAGCAACAGCATAGTGGAACGTTTGGAAATAAATGGCTCTTGCGAAATCTTTAATGCAGTTTGCTGACCTTAAAAAGACATATTGCAATTATTCAAAGCAGTTTGATTCATTTTAAATGTGTTCTAAGGCATACTTCCTACAAGTAATGTACCTTTCCTGTAAGGTTTTATCATTAAACATTAGTTGTATACATTGACTTTTTGTTTAGATGTTAGGATGAGCTCATTATTAGCACAGTAGAAAGCAATGTAAACAAATACAAGAACATTATACACACAGACCAGCCAAAAGCAATTCTTTCATGTGTTTAATCAAAGGGGGGAGGGAGTCTTGGCATTGTCAGAACAACTCTATCAGTGATTCATGCAAAATCATACCTGGTTCATCGCTAAGGGGGTGATCGTGCCTAATGCATTACATATGTACATTCCCAATAAATGTTTTCACCCGGATATGTAATGCCATTACTTCAAAAGCTGTATCTAACTTAGAGGAATTAAAACTCAGCATCTGTGTGTTTGATTCCATATAAACTCGCTGGGTACGAGCTCCCACAAAAGCAGTGTTTTCTTACTTTATTTCTAGAAACTCTCATCTGTGTGGTCAAGGGCATGTTTACTTTTGGATTTATTCTGTGCTATTTTTGGAAACACGATTGAAACCAACAAAATAATTGCAGTGAAAATATTCTGAACCCTCAGAAAAGTTATGGTGTACTGTGCCTTTTCTTGTCGTTAAAGGGATTTTGTACACTTCACAACTTAAAGGCACCTTTTACGTCTGTATATCTCAAATGTGACTACAAGGAGAAAACAGCATGACATCTGATTTGATAGGCCATTGTTTCTATTACAGCTCCCTCATGACAGTTGGCTCTTTTGATATGTCAAACAAGCCAGGTAAAATGATGCAGCAATAATGTCATTCAACAACATTCAGTGAAGAATGAGGGTGAAATATTTGATTCGTCTGGTCATTTCACAGGGTTAAAGTCAGATTTTGATAACATTTGACATGTTTACAGTCAAGTTAAATTAAGTGGCTGATTCATATTAAAGAACAGTAAAGCGCATGTGCTAGTCCAAAGAAAAAATATACAATGTATGTTTGTAGTGGAATTTCATTTCCAAGAACTGCAGCAACAGGTTGATTTATATGAGACTTATATTGGGGTATTGAAAACCTTTTTTCACTTTGAATTAACAACTGTCATTCAAAGGCTAATGTTAATGTATCAGGGAATACATAAACAGCAGTGAGTAGTTTTAAAAGCATTACATGGTAACTTGTTTCTATCCATGTCATTCCCTGAAGTGATTTAGCTAATAAAGTCCAAATCCTTAAAACATAACTTGGACCTGTGAACTGGAATTGAGAGAAGGAGATACAGTCACACACAGAAATCTAATAAAGTTTCCAATTAAATCTGAATATATCGTTAAGCTCGATACAGCTGGGATGATTCTATAGATGGCTGTATTTTTATACGGTTCGGATGTCCTAATTTATCCATGGTAAATTCCATGTCAACATATGATTTTCTGTGCTTTCCATAGGCATGCCACATTCTATGAGAAAGTCAGCTAAGGAGGGTTATTTATATTAGTTTTGCATCTGTTGTCATGAAAGTTTGGGTCATGTTTACAACATGGTGTTCTGAGCAGTGATTACAGTAGCTCCCAATACTGTCCCATAACTGTCATTCCCATGATAAATCTGGGAATTTTTTCCCCTACTGACAACACGAGATGCCTCTGTGGAGGTATTTAGTCTGGAGTTTCAGTTAAGCTCTGGGGTCCGTCCTTGTAATCTAAAGGTTGTAGGTTAAAGGTTCAAGCAGACCAGGGAGGCTGTCAAAGCAAACTGAGTTACCTACCACCATAAGAAATCTCCAGTTCATGGGAGTGCAGAATGCATAAAAGCTGTTTTAGATAAAAGTGCCAACTGAAGGAATTAATAATATAAAAAGTTGCTCCCATTAGGCAACTGATATTTAGCTAAGGGGATGCTTTTGTACTTTCAAACCATAGGTTGCAAAGTCAAAAATATGTTGCAGGCTTCAAATTTCATTCATTAATAGGAATTGTTGAATCCCAGAATCATCCAATATAGGTCAATGTGCAAAGCCACGGTCTGATTTTTTTCCCACTATCTGCTGTCTCTTTGATAAATTATGTGCAATGTCTCACCTAATTCAGAGACTTGTCTGGCAGAGCAAAATGTCAAGCCTTTTTTTGGATAAGATAAGAGGTAACAGTGGGTAATTTATTGTCAGCAGTGCTCGATTCTAAATTAGGAAATATCCAGTAGCTTGCTGAAGAAAGCAGGCTGCCAACTTACTTGTACTTCACAGTGTTTCTCAAATGGAATTGGGAAATGCTGGGCTATTTCGCATGAGTTATCTTGGCAAATGCAGGGGAGGACGTTTTGTTGTTTTGAAGCATTCCTAAGTGAGGCATGTGCAGCATCAGTGTTCTCTCCATGCTTGTTTCACAATCAGTGGCTTGGCATCCCCCCTGCAATTCTTATTAAGCTTGAACACTTCTTTCAGCAGTTCAGCCTCAAGGAAAGGTAATTATAACTATAGTTAAAAGGATTAAAGTAACACTAAGCTTGTCTGCCTTTATTCTGAGGGACTTTAATTCTTCCCAGCACATTTGATATCAGGAAGGAATTATGTGTAGCGTGTTTGCGTGAGGCCTTGGCAGATACAATTCCCAAACAAGACTTTGTCCACACTTTTCACTAGGACCACTCAGTACCAGAATCTTAACAAGTCTTGTATACATACAGCGTGACCCTCAAAAGCCTCTCTCTGTTTTCGTGAAAGGATTCATCAACGACTGCATTTAATGACCGGCTTTTAACAAGACGCTGATGAATATTACCCATGTTGCACTGGAATTTAATATGCAATTTGTTGCTGTTCAGTAATTAAAGTATCTTGTTAGCTTGTGTGTCGTGTATAGTTCCATTCTATAAAAACAAAGGAGAAAACAAGCAGGGGTGCCAGCCCCCTATCCTGGTGTTACCAAATGCCCCCCCAGCAAGGAAGGAATGAATTACAATGTTAGATACAAGTGTTTCAGATCATAGAGATGCACAAAAAAGCTTAGCAGGAGGATTCAACCTCACATAGCCACTGTATGTTAACAGAGATCATGGTACTATGTCCACTCAGACCCCATCATTATACAGTTTATTAATCTAGTTTACTACGCTTCCTCAACTCAACTGTAGTATAATGTGGAAATCTGGGTCACTTGAAGGTTTCTCTCATTTGGGTATAAGCTATCCTTTTAATCATTGCTTTTGGGATCATAAAGTAGTCAGAATATTGCAAAATCTCTGTTGCCCCTTTATGGCTGCTATAAAGTTAAGCAAATGAATCGTCACCTCTAGTTAAAGCAAGGGCAGAGATGTTTGCCTTGGCATTAAGGAGCACATCCTTTACCAGCGCCTTGCCTGATTGTTCATGTTTTTTCTTGAAATCAAGGCTTTGCTTACAATAAATTGAACTTAATAGACACCAATATCCAGATAATATGACATTAAATTAAAGAAAACAAGATGGAAGAGAATAATATTTATCCCCCCTTCATTCATCAAGCTGCCTTGACATGGGAACATTAACAGACCACAGAAGGTGGCGGGAGGAAAAAGAGACCCAGACCCGTTACTCCATGAGCAACGTTTGTATTCAGAGACCCCTTACAGTATTTTTAGGATATATAACAAGTAATAATATAGTTTCAATGGTAAATTCATTAATAAATAATGAACAAATAAATTCATTCATTTTTAAATGTTAAATTCAAATGTTACATTCCAGACAGCAAACCAGCTCCAACACGAGACTAAAAGTGCTTATTTTCCATCTGCCCATTTAACATTACCATGAAAATCATTATATGACATTATGCATTACAAAAATATAGCTAGCTAGTCATAGATATGAATTGTACTTGGCTATGCTTATGAAGCATTAGTAGCTACTTAGGCTGCTAAGCTTTTCAAACAAACCTTGATTTCTTCCCTTTTACATTGGATGTGTACAATCCACGTGAACATTGTACATTATATATCCTCAGAGGTGAGTATTATATTGCATATTGTATTAAAGGGGTGCTTACGGGGTGCTGAGCCCTGAGCTGAGTTCAGTGGATAAAGTTTCATTTCTATCCAGAGGCAGAAAATAATGTACTGTAATGACATTTAGTGTGTAAAGTTGCATTTTTTATGGGAGCTGCTGTCCTATGTTCTAACTGTCCTAAATGTCTACATGTGATTATTCACATGTGCACACAGGTATGTGTAGACACACATGCATACATGCTGCTGCTGTATTAACTCATAACCTTGTTGAGTTTTATCAAAAACATAAATAAATGACAAAAGAAAAAGGTAATAAGTTATCAAAAATAACTCAGAAGAATGGTGCATCTTTCAAAAAGCAGAAACATGAATTTATTCACACCCTACAAATAACCCTGCTTCATTATTTTTCTGTTAACCGAATGTTCACAGGAAGCTACTGGAAGTTTACACAAGTATCAAACGTGATATGAATGCTGGGTTTAAAAGGAGTTCACACACAGCAGAAATCCATTTTAACCTTCATCATTATGGCTAAAGAGGTTCCGAATGCAAATTTCAAGGTCTTTAGCCTCCACAAACAAAGCGATGGCTCTAAAAGATTCAGATAAAGCTGAACCTGCCAGTTTCAGCTGAAGCACCCATTATCAACAGGCCAAAGGTTCATGACCTTGCTTACTTGACCTTGGTGTGCTCAGAAAAAAGTAGCTGTGGAGGTGAAGTCAAACCCAAAACAACTATTATAGACTCTTTCCTCAAGACAGTCTTATGCACTGTAACTTACCAAGAGACCTTATGAGGCTGTTAGGATATTGAAGTTTGGGACACTGTTTGGGAGTTGTGATCACCTTGCCTGCTGGAGGATATATGGACCATGAGAACATCCAAAGCAATTTAACTTGACACTCTTCTAATCTCAAGAACTCTCCTGAAAGTCTGTCATTTTGCAGGACCTCCTGTGAAAAGTATAATTCTGCATAAATTGAATCATGTTCCATTTAAGTCCCAATCCTAAAGGAGTCAAATCACCACTTCTAGTGAAACACTATCACCTCCCAGTTGTTGTAAAGCACACAGGGAAAGCCACTTAGGTTTAAACCATGAAATGAACTGTAGTTTGTGACCAGCCATGGTCCATATACAGAAGCCACAAGCTAATGGATTTAAAACAATTGTATGCATAGTAATAATTTGTAATGTCTTTGCTATTTCAGTTGGAATGCTTGCACTGCAGGGGTGATGAATGTGGGGGTGCTTGACTTGTAATACTTTGTGCTGGTTTATTGCACCACATGTATTGTGCATTTTTGTCTTGCATATTAATATCAAAACAAATCAAAACCAATATCTGCCATGTTCAAACAAAATGTGGTGCATGTGTGAGCGACATCAATGAATACTCTATTTAATTGAAAACATCACCATGGTAATGATTGTTTCCTTTTGAAAGGCTGGATTCCCTTGTGGTCAAACAATACCTCTTATAATGCCATTGTATTTCAAGTATGTTTACTTCCAAGGATATTGGGTTGTGGCATTGAGCTTTTTCATTTTTCATCTTAGTTTTTTCAGTACAATAAAATGCATTTGGCATTTTGTTGGATGACATTCAGCAATATTTCTGGGCTGTTCAATATTACAGTAAATAATTTAATTTCTGTCTATTAAAATACATCTGCTTGCCATTTGTATTGTTTTGGAAAGGACTTGTAATGCAAAACATGTTTTTAGCAAGACAATGACTTCATAAGTAGAAATATCTTGCTTATAATACCTTAAATGATTTGATGCAAAATGTTGTAATGCTCCAATTTCAAAGCCTTGGCATATTTATTTTCCATCATGTTTTTCAACAGCTATTTAACAGTTAAATCGTTTGGGGATACGCTGATGGTTACTGATGTGTATTTTATTACAATTTCAAATTCTTTACAACATTCTGTGGATAGAATATGCTACTCCCCCTGCCCCCCAACCCCCCCCAACCGCACCCCCCAGACCCGGAAGCAGCAGTGGCAGTCAAAGAAATTCCAGTAGAAAGAACGTGACAGCGGGATATGTTGACTGAGACATTAAGGGATTCAATTTTTCTTTTTTAAAGATAATTAAAGAAAATCTAAGTAAGCTTAGACATTGTGAGAACCTTTGGCAATGGTAAAAAAGTAGTTTTTCAAGAGTTTATGCAAATCTGTAGGATATCTCATAATCCCCCACATTATTGACAATACAGTGCATTAAATGTTTAACATAGCATTTTTTGGAACACCAGTTTACAGTGCTTTATTTTATTCTCTTTTGTATCTGGCAAGGCCGTTACATTTTATTTGTGGTAGAAACCATGGTATAGTTTCAGAATGTTAGTTTTGAACATTGGAGGTCCATGATGCTTTGGTCCAAGGCAGAATGAAACAACCAAAAAACAGAACTTACTCCTTATATTACTTTATCTACAATACTGTCTTAGTGCTAGTAGTGGTTTACACAATACAATATCCTTTTGAATATGTTTTTTTAATTGGAAAATATATTTTTGTATAATTCTTAGGTTTCTTTTTTATTGGTAATGAGATTCAGGGACAGTTTGCAAAATTGCACTTAAAAGTCCCAGCTGAGCAGACCTTTGACACTGCTTGCCTTGTAAATTGGGAGACCCACAGGCGTCCAGTTCTTATGTTCTGTTTTCATAGTTTTTACAGTGGACACTGTAGTTGTGGAAGGTTATGTTATCATGCTGATGATAATCGCAAAAAAATGGGGGCTTGGATAACTTTAATTCCTTCTCGTTTTACAGTCTGGGTCTGGTTTCAGCAGGACAAAGGAGCCTGCTGAACAGAGTGCAAAAACAGCACTTAAAACATTAGTAAGGAAATGAACCTGTTTAATCACCTGCGATTGTTTTCTGTTGGGTGGGTGCCATTTTCCTCCTATACATACCACTAAAGGCCACCACATTGGATAGGGATGTGTGCTGTGCCAAATAAATAAATTCAGAGTGCACTCATAGCCATATACCCATTCTGTAATCCGTTTATACAGCTGTATTTCTTTTACCGGATTGACTGAGGTATTAAACCTTGCTCAAGAGCAACGCATCAACATCGCACTTTGGGTTAAAACCAGTTACTAAGAACTCTCCTCTGGGCGTCATAGTTATGGAAGGATGATGGTGGGTGGGGTTGAAAACTCAACGGAATGCTTGTATTTTTCCCAGTTGTTACGATAATTATTAATTTAATTCTTCCCTAGCCCCATGCAAATCAAGCCGTTGATAGTGATGCACCTGTTCTCTCTGTGCTGTCCGAGGTGGACAGAGGCTTTGGATGGAGAGTGCGAGATGTACTATGTCACACCGTGTTCTGTGAAATTAGCATCTTGGCCCATGTTTCACTTCAACACGCGCTGAAAGGCTTTCAGATTTATGCTGGGCTCAGTAGATCGTTTGGCGGTCCACATATTCCCCTCAGGCGTGCCACGAGTTACTGCATTCATTACCAGAATGAGTGAGTCAAATCCCTCTCGATAGCGCTGGTCAGGTGCCTTTTTCACTATTCTCCACTGATTGATTGCAAAGTCAGGATTTGTTTGTGCCATTTCAGTAGAAGGTAAAAGCTTGTTTGATTAATAGTCCATGTTTTCTGTTCAACAAATACGTAATGTTGATGTAGGTGGCACCAGGAGCACAGAACTGCTATCAGTGTGTGGAATGAGACAATGTGTTTCATCACGCTTCTGTGCCTTTGACACTAGATGTTGAGAGCTAGATTAATAGGCTCTGAAGCAGTGTGTATTCTTTTCTAGTCAAAAGGAATAATCTCAAAGTAAATCATTCATCGAAAAGGCTGCCTGCGCATGTATTAAAAGCAGAAATTGGAACCGTGGCTGTGTTTTATTATGGTCTGTTTTGCAAATTGCTACTAGCTACATTCTCCCGGCTGTATCTCTGAGCAACGACGCAAACGCCGGTGGCATTACCTCACACTCAGAGCAGTCGCCTCGCTGAGGAGAAACAGATGGACCACAGCATTGGCGAAAGACAAAAGGCACTGAAACAGGTTGATAATGTGCAGGAACTATGTTTTGTCTTTAAAAAGCCAGCCATTAATGATCTTAGAGTACTGGTCATTTTAATCAAATATCAATAAAGCTTTTGAGCAAATGGAGGAGTTTCAGAAATGAATATTCCCAGTGAAAGCTGAGATTGTCTATACATAATGGGTGGTAGTAATTATCACTCAAATGTGCTGTACCTTGAATCCAGCTGACATCACGTACAGTATACACGTATTTCCAGCCAATGGAATTGTATGCCAGTTTTCTATGAAATTGGTCCTTGGCTGAAATAATTATGGTTAAAATGGAGTGTACTGTTACACACACAAGGCACACATAGTACGTGCTTTTGTGCATACATCTAGCACGTGATTTTATGATTTTTGCCAGCAAAGAATTTATTTTGTTGTATCTAAAGGTAGAATGTGCAACAGTCAGTTTTGTTTTGCCTAACATCTATTCACATCATGGGCATTTAGCTTTGGCTCATTCTCCCATTAGGAAAAAAAAAGAGGATAATTTATCGGTCCTATAGGACCCCAGCAAGCCAAAGGAAATGTTCCCCTGCTCCATTAAACACAGCCATACCAATCATGTGTATTGCAAACAGCTGTCAGTTCAAGATTAATAAAAAATAAAGAGAGAACGGCTTCACTTTAAGTCATTTCTGGCGTGGCAGATACTGTACCCCCCATTGTAAGCTTCTAGGTATGCTTTCGAATTTTAATATTCTGTCAGTCAGTTCCAGTTCCTAATTATGCGTTACCATTCCGATTTTCATGAGGGGTAATACATCATGCCAGTCTAGCTGATCTTACTCATGCATGTTGCCTTTCCCGTTACCTTGTAGAAAAGGGCTATAATGGTTCAACACGATGCATGTCATTGCATTTTATGTGTTATTGCAAAATCATCAGAAAATGGTGAAGGGATACTAAAAACAGTTAAACCTTTTGACTCAGTGAAGGAAAATAGCTAATATGAGTGGAAAAACACATTCAAAGTTAATTCTCCTGTGAAAGTGCACTTTCTTTGCAAAAAGAACTTGAAATTTCACCTCTTAAAATACACTCTCACAGATTCAATTTATTTTTAGACGTTTACTGAATGTTTTCTGTTTGTTCAGTTATTATGCTGTCTGGTGTTTAACACAGGTTATGGATATCATTTTTGGATATGATCAAGATTAGTGCTTTCACATGTTTTTGGTTAAAGTGGGGGTTTAATTACTACTATATATCAGTGCTGTTCATTGAATTAATGAACTCATTTAATCATTAATTTAGTTTGGGTACCTTATAACATTTCCTCACTCTTGTGCAGTGTTGCATTTCATGTACATTAGGTCCTTGGAAGAATCCTCTTAGGTCTCATTTAGATATTTAAGCCTATTTTTAAGTGACTTTCCCTCAGTTTGAACGTCGAGGCCACTTGTAGTAAGCCACTGGTTTTTGGGAATCTTTGCTTGGCCTCGGGCCAGCTACGTGTGGTTTGGTTTACAAAATGTAAGGAGCAAAAGTGTGTAACAAGTTATGGACAGACATGCTCTCTGTAATTTCCTGGGTTGTCAGGGCAAGAAACCTCAGAAACCAAATTCTCTGAATGTCTTATTTAATTGATCAGATATTTTTGGTTCTGTACTGTAACTCTTTGAGAGCTATAATCAACCCAAAAAAGAAAGTCCATTGTGAATTTCAGAATAAGTATTGTTTGTTGATTATTTGCCTGCATTGTCTCCACAGAACAGTTTCCTTTAGTCGAAACAATTCAAATCTCATCCAGATTTGATGAACTCTTGCCAATGTTTGTGGGTTTCAGGGGAGAGTCATGGGAATTAAGATGAAAAGATTGTCATTTCAAACAAGAGTTATTTTGAAATGTAGCCGTCCCAGTTTTAACACAGCCATAGATACATGCAAACAATCCCTTTATCAGGACGTGACCCCCAACCCCCACCTGAAAAAGTAAAAAGAAATAACACTTTTTAATAGGAAATAGAGTTGATCAAGATGAGTCTCGAAGTCACAGCTATATAATACAAGTTAAATCAGCTAAGTAAGATGAATAGTTAAATAAAATATAAACATACAATTTACATCAGCTGTCAACTCTCCCAAAAAAATTCAAAACAGTGTTGAGTCTGAACATATTTGCACAAGAGGTTCTTGTGTCTGTTTTCAATAAGTGTGGAGAGCAGTGTGAATGCCACCAGTCTTCTGAGTGCGCACTTGGTGATGTTTCCTATCCACTGCCCTGCACTACTTGTTACCTTGAGTCGTGCTGAATGACAGTATGCCCCAGCAACTGGTGTCGTTTAAGCGTTGAGCTTGACTTCACATGAATTATATATGCGCAAAAAAACACGGGGAGTGAAAATAACAGGCTTGCGGTTTAAGTGAAGCAAAGCCACTGCACAAATTCAATATGTACGCAGCTGTTTGCTTTGGATCCAGGATATTTCTTGGGAAATCACGCAGAATCCATTTGTCTGTCAGAATCATGGAACGTGAAATTAATGCAAGGTTCAGGGTTCAGCTCAGCTGTTAATTGAGTTATAGGTATCTGAGATCGCCCCTGCAAAGTGTCCCTATATTTTGGTGTGTGGATTTTAATCAGTTAATGGATTTGGAATGAGGGCGGCAGAGGAATAGTTGACAGCAGAAGAAAATACTCAGCTGGGTCAAATATTGATACTTGCTGCTACGAAGCTGGAAAACATTACATTGCAAAGTTGTTTTGCCTGTGTGGATTAGATAATGAGATGGAGCTGTTGCATGTTTTAAACAAACGTGGTAATGTTGGCTGCCAGAGAAGGTTTCTGTTATTTCGAATGAATGTGCTGAGGGGTACACACTGGAATACAGTGCAGAGCAAAAGGCAAAAACTGAATTGTTCGTGCAATGCTGAAGAATGTTCACATAATGTCTGTGGCAGTTATTTGACAGTTATTAGCAGTATTATGAATAATTGAGCTGTAAGTTATTCATAGCATATATCTAAGGACACTTAGTAGCATATGGCTATTTGGGACAGAATGTAGACTAAACCAGAGCCAGGGATTTGGGTATCATTGCCTATATGTTGTAACTTGAACATGTGTAATTATTCATTCCTTTACTGTAATACTGCAGACTTGGTTTCATAACTTGTAAGTATTCAAATCCATCAGCTTCCTAAAGCCTTGGCATTCCCATGGTGTAGGTCTTGAACCTCAGCCATAGGACTGCATCTCTTCAGTCAAGGGCATTCAATTAAAGAACACTTTTCATTACTTTGAACCAGATGCATGTAGCAAAATGGTAAATTGTAAAGAAGACAGACAGTAAGGTAAAAGAACTCTTTTGTATGGTGTCTGTTTTAGGATCATCTCACCCCTTCAGCTCATCCTTCTGCATCCCTCCATCCTATGCATAATGTTTTGCTAAACACTAGTTTGCTCGCTAGCAACATTCTACACAATGTGCTCTGTAACACCAGATTCCTGGGTGCATTGAGAATGATTGGTTGTGAAACATATATTAACTGCAGTTTTGAAAAAATGTATTGACACACTTTTCACATCAGTCATAACTAATGTGCAGGAGACCCTCAAAGTTCACGTTTAACTTGAAGTTACACTGTAGGCCCACTGCATGTTGAAGGAGCAAGAAACTTGGAAAGAAACTTTGACTTTACAGTTATAAATGACTATGAAATGATTCCAGCTTTGGCTGCAAGATTATCATGACCTTCATTAAATGCTTTGCGAATGAAGTATTGATCATCTCAGTTCAGTCCCTGTTCAGGAATTTAAAAGCCGTATCCAACACAAGTTTTATGTTGCCAAAGCCCAATTCTGTTGTTCATTAAAATATATTTTTTTATTTGCGGTTGCTTTCAGTATGGTCAAGGCCGTGATTCTGCAACTCATATTTAACGGGATGAACTTTCCAAATAAAATTCAAAAGGGACATTTACCGTAAAGCATTCATCAGCTCCCTGTTGTCATTTCTGGAATATATGTTTATTTTTTAGTTCGTTTTAACATCCATTCCAACTGTTCAGCATTGCTGTTACTAAATTAAGAATTCCATATTTCTCTTTGTGTACATGTGAAGTTTGCTGGAGCAGGTTGGAAAATTCCTCCCTGATTGTGAATGTCTGAATCCCTCCAGCTGCCATGCGGTGTTTGTTTAATAAGAGTTTAATACTGCCCTCCTGGGCAGGTCAGTAAGTCAGCAAAAACGGCCTCCGCAGCCAGGGAGCCAGAAGAGACTTGGATCACCCCACACACTGGGCAGCTTGCTGAGAGAGTCTGCTTGGGGCTGGGAATGCTCCTTTTGCACCAGACAGAAAGCCTTCCATCACTGCCACAGAGAGCTGCACCAGACAAGACCAGGGGCACAGTTATCAGGCACATTTGCTTTGAGGAAAAACTGATCCACTGTACATCTACATGTCTTCAGATAGAGTGTGCGTGCTTTTTGGGGTGATACTCCAGGGTGCCAGTAGACTTAAGACATGGTGTTCATCCACATCTGGGTGCAATTAGATAGAAATGCAAAAGTTGCAAAATAGTCTGAGTTTTCTGCCCCTCGACTCTTTTATTGGATATTCAACACAGTCATTCAGATGTACAGAACAGTATTACCTCATGCACGTAACAATGACGAGAAATCAATCTGGGTACGAGATGATAATTTGCAAGGTATTTTATGAGAGTGTGGTACTTACCAGAGTAAATTATGCTGGATGGATCAGGTTCCTGAATTCCTCTGTGGATGTAGGGGTCTGTTGTGAAAGGCACATGGTTTTCATACAGGAACACTCTTCAAGGTACAGTGAAAAGTTCTGCACAATCAGTGTCGGTAATGGTTTTCTTCCAACTGACAGTGTCCCTTTGGAGGAATATAACCTTTCAGCTGAGATTTCCCCCGCTGCACTGTCGAAAAACAATCAGACATAATTGAATATTATAATTGCTGGAGATAATCTGTCACAGCTACATTTTGATAAAACCCTTGACAGTTCAACTTCTTTGGGGACTTAGAGAATTCTGTCCAATTCACAGAAGATTACTGTATGTGTGACTGGGAGGTGATTAGTGCACCCTGTGAAATAATACAGATAATTATGGCTATACTGTATTCCCACCTAATAATTTTTCTTTTTATATGTATATTTTATAGTGTAATTCATATCGTTTTAAACAAGTGACAGTGGTATTTTTAGCCTTGCAGACAATATCCTTTAAAAAGATTAAAAACTTGGGGAACTAGTGGTATCCAGGCATTCTTATGTACAGCAGTTTATAATTTATGTCTTCCTGTAAATGTATTCCCCTCAGGTTTTGTGTTTTGGATACAAAACACTAGCATTTTCCAACAGCAACTTTCCTCTTTGAAATACCACTGTAGTTTCTGGCTGCTGTCACTTGTCCAAGCATGTTCACTTGGACTGCCTCCATGTTCATTGTGATGAATGTTTGATATTTACAAATGATCACATTATACAGTTTCGCTTGATGCTTTACATTGCTTGATGTGACAACCCTTAGAGGGGATGCAGGGTTATCATGAGGCCTGAGCATGAACTTTACCCATATCATAGTGTGTGCTTTAGCTCCGTAAACTCTTGAATTGAATGACTCGTGTATGCTAACGGAAGTGTCAACAGAATGATTACCCAAAGCACATGCCTAAAGAGTAATTTTATTCAGTCACATTTGACCATTGTGCTGTGTTCAGAGGTGTGTGAAACGTGTCAATTGCATTTGCTTAGCCAGGGCCACAGGCACAAAACTGTGAATGTATCATAAAACACTAAAAACCCATACAGCAAATAAAATGTAAGAAAGAATTGCTCCATTCTGTCAATTGCACAGAACCATACGGATATCATGATGAAACCAAACGACTTTGTTAGTTTGATGTTAAGCAGCGTAAAGGCTTTTAGTCGTATGTATCCAGGCCATTGGGAGCATAACTGAAATGGAATTTGGCATAATAAGCTGAGACTGTTTGCTATTTGAATTACAAAACACAATTCACTCAGTTGCTGTAAATGTTTTTAGAGGACTGTTTACCCCTGGCAACACTGATGAGAATGATTAAGCCAGCAGGAATGCTTGAAGTGCTTGTTTCAAAAAACCTTGTGGTTGTAGAAATCCGCTTTTCATGTTTTTTTTCCTCTTGCGTTGTTTGTGTTAGCGCATCGTTTTCTGTTTCCATCACACCAAACAAAATGCAATAAAGAAATGATCAAGAGAAAAGTTAAGTGCAGTATCACTGTGTTTAATGGTCATGTAGAGGATTGGAAGACATTATGCCAATTACACATTTTTTCCCAGTGCATATAATTCATAAATGAAGTTTATGTATTCCCAGCCAAATTTAATGGATCTGTGTGGTTTAGCATATTTTTGTGACACTGTGTAGTGTTTTTCTGGTTTTGCTATGACAGACATTTGATTATAGCAACAATATAAATTACAATCATGGCCAAAAATAATGTATAACAGTAGGATCACTTTGTCCAAGGTTAGCATTGTGAATATACAAGCAATTATATATTAAGAAATCATACTGCTGGAAAGGAACTCTTTTAATGTTCAAAATCCAATTATTTCTGTTTGAATTCAGTTATTACTCTTGGACACCATGCAAATTGATTCTGCGCACAGAGACGTGTGGGAAAGCTTTAATGAGAGTGCAGAAACAACAGATTAGTAATATTTTACTGTATTTCTTAGTGTTTTGTAATCGCGTATCTGTATGCATCTAAACAGCTTCTTTCTCAGGCAAGGTAAGTGTAATGTACATTCAGATGTTTTACATGTCTGGGGGGAAGTCACACTCTAGCCCTATTTGAATATGCTATATCTCACTTTCACACCTTTGACATATTCTGTAGCATACAGACAGCTGGTTCTGTATGTCTGTAATTCCTCTGAAGTTCGGGGCCGGGGGTGGTTAGAGGAGGTCCATTGCCTTCAGTAGTACACCTCTCTGTTGCCGCTGCTGCACAGAAATCTAATTAAAGAAACACAGAAACAAGCACACAAAACTTGCCTGAAATTGAAAATAAAGCCTTGTGTTAAGAAGGCTGACACCCCCCCCCCCCACTCCAAAGCCTCATAAGAGGAGTGTGGGGGTATTACTGCAAACAAAAAAAAGAAACCATCTGGGCCTGCAGGGGAGGAATGCGAGCAATGCGTCGTGTTCCGTGCTCTTGATCAGGAGTGTGTTATCAAGGCCCGCAAAGCATTAAAGCGAGGCGGAGCGGTCCCCACGCCGACGCAAGAATTAAAACCCGGCCCGTTTCTGGGGCATACGAAAGCAATTAGGCCAGTTGTGATGCACTGGGGAGACTCGTGTGGCGCAGTTCTCCCGAGGAGACGGAGGAGGCAGCACCTGAGATTTATCGCCGCCGCTCCAGCTCCCCGCGTCTCCTTGCCTCGTACTTGAACTGTCATTAAAGACGGTGAAATGTTAAATGATTATAGGCTCTTACGCTTCCCGCCTGTCCTTCTGCCGTGTAAGAATGGCGGTGATTTATTCTGAGAGAGAGAAACTAAATGTCAGAATGTGATAAATAGCTTTGACTGGGCGTTATGAAAATCTCTGTAACCTCAAGCTGACTTTGACAGTAGTACACAGAGACCAATATGCTCATGGCGTTATGCGGAAGGCACGAAGGGTGAATAAGAAATGTAAATTTTAAATGATGATGTGTTGTGTAAGATGTTTATGATGTAACTGCAGCCGCACATAACTTTTAGGAGCATATTATGCAGTACACGCTGGTCAAACTGTTATAACCATCTATAATCCCCATATGTCTCTTAATGGCCTGTCATGCTTGTGTCATAAATGTAATTCCTGCAGGTACGGTTGAGCAAAAGGCAGTAAGACTTTCACCTCATAGTTAGATGGAGCACCCTGTGGTTTTAGGGAAGCTGTGTTGTTGTCTATCACATAAAAAGCACCTTGGGTGGCTCTATGAGAAACTAAAATCCAGGAAAATGTGTACCAAGCACTTGTAAATCAGTGTTGTACTCAGTGCATCCCACTAAACACTTCCCCTGGAGTTCACTTTTGAATACTTGTGGGCTTTTTTTTTTTTTTTCCAGGAAACCGGAGAACAAAAAATTAATTTCACGTTCCGTGTAAATGCGTATGCTAAGAGAGATCCGTAAGCGAAACTGCGGACGACTTCGCAGGGAGCAGCCACAGGTGTTCTTTAATGCCCTGTGTCTGGGGAGAGCCCGGTTCGGCTCGGCCAATCGGGTTCGTCCTCACGTTTGCAGGAAGTGCATGTCCCTGCCCAGCACAGCCACCGCAGTTCCGCCTCTTTATGTCGAACCCCAGCTGCCAGAGCCCCATGTGACCCGATTTGTTTTCGAAAGCTTTGTCGGGGGACGACGTGCTGAGAGAGGAAAAGGAACACGCGGTCACCCTGTCAGTGGCCTGTGTGTAGGAGAGGAGGGTGACACAGCGTTCAGTGTCCGCTGCTTCGAGGGCTAAACGGGGACATTCGATGGCTTTCTTGTCCTCCGCTGATTGGGATGTAATCTCAGAATGTTTGTGAGGTATTTAGTGTGGCTTTACTTTACCGGGGGTAAGTGAGGTCATTCTAATTTACTTCTGAATTTAACAGGGCCTGGGTAACCGGATAGGGATCGCTTCAGAAAATTAAACAAACCATAGAGCACAGGTGGTACCGTATTCACTAACTGGTCCTGACTGGCTTCTTAGCAGTTAGATGGTTAAAAAAGCAATTCTGCTACAAAAGGTCATCATGTAATTAAAGTGGCTGAGAAAATCCACGATGCTGACGTAAGTGGCATTATGATGAGTTTGAATGTACTGCAGTGTACAGCATTCAGAAAAGTACCAACCATCCATTTAAAGATATCCACTCTCACCATACACTGGAGAAACTTTGATTTGTCTGCCTGAATGGAAAGTTTCAATCCACAGACAATAAAATAAGTGTGATAACAAAAGCTTTCTGGAATAATGAGCATGTTCTGGGTTTGGAGGGTAGCATAAGTGTGATTTGAAGAATGAATTGCAGTAATTTAGTTTCAACCCTCTTCAGGTGCTTTTTGTTTAAACATTATTTGACTGTTCCTGATTGCATTTCCTTAAGTGCCTTAATTTCCTTAAGGATATGTGATAAAAGGTACTTTTAAATGGCTGCAACTAGGTGTCAAATTTGCCTCAGGGCATCAAGCAAACTACACTACTTCTGACTTTCTTTAACTTCTTCAAAAATGGCATCACATGTTGGTCACCTGTGAAGTATTGTTATTGAGTTGCCATTGCAAAGGTAGCTGTTTATAAGAATGAAGGTCATTCAGTGGGTGTTTCAACAGAGCTGCCCCAAAATGCCCTCTGCCTTTCCCAGCCATAATCACCACCCAGCCGTGAAAAATGTATTTGGTTAACAAAATGATTATTTCACCGCTCGAGTGCATTGACCCCAGCTAATCAATTTCAGCTCGGTGTCAAGCCCCCAGAGACCTTTCCAACATCTGTTTTTCACTCTTAGCCATTTCACATCACAGCAGTCATTGTTCCTAGCTTGGAAGGCAGCCTTATTTTAATGTTTCACATTTGAGGAGTGGTTGTGTCATTGTGACTTAATAGCTGTTGAGAAATTAACACACTAGTCTATGGTAAATTTTGAATATTTCCTTTGTATTGTGATGTTAACGCCTTACTGCTTGAGCCATGCCTTGTTTTTCTTATTGTGAATTGATATACCCAAAGAAAATTCACCAAAGCAATAAGCACAAGTGCTGAAGTTGATACTGTCAGGACCTATGGAAATACAGTAACCCGATCAGATGTTTCCCACTCTAAAAATGTGAATACTGTATGTAAAATATATTGCCTGAAGGTTTTTCTCCCATGAAGTGGTAGCATATTAGACAGTCTACAGGTTCAGTTGACAGGTGGAATTTGACAGATAGATTATTAGTTGTTACATTTCACTTCAAAAATTATTTTTTAAACTACACTGAACCGATTTTCAGTGCTACCACTGTAGAGTCAGGTTGCACTCTGCGGCAGGAGTGGCAGGTGCCTGTTAGCAAAACTGGGCACCAGGGACATGACTGTTTGGCAAGCAATTCTCGGCTCTTTCAATGGAAAAAAATTCCAGCCCATATTAGCATGTTGTTCCTTAAATCTTTGCGTTTGTGTGTCTATATTTTAATGCTTATGGTGAAATGTATTGGTCAATCAGCAGTGACTTTCTCCGTATCACCGTATTTTCACCCTTTCACTGTATATTTGGATTGTATGACCTCTTTTGGTATCAAAGGTTCTTCAGTATTCAGATATCGTATTCAAAGTAAATTCCCTTCTGATCAATGATAACAGCAATGGAGGAATTGACGAGAAATTGCTAGAAAAAAAGCTCTGCAGCTACATTTGAAAATGGCAGCATTACCGAGGAGAGGAGATCCCCTTGTCTTAGAAGTGCTCTCCATTCATCCATCCTTGCTTTTCTGCAAGCAAGCGTGGAGAAGTGGGAAAAGTCAAAACACAGTTCGTGCCCCCCCCACCCGCCCCCACCCCAGGGAGCTGGATGAAGGAGAAAAGGACACGCTGCAAAGGAGCAGCTGGACAGAGGCCCTTCAGACCACAGAGGGAAACCAGGGAGAGAGAATGTACTTGGTGACTGAAGGCAGCGGATAGAGGCAGCAGGGCGCAGTCTGAGGAGTACACAGATCTGGTGCCAGAGAAGAACAGGGAGAGAGGGAGATGCATGTCCTGACCTCTGTTTTGTAAAACATAAGCCTGGAAGGCAAGCGGACCCAAAGCCCTGCAGTGAGGAAAACAAGAAATCTGCACAGACAATGCAAGATGACTTTAGGAGATAATAAATGTCGTGTAACAAGGCGGGGGGGGGGGATAGTGTTATGAAGACTTAGAGAATCATTCTGATAGCAGGCATACAGCCTGAAATTTACTGCAAGAGAACACAGGGACAGACCTGGAAAGAGCACGGAAAAATCGCAGTAAGACATCAGACCCCCACCGCTGATTTCAGTTCCCCCTGAGAGAGAACATGGAACACCAGAAACTGATCTACAGTACAACGGACACAATATCAGCTGGTATCGACAAATCGGAACGGAAAATTCTGGAAATGAAACACTTCATTAAGAAGGCTGAACAGAATCCACTCAAGCAAGACAGGATCCAGTGCTGAGTCTATATAATCCATCAAAGATTGACATCGAGGCTATAGAGACTACATGTGGTGAATCAAGGAATGACAACATAGTTTTTTTCCCCATTCAATAGTAGGAAGAACCTTGCCAGCTGTAACACTTCCCAGTTATGTCCCTGCTGAATACTGAGGGCAAGATCTTCCTTGCCATGAATGGACTGCTTTTATAGCGAACCCGTATTTAGACACATCTGTGGAGCAGGGATGGACGTCAGGATTGTCTGGATGCACAGGTTATGCAGGTGCCCTGGCACAGATTACTAAGGATATAAAGGAGACTTGCGTGGGTCAATCTATCTAATTCCTGCAGTTCAATGCTTCAGAGGCTGGTAAGGTTAAGTCTGCCAATGTGCCATTTAAAGGTCCAGATGAAGAATCAGGAGCAGAATTGTCACAGTCTGTATGCAGTTAATGAGATGTAGACAAACCAGTCACGTCCAAGACTAAAAAAATCCTGCTTACCACTTCCTCTCTGCATCAGCTATGCACGTCATCCCTTCACCACCCCATCTCACTCTTTCTTTTCCCTGTTTATGATGTACACACTTTGTATGAACAACCTCGGCCCACAGCCAGGTGCAATTCATCGGACTCCAAGACAAATAAAAGTACCACTATAAGCACATCAAACACAGCCTTCATACTTTGATTGTACGATGAAGTTCATACCTACTAAAACACTATATGAGGTGCTAGAGTGTGACAGGCAAAAACAGTTTTCATGAATAGTGCAATGGTTCAGCTACCAGACAGTTCTGAGTGCTAACTGACCTGGAATGTCTCATCATAAGGGCCTGGTAGACATTTGTAAGTCTAATGCTGAAGAGAGACAAGGTGGGGGTCATCTCAGAGTGTGTGGAAAGTGGATCTCAATAATAACACCGGAGGAGTCATGGACACATGAAAAGCCACCAGAAATGGCTCAGCTCCCTCATTTCAAAACAAATCTACCCACACAAATTCATGTCCTTACTAACGATTTCCCAGTGTCTGTAGATGCAGAATCCCTTAATTAATTACTGTAAGTCTCAGGGCAGGTATCTGTGACTGTTTCTTCTATTCTTTCAAGTAACTCGGCCCGATAGTTTATTATTTTAGCTTGTGAAGAGATTACGGTCTTTTAAAGTTTTTCGTGTGACATGAAACTGTAGTTAAGCGCTGCCAGGTGTATGCTGAGGAAGGCATGCAGAGCCAAACGTGCTTGAGCAAATATCCAAATTATATAAAGAAAAAACCAGAGCCAACAAGGGTAAATAGTGCGTGTAATCCTTCTCTTACCCACCAATATTGCTCCACCAGAATTGAAACCACTAAACAATATAGTTTGGATTTAGTGCAGTAGCTTATTGAGGTGAACATGTTCTCTCATTACTGGGACAAGGAACTGCAATGTTGCAAAAAGGAGCCTGAAATCACATTGATGACATCATCTTGCATTGCCACAGTGTTGCAGACCAGTTATGTACCTATGTTAATTGTAGAAAATGCGTCTTTCTCAGCCTGTGGGCTTGTGTTGCACATTTGAATGTCATCTTTGTTGTAAAAGCAGTGTGCTGCAGCAAACTTGAAATTGGATGCAATGAACAGACGCCGCTACCGGCTGAATGAAATGTTGGTTACCCAGTCAGAACAGATCAATACTGAGAAGTATTACCACAGATACTAAGGGATTTGTGTGGATGTAATCAGGATGAAACAAAAGGAGAACCCAATTTTGGCACTCAGCATCTTAAGGACACTTTGCTCTGCCCCCCCGAAACCTTGCACCCCGCCATGTTCTCTGTCTACTTGGCCCTTATGTGGCAGAACAAACTTCCTGTTGCAGTCAGGACAGCAAAGAGCACTGGCCATCTTCTGTCACAGATTGAAGATCCACCTCTACAGGCTTCATCTCAGTCTCTCCCTACCCAAACATGATCTTCCTTTGCCCTTATTTGCATTTATATACGGCAGTGTACTTAAGGGTAGTGTGTAATTATATACATGTATAGAAGTTTACTTCATGGTATGTGTTAGCATTGTGTTTGACCTTATGACCCACATCATAAGCCGTGGTAGAAAATATTGAAGACACAGCTAGATATCATGAATAATAAATGCACCAAAACTCAAGACTATCAAGAAATGCTGTGAAAAGGGACATGAATATTATCTTTTGCAACAAAAGTAGATGTGTTGGGGATAGCCAGGGACTAAGTTACATAGCCAGCAATTTGGAAATTTGTGGAGCCCATGTGTGTTGCGCCAAAAATGAGATGA
The DNA here is from genome assembly GCA_019176425.1 of Megalops atlanticus. Classification (NCBI taxonomy): domain Eukaryota; kingdom Metazoa; phylum Chordata; class Actinopteri; order Elopiformes; family Megalopidae; genus Megalops; species Megalops atlanticus. Next base: position 30,145,361 of record CM032880.1, on the reverse strand, counting down.
AAAAAATAATGCTGTGGAAAAATTGTTTGTTTTGTTTAGAAGCAATGCTGCATGTGGCTGTAGAACTAGGGCTATAAAAAGCATTTTATACTCATCTATAGACGGTAAGAGTGCTAAATTTTAATGAAACTGGCAATACTGTATTTCAAGGAAGAAAAACAAAAAAAGTTAAAAAAGCAAAGCCATTTAATTATGAGGCTTTAATTGAGTTCATGGTATCAAGGGAGTATAAGCCTCTCTTAAAGTAGTTTACCAGGTGAATGAAATACTTGGAAAAAAAATCTAACATAAGGCCAGGGACATATTTCCAAGGGAACGTGTAATACTCTCATCATATTCCAGTTTCCGTTGTGATTTATTTGTTTTTTTGCAGACATTTTACTGGCTGATTATTTTCACGAGCCCACTATTTGCTATTGGGACATTCTGCATTCATGGGGGTGTTGTTTTTGGATCACAGAGTGGGTCAGTGTAAGGCTACTTCAGCAATCCCCTTTCAGTGTCTGCACCAGATCGTGTGGAAATAACGAGAGGACAGCCAAACAGAAAATTTCCCCTGCATTACTGGCAAGTCACAGCTTAAAGTAGACATCTTCAGCCGTGTGTTTTTGTGCATGCACGTGTAAGGCAGAGTGGTCATGGTGTGCTGGATAAAACGCACCCTAATTTAAAAGATTCAAACATTGCGCAGACATTGAGGTCATTGTGAGGGCTGTGAAAATTTGCAGCTGTTTACAGACAGTCCAATCAGACAGTCCATCATTCGGATTCTAAGGTGGAAATTCTCACATCACTGTTCATGAAATCATGAACAATTCCACAGTTTGATTCAAATGCAGTCAGTGAAAGGAGAGATACAGTTTGCACATTTAACACTGAGTAAACATAGACATGCTTCTGCAGCAGTGAGCTAATCCCTCCTAAATCTCTTTATTTTTATATCACAATGTAAATTCCTTGCTTGTATTTTCTGATAACAGACACAGATGATTTGATTTATGTAACCATATAATAAGAAGACTACTGGTTCTGTACTGTGCCCTGTTTAAACCAATGTCTGTGAACAAGCACATTAAGGGGGGGACTTCCTGTTTAGTGTAAGAGGGTCAGAATCTAAATGGAAACCAACAGTTTTGAAGACTCAATGAGGCTGCTAACTGGGGGTTTGCACCATGAAGCTTGCAGTCCCTGAGAATGTTGTCATCTCCTGTAGCTGAGTGCAGATGCAGTTTTTAATGTAGCTGAAAGGAATTACTTTTTTAGTCATTACACTTATTTGATCAGTAAGACAGCAAACCTCTTCTAGGAGACCTCTAGTCAATCACAATCTGTATGGATTCTCCTCTTTGCTGCAGTGGCACAAAAATCTCAATTGTCATGTTATCAGAACTTTAAGGAAAGCATGTGCTGCTATGTACAGCATGAGCTGTGCTGTGTGAGCATTCCTTCATTTGCAAAATATCAGAATATTAAAACAATGAGCACAAAAGGATGAAGCATATGACTTCACTATTCAGCTGCTATATATGACTGTATTGTGAGAATGATATTGTGAACCTGTTCTGTATATTATGTTTAATGAAACCCTTAATAAATCTTTTGCATGTGTGTCATACCATGTAATATTGCTTTGATCAACATATTGCTCTGTCATGTGACATTTTCAAGGGGTTACACTGTAATGAATGCCAGTGAAAATGCTGAAATAATGCAAGCTCTCAGGTGAAAGTGTATTTTTCACCTGGGAGCTTGCATTTCCTTATTTTACAACAGTGATATTATTGACACTTGAATTTAAGAATACAAGGATTCAAGGACCTAAACATACTGTCATATTGCCATATGTGTCCCAATAGCTACTTGATACTACCCATCAGTTCATGGAGATTTATTTCTGAGAAGGCTGTAATTGTCTAACATCTAATGGCTGCTTCCAGTGTCTCCCCCTTCTTCTGAAATTAAATACTTTAATATTTCTGATGAAGTTCTGTTTTACAGGGGTACTATTTAGAATGTCTGAACTTGTTCAGATTATTCAACAATGGCTGGAACAAAGTCATTCTTACGCTGTGCTGCTGTTATTGCTCTATGGTTTATTATGTCATTACCAGGTACAGTTTTTTATTATTTATGTTGATAGTGGGAGCTTCCTTGGGTCATTCATAATTCACAATAGGATTAGGACATATGGATCTTTCCATTATCAAACCCTTCTTGTCTAGTGTGTGTTTGTGTCATTGCTTAGCTGATTTTTTTGATAGGTCAGTTTAAGTGGTTCTGATTTCATTGGTCAGTGATGTTACTCTAGTATTTAAGCTTTTTGATCATTTTAGTTTTATTGATAAACTGAGAACAGTAGAATAGTTTGTGTGGTGGTGGTGATACTCCATAAAGGTTTCAGTTGTTGCATCCTGAATCAAAATGGTATAAATGTTGAATATTTTCATGGCAGATAGAGAGTACACTTTGATCTCCAGTCATAGGGTGAATTAAGGAAAATGCTGCATTATACATTGACAAATAAAACATTGTCTGTTTTCAAGAATCTTTATAGCAGCAAGAATAAATGGATTAATAACTTCCATTACTGTGAAGGCATATCTAGACATCTGATAATTTGCAGCGATGGATTTATTTAAGTGTCAGCATTGCCCTGGATGATTGTTGTTAATGTTCTATTTTTGTCAATAGCAGTATTTTTATGAGGTGAAAATATCTTTCCAATGTGGTATGATTGTTTATAGTTTCTGCATTCACTGTGAAGGTTAGATGTCTGGTGCTGAAGGCTGTAATATTACCTTCCTCTGTCTGTTTGTCAGCTATGAAAATTTATCTTTCAATGGGCCCTTTTTGTTTGTGCCCAGGAATGATGTTTTCATATTTATGAAACCAAGTAACACGCACACACGCACACACTTTTCTTGAATAATCTCCCCTCTTTCCAGCTCAGTTTCAACAGAAGTGATCTCCTTCAGTTCATTTTAGATGTTTTGAATGTATTAGATGTTTTCGTAGGCATTGGAAGTGCATGATGACCCGGTGTTTCGACATTAAAAGCGGATGAACTGGCATTTTCTGTAACTGAATATTCGTGTGATATTAAAAATCACACCTGCGTGATTCACAGCTCACAGGCTGAAGATTAATTAAATGATACCCGATAGTACATAGTTGACAATGTATTCCACAAACATTCTGGAATAACAGGATATTGTGAGTAATGCCCACATTCTGCAGTTGCGTGTCGATCGGTATTATTTTTGTAATTTGTCATGGTTTGGATTTGAAAAGAGAGGATTCAGCTCTGTAGGATTACAGTTTGACCTTAATATGAAATTACATTAGTTTGATAGTTCTTGAGGAGAATGAAAAAATGTGTAAGTACTGAAAAAGCTTTCCTACTTGCCTAAAATGCATTATTCAAAGTTAAGAGCAGCTTGGGTGAGAGTTCCCTGAGAAGGCATACCAGTGTGATATTGCCCTATACTTGCATGATAAATGATTAACTATATACAAATACTCCCTGGAGTAAGTGAACCCCCCCACTTCATGTACCCCCCCTCCCCCTCTGAGAAAGTTGCAGAGGGACGGGGGTGTTGTCTGGTCTCGCTCTTTCCGAGAATCGCTCCCCGTGTAATGAATTGGGGAGCCAAGCAACGGCTCCCTGATGTATCTGCACTACAGAGTCAGATTCCTCAAATTGCTGCTCTCCATTCTCCTGAACCTCCATCTGCCCTGTCACGGCCACCAGATTCATTCATAATCGTCCACGCATATACCTTAATGGTAGTAAAAAAATGAAACACAATGGCGCAGATGTAGTCATGGTGGCGGAGATGAATTCTGAGCGACTGCTCATGTTCTGAAAGGAGATTTGGAAAGTTTGTGAGGAAAGAATGCCAAACGTGCTGCTGATAAGGAGCAGTGTACACAGATGCGCTTTTGCTGCTGTCGGTTCCTGGTGTTCAGTAAGCCATGATCCACGGGCTCAGTTAATGATTGCTGGGATGTAATCCAGCCCTCAGGACCGCGCTCTAGAATAGATGGTGTATGTCAAGTCTGCCGTTGAGGGAGCCAACATCCTTGGGGGTTGGGATAGTACAGGATTTTCTCACCAACAATCTCAGTTGTTTAGAGTGGAGAGGAGAGCTGACTCGTGCAATGACCTCCCACTGCCGTTTTGGTGGAATTTGGGTTTGGAGATGGCCTGGGTCTCCTGCTGAGGGGGCAGCCAACTTCGGTAAAAATCAAAAATGAGGCTTCTGCGTTTTCTCATTCCTCGGCATCCCAATATCCCTTGTGAAAATCGTGGAAAGAAAATTCCAAGCCTCCCTCTGCGAGGGTCGAAATTTCAGCAAACCCATTTAATGAAGGAATGTTTTTGTGTGTTTGATTAAATTAACATGTTATTGACATGAATATGTTGGCTACATTTACATGGATTAAGCAAATGTGTATTGATTGCATTACCATAGACACTTACAGCAAGGAAAATAGTTGGAACATAATTGCTGGTGCTTGGCTGTAGCAGTGTAGTGAAAAGGTACTACATGCCAACATGAGTGAAAACGTACAATCCAAAATCTGTGAAATATATAGTGTGTGTGAAAATCTGTAACATATAAGACAGACAACACCACATTCATATAGGCAAAATGTCATTTTACAATGTATATTAATGTACAGAAATGTATTCTACAATAAATGTCTGAAATGACATGCATGGACATGGTGATAGCATGATATGATTATGTTTTCTAATGTATGCAGGAGCTTTTGACTTATCTTAAAAAAAACATATTCTCTTGATCTTGGATATAATATTTCCACATTCATAAGGACGGATCTTTGCGTGATCTGGTGAATGAAAATCTGAGACTTCTGAGAGTGGAAGAGGGCCAGAGGTTCCATGATGGGTGCTCTCTGGGGACTTCCAGCAGACATATATAATGTAATGCAGCACTTCTAGGGTAAAAACACCAAGCCAGGCCAGGCCAGAAAAAGCACTTGAAACCTGGCGTTCACATTTGGCTTTCCACGTCGGGGAAATGGATATTACATTAAGGCAGACAATAATCACAAAAGCAGCAGCAGAAAACATCAAATAAAAACAGTCTTTGTAACCAAATATGTATTTGGCTTTGGAGTCAAATATTTATTTGTGACTTGCTGCATCCTTGATTTGGTAGCGATAACCATTTGATTCAGTTTTGTGCTTTTCTCCTTTAACCATGTGATGAATTGGCAGCAGAGGCTTTGTTGTGTTGTTTCATGTGTCTATCATTTGCTTTCTTTGCAGAAAGAAATGCTGTGAGGGCTTCAAATTTGTGCTGGGACAGTGCATTCCAGAAGGTACGTGATGTCACAGACTGAGGGCTGTGGGAATTTCTTTCTTCTTCTTTCTGGTCTTGTTAAAATCTGAATTACTGGCAGCTTTGGGTTGTGTTGTGTTTAATCTGGGTTGATGTTGGCTTTAAGTCTGTGCAAACGAACATTAATACAACAACATACTTTTCCAGGATTGCTTGCACTGCCCTCTGTCTTCAGTATTGGCAATTCTTTACAAACCCAGGAAACCAGGATTTTCTGGCATTGTGTTCCCTCTAGCTGCCATTTGCCAAAACTAATTAAAGCTATAGGGTTAAATTTATTTTTATTTCTGGCTGGAGACTATAATTGCTCATATCATGTGGAAATAAATTGAGCTTTGTGGTTAAATCATAAATTTCTATCATTCTCACACTAGATTGCACTTTTATTTTTAATAACTGAACAGTTTATGTATTATGTATCACATATGTATCAAATAGCAGTTTGTTTTCAGAACTGAAGTGAAAAATGATGCCTATGCCTTAACTCCTTATCTGACACAACTCAGACAATACCTGGAAAGATATAGTCCTATCTTATTTAACACACAAAAAAGCAACTGTGTGGCAAAAACTTTAAGATAAAAGGATTCCACTCACAATAGGAGTAGTCCCTGTCTTTTATGCTTTTCTTGAAAAGATGCTCGCTCTTAACAAAAGGATCTGGGCATTTTCATCATAATGAAGTAGCCAGGTCCTTGCCACCAGCCGGTGACAGCTCGATTTCCCATGTAATATGCAAGGATCAACAGTTAATTTGTAGAACAAAACAATGTAACTAAATATCGATTGTCTCAAAATAAGTGGTCCATAATCATTAACAGGTTTTATTTAGTTGGGGAATTGATATTGATATATTTCAGTAATATGTTTCAGATATTTTTTTCTTACACTGTATATATTTCAACCAATATAAGTAAAAATGAAAAATTATCTCTTGACCTATTTCTTAGGCAATTATGTTAAACTCCTGGAAAATAATGGGCTATTAAAAGTCGCAAAGAAAAACCTAACACATAAACATGCAAGACAGTGTAACACTGTTGTGAGTAGTATATGATTGATTATATTGACAGGTCATTAATCAACATTAATACATTAAATGCATTTGTCTTTCCATCAATTAGTGTGCAGTTGACAAGGAATTTTCATAGTTTGATAACCATGGTGTGTTATCTCATTGATCTTTTGCAGCAAACTCATGGCATACACGTCACATCAACACAACACAGTTTGTCCACATATGTGACCTGTTATTTCAGATGACACACCAGAACAAACATTTTTGTATATGTTTGTATCTGAACACTGTAGTGCAGCATAAGGATCAGGTCCCTGCAGGAGAACTGCTGCTGTACCCTTTGGGCAAGGTACTTAACCCAGAATTGCTTCTCTGTGGGCAACCTATTATCCTTTATCTGCTAGCATACCTTGAATAGAAATTTGCCACTAGTTGTATATACTGAACATATCACTTAATGCCTCAGTCCCTTTACATGCAAAATCCTTCATGCAAATTAAGTATGTTCCAGTGCAAGATCTACTGTTTAAGTATCCCAAATAAAGGTGTTTGCCATCATCTTGGGTTCATCAATGCTGAAACCAGTGCTTTACTAATGTTCTTACATTAAATATATGTAAATCTACTAAAGACACATTATGAATTTTCCTAATCACTAGCGAGTGAACTGCGAGTGAAACTGGCGCACATTACAAGAGAGCGCTTCCACAGAATTGAGGAAGTCAGGTCTGATACACTTTAGGAAGATTGAAATCATATATCACAAGTTTTAAAATCAGGGAACTGTACTGTGTGAAACCAGCTTCAGAGCCACGCTGTGCAGACCACTGGTCACTGATGCAGCACTGTAATGTGATAAAGCACTTACACTCCAGAACACACAAAGTCAATAACCATTTATTTCACGCAACCAGCAGGTTTCTTTCCACTTATTTTGCTTCAATAGCTCAATAAAATTTTCCTCCTCTCTCCGGGCATGTATTTTCAGTTTGTTGCTGGCCTCCTCTCTCATTGACTCTTGTGCGGTCTTACAGAAAACAGCTGTTTTGTTGTACAAATTACATTATTGAATGCCTATTGTTTATTACCTGTTGACAATACTTCACAATCATGAAACCCAACACTGTGAAGAATAGTAGCAGTTCACGTGTATATTCAGAAATCAGTTTTCACAAAAGAGAAAACAGTATACTGTGTATCTAGCAAGGGGATGGTAAGTTGCTTTATGTTTACATTGCTTCATGTGCCAAGATATTTGCCTAATAACTTTCTAGTGACTACGGACAGTGATTTGTACTTTATTAAATAGAGTGCTGATCAGTTCTGTGAGACTTCAGTACAATAATACTAGCATTTTATTTATATCTCCATTTATACTGAAAATGAACCCTTCTTTAAATCTGTAAATCTTGCAGTGTGTCAATTGGGCCATACAGTAGGTAATTAAGGGGGTTCTAAAACTATGTGACAAATGTTTTATGTATTTCTGGCATGGCTCATTTGAGCCTGTTTATTCATTATACTTATGTGCGAGGTACAGAATGGTTGCAGTTGCTATATTTGGAGACAAGAAGAAATTCACCTTGAGAGCAAAGTTAGCAGGTCATCGATGTTGTCCCCCCTTCGGTGGAGGGGAATATTCCTCTCACCCTTTGAGGTCAATGGCTCTGCATTATTCATACGCACAGTAAGTCAAAGTTATGTAAAAAAAACCTGCGCCTGTTCTCTGTCCCTTGTGCCGGTGCAGATTACGACGTGTGCGCAGGGGCCCCCTGTGAGCAGCAGTGCACGGACCACTTTGGCCGGGTCGTGTGCACTTGCTACGCAGGCTACCGCTATGACAGGGAGCGCCACAGGAACAGAGAGAAGCCCTACTGCCTCGGTGAGACCCGGCGCCCCGCACCGTGTTCCCTCAGGAACCGGCGCTCCGCGCGCGCGATGAATGAAACTCTTGTGTGCAACTGGAGCCAAAATCGAGGGCACCCATTAAAGTGGTGTGTGGTCTCCGCTTCCCTGATTATTTTCAGATCAGTCTCGGTGCTTACTTAAATGACTAAATGCCTTTTTTCATGGGGGAGGTAGGGTGGTATTGTGTTGATATAATATATGTTCTAGAAAACAGCATTGTAAGTTAACTTCAGTGGCAGACTAGTGCCAAAGTTCAGCTGTCAGCCAGTTGTTTGCATAGTTTTCATCTACACTGGAATCCACAGTAGCTGCTCTTTTCAGTTAAGCCCAAACCATTGGAGGGGTTTAAAACAACGTGATGATCACTCTAATACAGATAAGGCAGACAGTAATAGCAGATTTAATCCCTTTCCTGTCTGTTTAAGGACAGTTTTATTTGTTGCTTTTTACGATGGCTGTTTCAAACTGAAGCCACATAGTTTGTATAGCTGCATTTACACCAGGGGTCTGAAGGCTGAGGGCAGTGTCTGCCCTTTTCAGCAGAAAAGCAGAGCTCCATTTTAAATGCCTTCACATACAGTGACTGGACGTGCGTACATTTGTGTCTTCTTTTCCCCACTCTCCACTCTGTAGACATCGATGAATGTGCCAGTAAAAATGAATCTGTGTGCTCCCAAACCTGCATTAACCTTCCTGGGAGTTACAGGTGTGAGTGTGAGAAAGGTTACTTCCTGGAGGATGATGGCAGAACGTGTACAAAGGGGGAGCGAGGTAAGCATATCCGAGGATTCGGACCGTACCTTCTGCTTCACTGAAAAACCCTTCCTAACTCACATCACGCAAAACAATTCATTTTAGTATGTCATAATCATGACACCACAGTGTACACATGTTTTTCTGCTTTTCAGAATAGATTTACCCTGTAGATATTGCTTTTGGCTGGCACAGAGGAAGGCAAAGTCAGGTATTGGACTGCAGGAGAAAGACAGCAGCCCCCGGTTTAAATGTTAAATAGAGCAACCGGAGCTTGATAATTGCTGCTTCCTCCCCTGCGATTATCTTCCATTATTCTGACTGTCTTATTGAATCATTTAAGAGGAAAACCCATGAAATATATTCAGAACCTGGCATGTAGGAGCAGAAACGCTTAAACTGCCCCAGAGCAAGCTGGTAAGTATGAATGACATCAGACGCAGACCAGATCTTGAAGGAAAATCTGATTTTACAGATGGCTTACAACCTCTGTCTCGCTCTCCACTGTATCTGTCTACTTCCTGCTTTGTTGTTTCGTGCTCCCCCCTGTTCTCTCTGAAACAGAGAGCCGGTGCTTTTTTGTCTGACCGGGGCACTGAAAAATGGAAATCAGTGATGTGGAAACACTTAAAAGTCCATTTGTGTCCACTGTGTATAATCACAGTCAGACGTGCTCTAACCTCTCACCTGTACGTGGACCTCATCTGTATCTCAAACAGTGCCGAACCCCAGACCACCGCAGATGTGCTGGGATCAGGTCTTTATCCCAGCTCTCCCCTTGTGACACATTTACAAGACAAGCTCGCCGCAGTTCTGAGGAGAATCATGTGACCCATAAAAAGGGTCCTGGAAAATTGGCTAAATTAAACTTTGTAGAATTAACTGCTGCACAAACAATAGTTTTTCCCTCAGGAAATTAAAGCTGCTTGTACTTTCTTTGTCATTGTCGCAGTATGAATGTCAAATCAGTAACCAAATTACACAACATGACACTGGAAAATTCCCAGCGGATGCTGGCTGGATAGCCGATCTGTCTGTCATTGTTTGGCAAAGAGAAGTATAAAAGAGAGATTGACTGCAATTTAAATGAAAAAGAAATGTGTTATAAGCAAAGCCTCACCACACAAGGACAAAGAGCCTTGTGGTTAGATTCAGTCTGGGCCTACAGATTTTTTGAGCAGATTTCCTTAAGGATCTCTTTGTAATGCATAATGGTATGGTACATATGCGGTTACCTATGAAGTAGCTGTCATTTCGCTACGTATTATAATATTTCTTAGCAATGCAGTCGGCACTTTTGAAATATTGCAGAGGCTATGTGTGGGAAGACTGCCAAAAACGTAGCACTTCTACCTTAAATAGCTGGTCTATAGCCAGTTAGCAGCGGAGGTATTTTTTATGTGGGTTCTTTAAAATTTCAAAGCATATTAATAAATGAGTTTTTGGAGTGTATGTCAAAACAAGGCTTTTAATTTTGTTGTCATTTTTCTGTCTTTATAATTCATATATTCATGTATAAATATGTATCTTTTTTCCACTCCAGCAAGTCACTTTCAGAAGTCAGATAATGTCATGAAGACTGGAACGTGTTCAGCTACGTGTGAGGACTTTCATCAGATCAAGACGACAGTGCTTCAGTTGAAACAAAAGGTGCTGACAGCATGAGATAGTTCAAAGTAGATGCCCTTTTCACTGAAATGTCATCTAAGGAGCTCTGCATATTTTAGTGTTTGCTTTGTACATGGCATGATTTTATCTCCAGGGTTGTACTCCCCGCTTTGTAAAATAATTGAAATGATTGAGTCCAATCAGCTATTGCAGCTGATTGACACTGTGGCTAGTGTCTGTGCTTGCTGAAAGTGGGTAAATCATTTATGTTTTGGTGGTGCAGTACACTTCATCTAGCAACACACTATAAACCAATCAGTTCTCTCTGTCAACACAAGTCTCCACTGCAAACCGCAGTAACATTGAATTTAGTTTTGAGCACTGTAGTGTGTGAGACATGGTATTTTTCACAAAATAAACAGAATGGCCCGTGCCAGAACAAGAAGTAGAGATGGAACAGGAGGCAGTGGCTGGCAAAGTCCTCTGGGACTGAGGTTTTGGGGGGTTGCTATTTCACTTCTGGAATTTCCTGTCTGCCCTCCTCAGGAAGTGAATCAGAAGTTTAGGCTTGGTTCACTCCGCAGGTATACTGTATCTTTACAGTATATGCCAAGATGCCATTGTCAGCACATGTAGACTGGGGGGGATGAGTGTGGTTGAAATTAAAACATTTACATCAAAGCCCCGCTTTCTCTTCAAAGTCAAGAGCAGTTGTTCACATGTGCCACAGAGACCAATCAAAGTTCCTTCAAAGCAAACGAGCATGTGTGAAGCCAGCCATATTCGTGGTATGAAGTACCACAGCATAACTGCTATGGCATCTCATTTTGAGCAATGACTTTGAGCAGTCCTTTAAATTTTTCATTCCTGCTTGTATTTTATGTAAATCTGAGTTACTACTGAATTCCACAGCGATTAGGTCTGGATATAAGTTATGAGAAAACAAATTGCATAATAAAGGCCTTAGTCGTACAAGCATACAGATTTAAGAACCATTCCTCAGGCTAACCCCAGCCAGAGGGCCTTAAACATTGAGTGACCTGTACATGAAGTGCCATTGTTTAACCGCAAAGGTTGCCAGGTAATGTATACCCAGAGTTCAGCGAGGGTCCCCTGTTTGCTTTGATATGGAGGAGCTGCCCCTCGTAAAATGGAGAGGGGGATGTGTTGATGTACCTGAACTATTTGAAGGAATTTCCTGTTATACATCTCCAAGGTTTACAACTGTTACAACTTATGTATTAAGTTACTGGTCTGACAGATCGTTCCTGCATTGTGATGTTTTTTTTTTATGTTTTCACCCTAAGTTCAAGTAAACTTCAACTTTGAGCTATTATCCTGTCTGACAATACATTGTCAAACCAAAGCAATACATAGCCTGAAATCAACTGCATGTGTTTCAGCTACTTCAGCCAGCACTCTTGACGGACATGTGACACTGATTAAGATGACTAAATAAACACGTTACATCATTATGTTGTCATAATCTCTCTTCCAGATTGCTCTTTTGCCAATCAGTGGTGAGATAAACAAGCAGATGACCAGCGATAAAATGATGACATCACACTCATACCTACCTGGGCCGCCTGGGCAACCTGGCCCACCAGGTGAGCAATAGTGAGATCAAAGCTGTGTTTGTAAGGTTAACAGCTGCATGGCTTGCCCTTAATTTTAAGTGATTTTAGCTAGCTTTTCATTATTTTTGTTTTTTTTTTCTTTTTTTTGTTTTGCAACAATTTTGTTCATTGTTGTGACCACCTAATTCATGAAGTTGTGCATATTTCAGATAAATATGACCAGTCAAGGGGATTTGCCACTCAAAGTTAAAGGCAGGGCACGTTTAGATTGGACCCAGGCCAAAATGTTCTGCATTCCTCTCGGTGAGACCACAGCTAGAGACATTTGTGTTGTTTACGTTGTATTTGTGTCATTTGCGCTCCATTCCAGGGGTCCCAGGGCCAAAAGGCTCCCCAGGACACCCGGGACTGATGGGACCCCCCGGACCTCCAGGCCCCCGGGGGCTGATGGGACCCATGGGGCCGACGCCGGACATGTCCCACATCAAACAGGGCCGCCGAGGCCCGGTGGTCAGTATCACCACCTTATCTCATGCAACACATCATCCATCTCCCAATCATCGAGGGAGAATTACCGGGAGGTGTGAACTTTACAAGAACCCCCTAACGCGGGGTGTACGGGCCAGGTCCCGGAGGCCCACAGTGAAAGGCGCATGAAATATTTATTATACTGCAAAACAAAAATAATGTCTTCTTCTTAAAACCGCATTATATGAGTATTTACATTTAAAAGAATGTACAACATAAGTCTTCTTGAGTGTTTTACTATGGGGGCGGGGGGGGGCATTTTCTTACGTGACCCCTGCTTTCCTCAAAAACAGTATTTTTTTCTCTTCCAAATATATTTATGATGATGTAGAAGAAACTTTTCCTTACAGTAGGGAAAAACCCATGCATTAATGAATCATGTAAATACTTGTTTTAGGATACATAAATATGCAGTGACCAAATAAGATTATGTTGGGCTCTTTACTCAGAATCTCACCCACACTAAACAAAGTACTCTGTGTACACTATTTATTATTCTACTGTTATTAATTCACTGGCAACATTTTATTTGAATGTTACGTCTGCAAAACGCTGTCACAAGAATGATATAAGATAATACATAGCATGTCATGACAGCTTGTGTCAGCTGACATAAAGCCTATTCTATTCTATTCTATTCTATAATATCTGTGGTGTCAGACATAATTCCATCATAAATACTTCGCATTTCTGATTGGTTTAAAAAGAACTTGCAATCTCACAAACAGCAAGTTCCCAGTGGCAGTATCCATTACCTGTTCTGTGCTATCTGCTGTGGCATGTGTCCTGAATGTCCTACATCCTGTTTGCATTCCTCGCTGTGCGGCCTTAGTTTGCGGATTCCTCATGGGATCTCAGCAGGGCTGCTAGGAAACCAGGTGACCTGAAAGGTTCTTTGTGGCCCTTGCCCCTCTTCCCTGGTCTGCCTGTTTAATGGCTGGGCACAAGCCAAGTGGCCACTGTTTTGCCTTTTACGTTCCACCTTAACTTCAAAGGGGCATGTGACATTTACTGCTCACGGACACACTTCCCTTCGCGCTGAAGAGCAGCATAAAGCCTCTCCGGTTTGACAAATGCTAATGGTAATAACAGGGAGGAACGCTGAAGTCATCACAGAGTCTATTTATTGTTTTCTTTGGCTCCTGTCTCATGGTGTCTATAAGACTAGCCATAAACTTGTCTGTTTTTGTTAACCTCCTGACTGTAATTGATTGGAGTAGATCTGAAACTGAGAATGGGACATTTGTGACAAAGGATAAACTGTGGAGGGGAGAGAAGCATACTGAGGATGTGAAGGTTTTTATTTACATAAGCTTGGTGTTAAAACATTATCCTGTCAGTGGGGAATAGTGACACTTTGTTGCATGCGTCCAGCTCATGAGTCTTTCCTCTAACCTTTGGAAAAAGCACTAAATATGGCGTTTTTATCATATTGCTGTAATTGTTTGTATAAACTTGTCATGCTGTTTGTTATGCATGTAGCATTTAGTTGGAACCGCTCGGAAGAGATATGGTCCCATTGCATACGCGAGGCACCAAAGCTTTTGGAGATAGAAGCCGATGTCTCGCAACCAGGTCACATGTGTTTCCCAGTATCCCTTGGTTACGTCTGACATGTGAGGTGTGGTATGTGTCTTTTAGCGCCCACCATGAATCAGTGTAACTGAGATGGGTCTCAAAGCACTGTGTCTGGCTCTCTCTGATGGCGATGTCTGGATTAGGCTCAGAGCTTTATGACCAGCCCTGCAGATGTCACATAATCATAATTGAAGCTAGCCAAAAAAACGAATCTTCCATAATCCCTGTTGATTCAGACGTATGAGGTATTATACAGACCTCTTGTCTTAGTTTCTTTGGTTTTTGTCTGATACAGGGTCCTCCTGGTGCACCTGGAAAAGATGGCATGAAGGTACGTTAGGAGTCGTTTCAACTCTTTTTTTTGTCCAAGCAATCCCTGTTTGCCTAAGGCAGTGTGTTTGGCCGGAATGTAAATATTTTGAAATGTTCTAATGATGTCCGAAGTCAGTTCAAACCTATCTGTAATGAAATAATCCCTCAATTAAACTCAGTTTGATCCAAACACCAAAGAGCCCCAAAATGTTCAACAACAGAAATGTTGAAATGACTTAAGCCAACTCAATAAAAATAATTTTTTGATATTCCTTGACTCTCGTATGATGTTCAGAAACAAAAGCCCTCATTGTTGCTCAGAGTTTAAATCAGTCCAACAATTTTCAAAACTACTCCTACATGCCAACATTTTTGTTAATTAACTGTGTCTTTATCAGTTGATCAAGTATTCAGAGTCAATAAGCATGAAATGAATACAGATGCCTCATTGTAAACACTGAAAGAACAGGTCAGCAATTTCAATTGCAGTTACAGGCTGAACCAGTCTGATTTTTTTTGTCAGAACCTGATCACACAGAACATTAAACAATATAGGCCAGAAATCTCACAGCAGAAACATTGTTCTCAAAACAAGGCTTGCATTTACTGAGACATTCATGTATTTTATGATTTTCATTTTGTTATGCTTTCCTACTTTTTTCTTGCTTTTTTGCATTTCTTTTTTTCTGGTTACATTCAATATAAAGGGCCCTTCTTGTAACTGCAGACCCCATGTGGTGTAAAACATATTAAGAATAATATTTTTGAAATAAATGATTTTAATAATAAAAATCGGACTAGAATTAGCCATGAAAATCCAGTTGATGTGGATTACATTGATAAATTCCTTCAGAGTTATGCCCACAAAACTTGTTGTTTGGTTAGATTATGGCCTGCACATGGGGCAGCTTAAGTCCTATGCTTTGACACAGAATTTTTCAGCTCTGTCTGTCTTTGGTAATAGTTTGTGTGGAAAACAGTTTTAATGTTCATTCTTCTTCCTACTGGTCACAAATCCGAAACATCTGGCACAACATACCTCTTTTACTGTATATTTCCCCCTAAGTTATAACAACAGTCTAGTCAATATCTCTGGCAGTTGTATGGTATGTTTCCTAATTCCTAGGTTTCAGTATATTTGGTACATTACTACATGTTATATGTAGCAGTAAAACACAACAAACATAAAGTTGTTTTCTGTCATCCACTGCTAAAGTAGCTTCACAACCAGTCATGGTTTCCACATTGTGCATGCATATTTATATCTATTGTATTATTTTGCAAGCTTTGAAAAATATTTAAAGATATTTTATACTGTAGTTTTTACTTTATCCTTAGGTTAGGTAATATATTTGAGACATTCTTCAGGCATTTATATAGAGTGAAAGAATTTAACCGACCTGTATAACTGGGGTACAAATAACAGTGCATTACTTAAAATAATAATTTACTTTCTTCTTCCTTACTAATCGCTTTAGAGATGTGTAACATTGTCTTTAATATTACAGGGGGATAGAGGTGCTCCCGGACTCCCTGGACCTCCAGTAAGGAACTGTTTTAATACTATTCCACTTACAACCAGTTGTTCATAAACAGACCATCCTCCCCATCATTGTGCCACTTAGAGGAGGTGCGCCAAACTGAACTGCATTCACCTCAAGGCTACTGAGTTTGGCTCAGTCTGTCTGTCTGTTATCTGGTCTGTGTGCAAGTACATGTCAAGCACAAGTAGTCTATTTCACATAAGAAAGAGTGTGTCCATCACTTTAATATCCTCAAAACAAGTCTGAATAAATGACAAGACACCAAGCACCGAAACTGATTAATGCATGATGGATGCATCTATAGAATTTGACAGGCAGGGAGGCACTGGCAACCATATGTGTTGGTGGCAGTAATTAGTCACTACAAGGACCCCACACGCTGGAATGAGCAGAGTGGAGCGAGCGAGGGTCTGCAGTCTCTGCACTTGTGTTGTCCTCAGGCTTGGTGCTATTCATATACCGCAGGGCCCCAGTCATATTTTAAAGTCATCAGCTATTTTCATTCACTGAGGTTTCTTCACCAACAAAGCCTGCCTGATCTATTGAGAGCTGGAAATACCAGGAGCGTGGAACGGGAACTCTGAGTAAAACATCAGAACTGTATGAGTCCCGAGAGGTAGCTCAATATTTCACCAAACTATGCTGGATTTCAGATATTTCTCCAGGCCTCAAGAGTCACAGGGTCTGCCGTTTTTTTTTTTCATCTTGTAATTGTTTAACTGAAGTCATTATTTGGATAGGAAGGTACACCGGGAATAAATCAGTGTCTTAATGAAAGGTGACACTTGCAGCACTGCAGCTCTCCCTGCCCGTTCCTGTCCTGAGATCACTGCTTTAGCTCTAAACACCACTTCACAGTCAGTATTTCACTGCAGGCCTTGAGGATTGGCAGAAATGGTTCAAATGAAGTCAGCTTACCGGTTTCATCATGAAAAAAGTCAGGAACTGAACACAATATTTTACAGTATTCTGAATTCTGAACCATCTTGAATATAATACATTAAACACACACAATACTAATTGTCAGAAATTATTGATTAATCATTAAACTGTCACCCATATTTGATAAGTGCGCTTGCTGTCGAGCACTTAAACATGTATTTTGCTAATTCTACTGCATAAAAGACCATGATGAAGTTATTGGTAGTTAGTAGTATATGGAGTATCAGACACTTTTACATAAAAAATAATACACACAGCAACAGTCATGCAACCAGCAACCATTTGCTTCTCTGAATGGAAAAGCACTGTATTAAAATCTGACTGTATCAGATTCCCAAATAATACTCCTCTCTTTGGGACATAGGAGCAGACATGTGCCTCTAAAGATAGGAATGTCCATGTTGTCAAAGCAATAGGCTCTTATGCGACTCGGAGCCAAGTACTGTAATTAACCTGACTCAGCTTGAGTCAAGGATAGCATGACTTGACTCAGATCCAGAGGCTCTAGAGGGTGGACTTGACTCATGCTGGAGTTTCTGTGAGTTGTAACAACCCCGCTGCAAAGATTTAGCGTCCGAGATTGTGCCTGTCATTTCATTCATCATCAAGCCTTTTGAAGCTCATCTGCGGCAGTAATCTGCATTCTCCATAGTTGGGCCGAGGAAGCCACGCTCTGTAAATGTCATCCTCCAGCTTTTTCTTGTTAGTTTTCCAGGATGTTTTGCATTTCCACACTCAGCCGCACACGCGCACGTGCGAGAGCGGGACGGAGGGGGGGCAGATTTGACATGGTGAGCGCCCAGGGGTCACGGCGACCGGACACCCCCTTCCTCCGTCCCAGAGCGCAAAGCCGGGGCGAAAGATGAGACTTCTCAAAAGTCAGGGAAGATGCATTTCACTTTGTCAGTGGAACATTTCATCCCGGTCTCAAAACAAAAACAGTTGTAGAGGGGGAAAAAATGAATGAACAGTGTCCTTTACTTGAATCTCATTTTACCACCCAGGGTCCACCTGGTTCCTTTGACTTTTTGCTGCTGCTGATGGCTGACATCCGCAACGACATCGCTGAGCTGCAGAACAAAGTGTTCGGCCCGCGGTCCCAGACATCAGGGGAGGAGTTCCCCATGGCTCCGGATAACTGGAAGGAGAACCAGGATGCCACAGACATGGGGTCAGGCGAGGACTACAGACAGAAGGGGGCGGCAAAGAGCAGCAAGAGAAGGAAATCAACGCGGACCTTAACAGATCCTGATTGGACAATCTGAGACGTGTTTCAACGGGGGCGAGTTCAAAAGGTGAAACTTTGCACTCTACTTTGCGCAGGTGCTGATGGGAGATGAGGTCCAGAGTTTGCATAAGTGTCCTTAATGAATGATATTACCTTCCTTCAGCACCAGGGCAAAAAGAAAGCATGCAAAGTCTGGCCTATTGAACTCATTTTAGAATTCACACAGGGGCTGAACCATAAAAAAACACTCAAGTACCCTGCTGGTGTAAATATCAAAATATTTGATTCTATTTTATTGAACCGCTTACACACAGAAAATGAGATTTGTATTTCTTTTATGAAATCTTTATTTTTATAATATAGATATTGGTTTATATTTATGTTTTGCAATTTTTCTGCAGATACCTTTTGTCAAGTGATTAAACATGAATGCTCTGAAATTCCTCATTTCCATTCGTCTTGTTTATGTATATATTGCCTAAAATACTTTGTGTCTCTTCCAGTAATCATAGTCTATATGTTTCATGCACGGACCTGTGGGTGTCTGTCGTTGTGCACATGAACTGAACAGGCAGGCAAGTGCAGTCTGCCCGTACCCCTAATCTCAAAGGCTTTGTTTGTAAGGCTCTTCGGAACACTAACCCATTAATGTCTCTCGTTGCCATGGCTGCTAAGTAAGTCTGCAATGCCTCCACTAAGGCCAAGAGTCCAGGAAAGTGGTCCATGAAAGAGCAGTTCACCACAAGGGCATACGGTAGTGGCACTCAAAATGGAAAGATTTAGCCGCCTTGCTCAAATTTACAAAGCCCTGGATTCAGTAAGCATGCATCACTATGAAATCTCAAGTCAGCAATGTATTTCAGTAAAGTGACAAAAAAGGGCCAACTCACATTGATGGTGCTCCGATTAAGGAGAAAGAGGTGTACAGTACACACTGGAGGTAACCGAAGTAAACAGAAATTTTCAAAATAAGCCTGTTGGAAAAATTTTATATACAGGCCCTGGAAGTTTTGTGTATTGTAAAGTGTCGCCCAAGCTACCTCTGTAGAGCTACTGTAATTACACCCATTGCCATTGGACTGGATGGGCTTTGATGTCATGGAGAGCGGGGAACCCTCTTTGATCCCAGCACTTTCTAGAGTTTTACACTGAGGAAGAGCAGAACCTCGTAAGGCGGATGACCACAACGGCATGTCATTCCCATTTGTGCCGTGGTGCACTCCGTAGCATGCACTGAGAGTAATTTATGTGGGGGGAACATGGATCAAAGCAAAGATGGCAAATTATTTAGTCTTTCTTTTTCTTGGTGGTTTGTGGAAATTAATGTGTAGAACAGCTGAATCTGACAAGAGATGTTAACTTCTCCATAAAATTGTCATACAACTTTTCATAGTGGATTATATAGGATTCACAATCATACAGAGTCCTGATAATATTGTACCATTTTTCTATTAAAATCATGGATTTCATTGATTTTTTCCACAAATCCTTGTTGTTAACCCTTGACAAGTTGTTTTCCTTCCCTTAATCATATACTACTTTTACTATTAAAAATGTTTAAGCAAATTAAATCAGCCTTAACATAAAAAAGCCCTTTTAAAATCATTTTCAGGTTTTTGTTTCCACAGTATGCTCATTGTAATATATAATATATGTATAATATATATAATTTGTAAGGCACGGGAGATTCCAATACAATCAGTTGTTATGCAGGTTTCTGTCAGGAGCATAAAGGGGTCTAATCTCACTGTCTGAAGACCATAAATCAAAGCAGAACAGGAAAAAACTTGACCAGTTTTTCACCCAGAAGAGCGTGGGGCATAAGCTTTCTAGCATATGCATGGGACAAGGGTTAATCCCAACTTTAAAGGGACGAGGGAAGCTTTTTAACTGAAGCTCTCGCTGTTTCTTCTTCTTCCTTTTTTGTTTAATTTCATGCTCAAATTGCGCTCATTCCTCAGAGAGACGGACATTAACATGCCGTGAAGAGGGGCCTGCAAGAGTCAGCTGCCAGCAAGGACTACTCGTGAACTCTGAAGACTAAAACTAACCTTTTCGAAACGCAATTCCCACCAGCCAACATCTATCATTCCATGCTCTCCAGTGTGTTTCCCTTTCTTCGCCACGCTCTCCAGATCGCAGTTAAGACAAACCTCCTATGTATTTGGAAAAATAAACGCGGGCATGAGAAATCGGGGGAACCTGGGGGGAAAAAAATGATTTCTTTACTAGAAATATGCAACCCTAACAGTTTCATGTTGTTAAAGGTTTTGACCGGCTCTTTGCTGAATATGCCATATCTTATCAGATGTCTTACAAACCAAAAGTATGGAAATATTGAAATGTTATTTCAATATTTATAAATATAAATAAAATATGAAATATAAAAAGCAAATGAATAAAAATAGGAAAAAGTAATCACTTCACTGAAGTGCAAGGTTTTATGGGCAATGTATTACAATGGATATTGTTTCTCATAAAAACGCAGTGAGACTGCGAGCACTATGCAGTGCATTGAGCAAAACTGTCATGGACATATGCAGCATTGGTAGAAAATTGAGGCCCATGTGTGTCATGGACAGTTTTCAGAATGGTGTTAGCCACTCTTAGCCTTCACTCATCCACTCCCGGTCCTCATACCTAAGATACTGCGTAGGAATCACACCGGATGGAGTGAGTTTTCACAGCAAAGAGATAAAGGGCACATACGATGGGGCCAAGGCTGAGCCTCACCTTGGGTCTTTGTCGCAGCAGAATGAGGAAGCTGGGTATGACGGCACAGAAGGCCTGGAAGTCTTTCCAACACTGGGCTGTCCAGCAGGCTCACCCCGCCAGAGGCTCAGCGCTGAAAAAGTTCAAAGGAACTGCAGTACAGGTTCAAAGCAAGTGGAGCCACAAATAGTCATCTCTCAGTATCCACTCGCCATCGTGCTGTGTCCGTTACTGTTTACGAAACATGAGAGATACTGCGCGTACAGTCTAATCCGATCAAATGTCAAATAAGTTGGTTCATAAACATACACAGATAAGTTGCAGGTGCAATATTTTGGTTGATACTGAAAGGCTGTCAACAGGAATAGAACAATATACATTTAACAGCGAAGTATATTTATTTAACGTAATTAAATAATACAGTATTGGTCACAGTGTCACATTTATCAACTTCAGTTTGAATTAAACAGCAAATTTATTCTGTATTTTGACCTGATTTAGCCAGGTTATAAGGGGTTATGCATGCCTTTTTTGAAAACATGATTTAGTTTGGATTGGGAACTGGCCACTGCATTTTGCTCTGAGGTAGTGCAGCACAGCATATAGCTGAAAGTTCTCACAAGATCCTCTGAAAAGTGTTTGTTTATTTAATATTATTCCAGTGGATTAGAATACTATTAAAACACTGACACAAGAAATTGAATTAACAACAGTCAGATGTATTACACTATCACACTTTAGCTTATGCTAATTAACACCGTTTGTCCCTAGATGGGCTTTCAGAAACAGAGTAAAAGATAAGAGAAAAAAGAAAATTAGAAACTTTTAGAAAAAAGAAAGAGAACTTTTAAGGGTTCACATGTTATTACAGGCTCTCTGTACTTTGTTCCAGGTTTTTACTTCATATTTAAATTCATTAAAATCCTGCAGTCTTCTGAAACACTTTAGAAGTGAGTTGCAGGGATGTAACAGACAGAGCTGACAGAACATTGTCTTACATACTGGAATTCTGTGCTATGTAAGTATGGTGCTTACACTGCTTTTTGTGATTTTGTTTTTTCACTGTTATTCCACTGGAGTTTAGTGTTGTTTCATGAGTTTTATGAGTAGTGGTATCTCAGGTTAAAAGAAATGTAGAGAACCATATTTAAGTCATCTGCACTGGGTTTAAGGGTTATCGATGAGCAGATAACAGCTGATGGCATCTTCTAGGTGTTGGAATTATACATAGATTGTGTGCCATGTGGTATGTGTTGTGTGGTATTAGCAGTTAAAAATGGACGTATAAATACAATATCACGTTTTGCCACTAGATGGCGCAAATGAAACATTGTTGCCTCTTGAAAATCCAAATTCAAACATTGCATTTAATGACCACAAGATGGCAATAGTGATGTTGTCTGTGAATATTGAAGGTATTTTACCAGAAGGGGGCGTAAAGATCTGAAAATAGAGATGCTTTTCGTTTAATCTATAAGATATCTTTAAAAGCGTGTTTAACGAGTCCATCTTCCATTCTCAGATATTTGCATGCTTTTGAAATGTGTTTTATTTCTGCTCATATACACAGACATTTTGCATACTTGTGGACGTAATCATAACAAATCCTCAAAATGTGCAGATTTTTTAATTAAAATTATATATGGGGAAAATTAATGCATTTAATCTGACTGCTATGGTGTTTTATCTTTAATTTTGTTCTATTACTACTACAAATTGGTATTACTTTCCCAATTATTATTAATAATAATAATAATAATAATAATAATAATACAATACTATTTTAAATTTCTCAAAGTTAAGGCTAAAGCACTACAGTGGTTATACACGACCATGAGCTGTGCTTATTAACATCCGTGCATTTTTGCATTACATGTGTTCTTACTTGATATCATCTGTCAGTTCTAAGATACTCGACTAAGCAAATACTGCTAGTCAGAAAATACTCAAAAAAAAGGATAAATAGTGATGCATTTGTCGTGCCCTGAAGCATTAAATAGAGCAGGCTTTGGTCAGTTGCCTCATCTGACCGCGCCACAATTACTGAGTGAAAGTGCCGGGCTCCGTTGTCGGGGCTGCTGCTGGCCCTCGGCACTGTGATTCTGCAGCGCGACGCTGGCTGCACTCGGCTCCACTCACCCCAATCCCATCCGTCTATTATGGGCATTAAATGAAGCAGCGGAGGAGACGCGCTTCTTAAACAGCACTAATAATGCAGGAGTAGTTCTTACTTGTGGCAGCAGAAAGCATGCTTATTGACCTTATAATTTCCAGGCCCTGCTTCCAAGACCAAAGTCATTAAAGAGGCTCAAGCAACTTAAACTAATTAAAGAGGAATACAACGCTGCTCTGCTCTCCGGTCTGTCAACAGGCATGCAATTTGGCTGCTTTCACATAAACGCCATTGAGAAACGCTGGCTGTGGGCTCTGGTGGACGCTGAAATCGCTCCATGTGCAAATTCATCGTCATTGGCTTGCAGAGCTAGTTCCTTGACTCTCTGTGCAAAATGTAATTGAAATGGACAACAGCCTTTGTCCCAATCCAGTTCACTCCTCAAATAAGGCTCAGGTCTACACAGATTTTTTTGAGCTGTCCTAAGGACTGATTGTTTAAAGACTTAACTGTTGTGTCAGTGATTTCTGTTAGCAAAGTGCACTCAGATCAGATTTAAAAGTAATAATGGAGTTGCAGTTATCAGACAGGGAAACCGAAAGAGAACCATAATTTTTCTCAGAACAGACAGGGAAACCGAAAGAGAACCATAATTTTTCTCAGAAAATAAACCATATTTTCAAAAGCTGCAAATCCATATTTGTCTGATTGGCAACGGTACCTTAATGCTGCAGAGCATTGAACAAAGCTAAGACTGTGATGTCTGGAGCCCTGTAAGGACTTGAAACTCAAAAGCAAGTTCTCTAACTGGGATTTGTCTCCTGCAGGTTGGAATAATAACCTCCACTCTCACGTCATGTGGATTTCCCATTTCGCTCACGGGCTACCGCTTCCCGATGTTCCAGTGTTTAAAGAGCTATATTTCAAGAAGCGTTCCCATCACAGCAATGTGACTAACAGTCTGACAAAAGCCATTGAAAACACAGCGCTGAAGACAGAGCATTGGGGGAGACAGGTAGCTCAGCAGGATTTGTTTGGCTGGCTGGGTGGAAAAAGGTATGGTTATGACTTGGCAGAGGAAAAAAACAGCAGTGAGAAAAAAAAGTATCCCACATGGGATTCTGTCTGGGAACAATCATATGCCTTTAACCACATCAAAAGGAGTGCCAACTGGGGGGAGAGACGGCACAGAAAGAGCATTTAATTAGGTTGGGCAGAAGATCAAGTCCATTAGGATCCCGGTTGTCATAACCAATCAGAATCTAACCTCCACACGCTCACCTTGGGTCCATTTTAATGAACCAAAATGAGTAATTAATCCATCAATTTCAAACTTTAAATTTGTGGACAAACCACATGAGTAAGGGACACGTTGGGTTCATTAGCACCAGAGTAAAACAGTCCCTCTGTATTGCTCTAAAGCAAGTTCTGAATTGCTGTAAGAGGCGACAGTGCCTAGGTGTTTTGAAGATTAAAGAAAAGGTACACTCAATGTTTCCTCACACGTACACTTACATACATATATAGACAAAAATGTACACAGAGGTGTATAGATATGAATAAGGATGTAGATGTGTATGTAGACAGTTTTCATATCTCAAAATGTAACTTCAAACTCTCATCACTGTGTTAGCCTAATTTAGAGCCTAGATACACTGTGCAAAGCAAGAGAAATATAAGCTGGAGTAACAAGCACAAACATGAAAATATTAGTACACAATTCACTTGGTAATTAATATTAAGAGTGACTTAGAACAAGAGTGGAATAGAAAGTAGTAAGGTCCCTTTCTTACTGCAAATTCTCCATCAGCACAGAAACATGCAAGTCATTCTGATGTCACACATTGTGCACTTAGATAGTGTAAACATTAGGCCACATTACATTGGCTCTTGTTAAGTAGAAACACTGCAAATTTACCAATGAAATAGATTCCTTTCAAGCACATTGCAGATGATTACTATTGTATTTCCAAGTTGTTGATTCAATGTACCAAGCATGGTGTGACTAAAACAGACACACACCTCTGACCTGCACATTTGCCTCTGAGTTCAGGCTAAGTTAAGCACATGTTATGATCCAATTACATGCCATCTCATTTCACTAATACCTTTTTGATAAATTGCCTCTTAATGATGCAATTATACACTGAAATTTACAAGAGGGTCTGTTAAACAGCCACTGCACACTATCAGTGTAACAGGGCTTTTTGACCATTAGGACTGCAATTACCTTTACTTCAGTTTTATAGCTTTTTTCACAGTGATAGAAAGTGATTCTTCTGGAGAGTTAATATAGCTCAGTGAAATCTTAAAATCCAGTGTATTCATACTTTTAGTATGAAAACATTTGAGGAATGAATACCATTCAAGGGGTGAACAGATGTTGCCTGCTGAAAATAGCACTTAATTACAACTAATTGACATAAACCATGACAAAACAACTGAATCTGCTCAAGACTAATTGTTGTTAATGATACTGAAACTAGCTGATAATGATGAACCCGGTCAATGTCATTGCACAATGTATTTTAAACATCAATGTCACATATATAAAAACAGCTTTCATTACATGTCACAAAGGTCTCCATATTATGTAACCCTTTTGATATCATATGTAACTCTGCTTATTGTTACCTTGTGCACAGCCTATCAAAGTTGTGTGATTTTAGAAGCACAAGCTAAGGTTGTTTGTGCACTAATGTTTCATACCCATGGTGACACCATTCCATTTGGCTAGTGTTAAGGTAAATTAAAGGGAGACTGTAATAAAAGATTCACACAATGTATTGTCATTAACAGCTGTCTTTACAAACGTGTAGAAACACTTCAGCATGGAGCAATAGAGTGTCACGGCTTTTATTTAACATTCTCTGAGGTGGCACCGTAGGAAAACAACAGACTCGATTAACATCTCAATCTGTCTAAATGTCCCTGAATTTGGCCGCTCAGCAATTAGGATATTAAGCAGGTCACTCTGTACTTCAGCGAATGATAATTGCTCTCTCTCATGAGAAGCACTTCTATTTCAGAAGGACCGAAAAAGCAACAAGGGATTGATCATTAAAATAATGCACCATCAAAAGGTAATATCAAAAAGGAGTCAAACAAGTGTGAAATGAAAGTTGAAATTTGCATAAAGCGAACATCCCTGTCCTTTTGTGGCTGTAGTGGAGGGAACCAGAGGATTAACTCCTAGCTGCCCCAATTGCAGTGCGCCTCGCTGGGATCGAAAGGGAAAGACAAGGCTTTCCAAAGCAGCAGCACGCTTCGCCAAGGCAAACACAAAGGAGTCGACAAATGTGAAAAGTGTCGCAACAGCAGTTTTTCATGTAGATATTCCAAGTAACACTTTCAAAACCTAATAGTCCTTAGCCCTTCCAGAGTCCTTACAGCAACCTGTTATCTTAAAATCCCAACCCAATTTACTGTTGTTGCTGTCTATCTTAGAACATTACATTACATTACATAGAAGGTACTGCTCCCTTTCTGTTTTTTCTTAAAATATAAGACACTCTAAAAATGATTAGTATGTATGAATAATTTGCCTTAAATTTGCAGGGAATTCTTTTTCCCGGAATTGCCATTATATTTTATTTAAGGTGATGAAACAGAATTGCAGTTTTCATCAGATTTAATAATGGCTTTAACCAATTGTTTGAAAATTGCTTTTTCTATTGCACAGTGGATACACCTTATATTTAACTCCCATTTTGGTGTAAACCTGCATCAGCAAATGGCTGTTAGTAAGCTTAGAGTGTTCCGGGGAAAGCTGATTCGTTTAGCACTACATCATTATTTACATGCTGGTCATTTGTATCACAATGAAACCATTTTCAAACAACATCATCGCCAGTGGAGGTTCAGTATAGTGTCATAATTTGCATTAGATTAAAAGGCTCTCCCAAAGAAAGGACTGAACATGTCTTTTTTTTACTACCAGGGAGAAAAAAAAAGTTGGCAAGAAATTTCGGCGAAATCCCATCTGGAAGTAATTAATCGACAGTATACAGGGGCCAGCCTTAAAAGATTTCAAATATTTTCTGAAGTGCTCCTTGTTCCTAATTATATCTCACCGCCTGTCTTCCTCATTATTTAGAACTGCCCACTAAAAAAAATGTGAATACGAGTCCCCCCCTCCTCTCTCAGACAGCATCAAATTAATGCTTAATGGCAGAGAATGAATGAGTTACTGTGCTGGAATAAAGACATTAATGAGGTAATTTTATTAGAGCAGCTCATCCAACCTTGGATGAAACAGGGGGGGAGTGCACAGAGAGAAGCGCCATGGAGGAAATTAGGGTTTCACTGCGCCCTAATTAATGCTTTTAAGGCATTTAGTACAAGCACCAAATTAACTGCCCCAAAAAACCTTCATTGAAAAAAAATACATTGTTGCCCTCCCACGTAATTACAGGACAGTGCAAATTCAATTTTAATGAGGCGAAAGCCACCCCTTTAACTTATTCTGCTCAAAACTGCTGAAAGCTTGCTCTTGTTGGGGCCTAAGTTTAAGGAAGCATTGAGCGAACAATACGGGATTGTCGGGTCCCGAGTGCTTTATGCGCTGTAAACAGGTAGCCGCTGAATAGCTCCCCTTCTGAGACTCCTGGGAGTCCTGTCTTCCCAGCACAACAAAACTTGCCCCTGAAAAAGGGCCCAGAAAGAAGCCTGGAGGTGAATGGGCCCGGTTCAGCTAGCCGTGCTGAATGGCTAGTGGTTCTTAAGTGATTACACTATGTTGTGCCGCCCCCTCTCATCGAGTTATCTTTACACAGGCTTTGTCTCCTCTAATTGGAGCTGATGAGGGACTAATTGGTAGCTTTTTTACAAAACACGGTACTTAAGCAATGGCAAGCTGAGGAAGACAGCATGAGTGGAGTTAATGAGAGGCTTTGCACAAATAAAAGCTTCAAAATGGGCCTGTTTTCACGGAAAGGAGGAAAAGAAAGTTGAGGATAGCCTTTGTTTCTTCCATCTTTTGCTTACGTGCAGGTATCTCAAAAAGGGGACAGGGCGGTCAGAGAAATGTTGAGCACTGGTCGAGAGAAAAGAGCCTATTCTATATTGTTTGGAGCCTCCGTTTAGTGTGTCTATAAATAATGAGAGAGGACTGTTCCTCAAATGAATGCCCTTTAGTCTGCTCACACAATGAGGCTGCACTCCTCAGAGAGGCACAGAGAACCGTGTTGAACCACTTTAATGTTATGTTTGAATCCTCCCTCAGAACAGCAGTGAACATTTTGCCTTTGTTTTGCAGAAATACAGTACTGCTACAAACATGTCTTTAAAAACTAGTATGCATTAAAGTTTAACCAAAATACACACAATGAATAGATAGAGTTAAGAACTGTAACACTGATGTAGATTAATCAACAGTTTACCATAGACAAAGCATCAGAATTCAGCTTTCACAGAGGTGGCAAAAATAGCCCAATGTTTATTCCAGGTAATGGGATATCAGCTCTCCTTATGGAAAGTAGTCACTCTCACCCCCTAATCTGATGCCATTTGTCCTTGTTTTGTTGTGTAAATGGTTGTTCTTGTTGTGGTAGTACATGAATACACTCTAAGACACCTCACTGAGCTGAGCCCTGGGGTCAATCTGGGCAGTGAAAACAGATTTCTCAATGGCACTATAATGAAGGCATCTTTCCCTTCACAAAAAAATGAACACAATGCAACTGGTTAGCATTTGAAATGTGGACTACATTGAGTTATTATTGAGTTATTGCACTAGACATTTGTCCACTCCTGGTTATCCGTCATCAATGTTAACGTGAACTTCCCTTAGACCAGGCTATAATTGGTTTGCCAAATATTTGTGCCGGGTAATTTGTTGTGGTATTTATATTCCAAGAGATCCATTAGCTTCCTACAGGTCTAATTGTCTCCTTCCACAAGGACAATTTGCATTTCCTTTGTGATGAAAATTATTGGCTTCCTCCAGACTGTGAGAATTAACTTCCTAATGAACTCTCTACAAAGGAGAGAAACCTCAATTACAGTTCTCTCCTTTACAAAAGTTAATGATGTCAATAAACAAGATATTTGGATAATGAAGAGGAGTAGCGTGCACATCTTGTGAAAAATAAATACCTCTTTTCTAACCAGACCAGCTAAAATACCAATACTTAAGACAACCACAACATGTTCTGAGTAACAGTACATCACTGTAGTGTGTTAACATTTCAAAATGGGTAGCAGTGTGGAACAGTGGTTACAGCACTGGACCTTTAAATAATCACTTTTGATTTATATTGCAGGTAAAACACTGCTGTTCGGCTACTTATTGCTCAAGGGAAGTCAAGATATTTTCTTGACTTGTCTTGCATGCACAAGAAGAAGTGAAATGACAAGCAAACTATACTAACCGAAACATGTCTGCAAAGGAAGCAAGTAGCACAATAAAAAGTTGAATAGCGATGACACCGAGCAGTTCTGTGACAAAACTGTATGGTACAAACTACTCTTGGTGTGTGTGATGGAACACATTCAGAGAGCAAAGTTTTGAGTTTAATGAGCTGCAGATGAAGACTGCCTCCAACAGAACTGATCTGGAGCTGACATTCTGATGTGGCTTTCTCTGATGGGGAATCCAACTCCGGTTTCCACGGCCCCCCAACTGCACGTCATGGAAAGTGAATGACGGAAGGATTGTCGCAAACCCTCACCACCTGCTGGGGTCTCGGGGCGTCCCCTTGAAAGGGACGCCTTCATGGATCATGTAATCTGAACCCCCGTTCAAAAGGGTGTCGTGCCGGCTGACCACCTCCGCACCAGCATATTAACCCCCTCTCAACATTTCATAAAAAATCTAATTTGGCTAGCAATTATAGGGTTACATGTAGGGTGGAAAGCCAGATAATCTGGGATTACACACAGAGGGCTTTGTTTCCAAGGCAACTTCCAGTAGAGAGGGGCATTAGAACCAAGGGTTGCCTGTTTAACGAAACAGAAACAGGCAGACTCCAGTACTTAAACCCCTGTGGCCTTCGTCTCTTGCTGGTAAGGTACCCAGTGATAATGCTGTTCTTACAAGCTCTGCTCACAGATGTGTTTTTCTTGGTAAACAATCTAAATGTTGCCATTTTCAAACACTCTGTCTGTCTCAGTAAATGCACTGCTATTAATTTCTTAGACCAGAATAATGGTGTGTAGTCTTTTATAATTTATTTGTATTCATGAGGCACTTGTTTGTTTGATTGGTTATTTCTTCTCATGATTGCTGTAGCACCATAAAATCCTATTACCTGAATGACATGACAAATTCAATAAAGATTTCACCCAAATGAACACAAATTATAGTAAGCAATTGTGACAGAGACTCTACAGGTGCACCACAGGGCAGTAAACCATACAACATATAGATATGGAAACCCTCAGTTCTGCTCTTTCCCCTTCTGCATGTGTTACAGAAACACAGCTCCAGTATCTGAATGACTCAGATAAACCTATACTATACTTTACTTCAAAGTCGCAGGGGCTTTCCTTGTTTTTACTTTACCTCCAGGCATTTCTCTGCCTGGGCCAACAGCAGCCTCAGCTCTCTTTCTGATATGACACTACATGGTCAAAGGGGGTTGAGCAGAACTGGGAATTTGTATTTTGCATTATAGTATAGACTGCAGTATAGCTATTCCAATTAACCCAGCTGTTTTAGGCATCTTGATGTTGTCATTGCCAAACCATGGCACATGGTTTCTATAAATAACCAGATGCAATTTTTAATGATGCTATTTTGGGGATTCTGGTACATCATAATCCTTAAATTCCATCCTTAAACTACTTTCATTTTTATGTTGGAGGGTTTGTAAAGGAGTTACCAACGCTATGCATGTACATCACTCTAACCTGAAAATGTTTGTTTGGTCACTTAATAAGCCCCTATAGAGTTGTGCTATACATACAAATGACATTCCCAAGATACATAATTAGTATATTGCATGAATTCACCATAATGCAGCCTAGTCAGTTCCATAGCCAGGATATTCTGTTTGCTAATGCAGAACCCATCGTTGAGTCATGTATGCAGAACAGAGCTGATTCCTGGCATCTGTGAATTATGAGGCTGCAAAGGGCCCTATGGCCACAAGAGGGCCCCCAGACTTTTATTTTTCATTCTTTATTTGATTTATTTTTGTGGCACAAAATCACACAACAGTAAGTAATAGTAATTACACAAAGTAATAAAAAGTAATAAAAAAGGCCACTTCTGATGCACTAACACACTCCTACTTTAAACCACTGACAATTGACTTAGGATCAGCTTTTTTTATTCTTCAGCAATGGCTCCCCTCCACTACTAAAAACTAATGAATGTCAGTATCACACGAACTGATCACTACATCATATACCAGCCACTGTAAAGTAGCTATAAAATAGCTATAAAAATGACAGGAAACAGTGACATGAGAGCATGAGGCTATGTTGCAGAGAGAGTGAGAGAGAGAGAGAGAGAGAGAGGCAAGTGAAGACATACAAAAGGTCCATCTGTTGCTGCAGAAAAAGAAAAACAAAAAGGAGAAGAAATGTATATTCAGGACAGGGGTATGCATGCAAATTTGTTCATTCTTAAAATCTGTCATGTATTTCATGCACTTGTTAATGTTTGCCTTGAGGCTATTAATCAAAACAGAGAGCACAAGATCTTGCAGAGGGACACAGAAAAAGCTAGAGATTTCCAAATGGACAAAGGCTGCATCAGTTTTTTCAACAAATGCATTTAGAATGCTCTCAGTAACAGAAGGTTAGCTGAGTACAACAGAGGTTACTGCCCTGTCAATGTTTGTTTTAAAGTTAAGGAATGATGCTGGTGTGCAAAAATGTACTGACAAGGAGGGCTAAGTATCAGGTTATAATGTTGCATACAGTACCAGTCAAAAGTTTGGACACACCTGATTAAGATAATGGGAAACATGCATTCAAAGACATTTTGATGTAAAGACTTATGCTTAAATGCTTTAATTTTTTTCTTAAGAAAATATAAATAGGGACGTTGATGCCTATATATGACTTTCTATCCAAAAAAATTTTTAACTTTACAAAATATTTTTGGTTACTTTGAAGAATTTAAAATATAACATAGTTTTGATTTTTTTAAATGCTTTTTTGGTCACTGCATAATTTAATTTGTCTTATTTCATAGTTATGATGTCTTTATCATTATTATAAAGTGTGAAAAATAGTAAAAATAAAAAAACCCTTCTAAGAGTAACTTTTGACCGGTACTGTACTAACGATGTTCTTTTTTGTTGTTGTTGTTGTTGTTGTTTTTGGTGACACTGTGATTGTATCCTAAGGTGTGTAAATGGGATCACTTCTCTAAATCACCAATTTAACCACTCCAATAACAGATCTGCAATTCATCAGCTTCACTTTAAACAGGTTAATTGTAATTGTAATTGTATGTGTCCAACCGTATTAGACCAGCCTTTGGCTAATAAGCCCTACTTGCCTGATCAGAGGCCTGTTAAAAGAGATGCGTGTGTCTGGAGGGGGAGCTGGGCTTTGCAGTTTGCTATGCTGAGGCTAGTGTTGTTGGCTTGATTTGTTCCTTTTTAAAACAAAACTCTCCCTCTCATGGTTTTTACACGTGACACATCAGCCAGCACTGTTACAGTTGTATAAGCCATATCTGCACAGCTATTCATTTTTATTGATGACTTTTGTTTCTTGGCAATGAATTGGTAAAACTGTATGTTAAACTCAGCTAGACAGCTAAACAATTATTACAATTGTTTTCCCCAATAGACAAACTTTTCAGTTTATCCTGTAGTTTATCCCACCCACTTATGCTGAACCAGTCCCTTGACATAAATAGCTGTAGGTGATTCTCCATCTGGGGTCAAAACATCACAAACTTTGAACCAGGAACCATAGACAGAAGCTTAATCATGAACACAGGAGGCCCTATGTTTTTCTGCAGCCTTTCTGAAATAATGCCTGTGGGCCCTTCACATCACATTTGATCCCACTTAAGAAGATGCAGAATACAGAAGTCCAGCAAGATTGTGATAACATGATCTTGAATGCTATTAAATGCTCACAAATGCTCACAGTCTTGCTCACTCATTGAGTTATATACTTCCTTCAGTACAAAGTACAGTGATTTAAATACCTCTACTGTCCTCTGCGAAGGTGGTAACATAATTATGTTCACTGAGAGTGTATTAGACTCATGTGCAGACATGACATATTGAGTTATGCAGACTTCCAAAGTGAAAATTAAATGATGAACAGCAATGTAACTATCTGTCTAGCCAAGCATGTCCACATTTGTCCTTGGTTATACGACTTGGAATGTGTTGATTAAAAATGAGGAAAAATGTACAGGTGTTAGTATTAGTTAGAGTATGTAGAGCATTAGATGTTTGTCCTTGCTGCCAAGCTAGACTAGCAAGCAGCTGTTAGTACAGCTAACTAGCTAACAAGAAACATGAAACAATTTTCCGCTTTCAAACCAGCCATGTCACCTGAAGAGAATGAGCTGGAGCCCATAGCAGTGGAACAAATGGGGTTTGTTCCACCCCAGGGACATGGGTGGGTTGGTAGGCCAGGGTTTCCACGTCCATGTACCTTTCACAGGTGCTTGACAAATCACAGAGTGTTGAAACAAAGATGGCATCAGTAGAGTAGTGCCTCTCCTCCAGCCAATGCATATTTCACTGTGATACAGTGTGACTCACAGAGTGAGACATAACCAATAGTTGCATGTGAGTGTATCAGAGAATTGCATTTGTCTTTCTTGAATGGTCCTGAATGAGAACAGAGGTTGTTAGGGTGAGGCAAGGCTAAAGTACAACTGACAATTCCAAACAAGGTTGCATAAATCAGGAAAAGCATAAAAAAGACTATATGATTACACAAAATACAAAAGTGTGATAGAGCACATTTACCAACCTAACTTGCTAGGTTTGTGAGCTGTCTAATTCCACAATTTTAATCACTTAAGAACAGACACACCACATCATCTAGTCAATGTGAATAAACCACTTTGATGCATCTGCATTTCAAACTTAAATGAGCCTTTAGCTGCACATCTGTTTCTGCTTTGTTACATTTGGTAGCACTGGTTGGTTCAGTGGTACATTTGGTAACACTGGTAACATTTGGTTCACTTTACTAGCTTAAAATTATGACTGTGCTTCCTTAAAAACTTAAGGAAATTAAGAATCTTAAAAAAAACATTAATAACATATTCTCATTCACAAAAAAGTCACACAACCAATTGTATTTTCATTCACATAAATGCAGGCAATACTCATCCACATAGATCTGCTTAAGAGGACTGCATTATGCATGACATCTACTTCTCTACATTAACATACAGTATCTACTGCCCAGAAACACCTTCTTCCCTTCAATCAGGCTGTGGGATGAATCACATGCCTGATAGAGGAAGTGCACAGTAGTTTAGAGGAAACTAAAGGTTTGCTCTGACAGAGAGATGTATGAGATGTGCCTGTTCCCAGGCCATTTCCAGGGAGAGGACATGTCATAGGACAGACCCCTGTCCATTTCCCTGACATGACATTAACTGGTCATAGTGCAAAGTCACAAACTGGCCTAGACGATACATCCATACCCACGTAAATGGATTACACAACAGGTTCCTTACCATTTCCTGTCAAGCTTCATATAGTGTCCTTTTGTCCTCTTTGGTCCATACACCCAAATCAATCACTGACGTTGAAGTGATGTCCTCATATTTTAACATCATGATTTCTCACCCCTGCAGGCTCCACCTGAGTTGGGCTGCCTACACTCTGCCCTGGACTCTACAAGCATATTCCGGACCAGCAGGGGCAGGTGGTGCATCTGGTGGGTTAACTCTCACCAAACCATGAGTCAGAGCAATTGGAAGTCCCATTCAAGAGGTTTCTGTGCTGTTTAGAGGATTAGTTGTGTTTGCATACACCATTCCACCAGACCATCATTTTGTGGTTGTGCAGGTGTTATTCTAGATCTCGTTAATGCATACTGTCTGAAAAATGAAGTGAAGACCAATGACCTACTGATATGAGTGCAAGGGGTATTCCAAACATGATCTTAGAAAGCAATGTCTGAAATGAATTTTTAGGCAAAAAACTCTGTACTCACACATTTATATTTAGCCATTTAGCAGAATCTCTTATCCAGAGTGAATTACAAAGTCACATGAAAAGGGTCACATACAAAACACTACGGACCCCATCCAAATGTGCATCAGCACCTTACACAGTGCTGTGATAACTAGTACATACTTGTTTCAATAATTACACAAGTGTGACACATAATTGCAATGTAGCCATACAGCATACTCTGCCAGCAGGCCCAACAAATATGAATGCGAGTTATGCTTGGGTAGGGGGGCAAAGATGCAGTCTGAAGAACTGGTTATTCATTTTCCAAAGGAAACTTCCAGCTTCTGTGTTATGTTGTAATTAGTCATTCAAACATGAACACCTCCTTACTGCTTTCAGTGAAATAGTGCTATAAATACATGCGACTCCTATGTTTTCTGTAGTAAAATTCATTACTTGTAAACAATATGATTTTGTTCTGTGCAATGCAATTAAGCTTAATATATAATTTTCTGTCTGTTATATTGTTTTCTGTTCCCATTTAATCAAGGGTAAGAAAACACATAACTGATGCCCACATTTTGATTATGTTTCATTTTGAGTCAGTGTCCTGGCTTTTCTAGTTTTTCCACCAAATTATTCCAAATTGAATTGGCTAAATAAATCCTTCTCTGCTGATGTGCTGATGTAGCTGATGTGTTGTGAACATTTCTTACAGTAACTTTCTACACAACACCAAGTTACATGCTACTCGTTTGATCTTGCCTTGCCCCAATGTCACTGTAAAGCCATTGTAGATGCCTAAAAGGCATTGGATAAATGCAATCTACTATCTATGGTCCAAGCATTTGGTATGCAAATACTGTTTTGGCGTATTGTGCTTGTTCAGTGATTTACAGCTGTGGGTATAATTAGCCCAATGGTTAATATAGCTGAGCTGATAGCAATATATTTTCTTAAACTCAGAAATTGTAATTCATACAACATATACATTTTGTGACACCGACAATAAACACTGACAGGTTCTTCTTTGCAAAAACATTGTCATTTCCACCTGCACCTCATTCAGTGATTTTGTCGCCATTTTGTGGGGCATATTAGAATTGAAGTGGACCACGAACGGATACATAAAATACCTGGATTATATTGGATATTGTATTCTAATATTGGATTCTGTGTTCTAGTGTACTTGACTTCCGTTGCCTAGTCAGGTTGCACAAGTTAACTTCTGGTAGGGCTGGAATAGTATGATGCTCAGTCACTGGTCTGTGAGTGTTGTCAGTCTGATCTGACACTTGCTCATTTAACTTGAATGGATACAAATATGTTCTATTGTGCTGGAAGTCGTTCTGGATAACAGCGTCTGCTAAATGCATGTAATGTAATGTAATAAAATGGTGTGTTCGTGGATTTTATGCTTAGTATTGCACTAGGTACTACTATTCCAAATTTAAAATAATACGGCACTTTGGCTGTTTATGAGATGCACGCGACTTCAGAATGGATACAAGACATAACTCCGAGATGGGATATTTATAGCGATTCATTTATCATTCTAATTGTTTGTTTGTTTGATTTGGTCGGAAAAAGTTTAACCTCTCCCACGTGATGGTTCGGAAGCGCTGTCTGCGCTCCACGATCGAGCTCGCCGCATCATTCCGCTACCCAGATGTGTCTGCCCGCCGGCCAATGAGAGAGCGCCCTGTTGGCCACGCTGGAGCTCCCGACATCCACTTGACTCAACGCTACGTCAGCAGAGAAACTGAAAGATGGCGGTGTCCATAGAGCAACTGAGAGTAGCTGCCTGTTTAGTAATATTAACTTTGCTATGTAATCCGTCAAACGGCGATGTTGCCGGAGGCGCTGCGGGAGCTACAGACGCGCCTCACCGCCGCTTTGAATACAAGTATAGTTTCAAAGGACCGCATCTGTCTCAAAGCGACGGCAGTATTCCTTTCTGGGTGCATACTGGAAGTAAGTCCCTTTGAATAGGAATAAGCTAGCAGGCTTACTAACTGACCACCTGACTTTTCATTGCCTGTATGTTTTCTGTCGTAACCTGTCGTCAGCTATAGCTCATTCATTGAGTTATGCCAACTAGCTAGCGAACATGTTAGCACGATTCTCTAAATGTCCTGAGCGTTTTAAGTTAGCTAACGGTACACAGTAATTTAAACGGTTCATCAGTAAAGTACTGATAACTAGGTGGCTTGCTGGCCATCCATCATCAGTTAGCTACTGTTAGCTGGGTAGCAGAGGCTATTACCAGACCTAAAGTAGCTGGCCACTTGTCTGTGTCGTACTCTGTACTGTAAACGAAGGAGCCAGTCTGAACAAAAGTTGAAAAATTCTAGCCAGCTAGGTAGTCAGTTACTAAAGAAGAAATATTAATTGCTTATAGTTGCAATTATGGAAGAAAAGCCCTTGACGTCTGAAACGGATTGAAATAAATTCTTATAAGCTGTTTTGACAGTGTGGTATAGTGTCTGTTCAAAAGTGTCAAAGTCCTTGCATGCAGGCACCCGTTTATCTGTCTTCATGATAGGGCTTATGGCCCTAACGATTAGAGTGAACGCTTCGTGATTTTAGCCGAGGCTTTTGTGCCATATTGGTTTTTGTAGCTGTTTCTACCTCAATTGTGAGCTCATAATATGGCGTGTAAAGTAATGCTTGATTTCCAATAGCAAGTGGGTGCATATTAATAGATGGCCATCCCTCCTGGCTGAAGTTACCCGTCCAATAATCAGACCAAATCAGTCTGAGTGCTAGCACATCTGTTCCAACACAGTGCAAAGTGCACAGGGACAGCACAACCCTGGTCTTCACTATTCTAATTATGTAATTTGTTTAGTACACCATCAACCATTGAAATGCAACCATTTAACCTTACTAATAAGTCCTGTGTAAATGTGATGCATAAGCACTTGCCTTGGCACTGTTGCTAGCAAACCACCAAGCAAAGGGTGTATTTATAATGGGCTGTTCCTGTGGTGTCTAGTCCTACGCTGCAAGCCTTTTATGGGATGTGGCAGCAGTGAACCTGTTTTGTAATGCGAGGGGAAAAACTGCAAGTTGCAACTCGTACTGTTACTGTTCTGGCTTTGTATTTCTCTGAGTAGATTTACTCAACAAGGCATCTGGTACCAGCTGTAAGTATTGTGCCATGGAGTGTACTTGCTTAAGGAGCTCTGTGATGCAGAATAAAGAGTGGTCACAGGACAGTGGTGCTCAGTATGCTGCATTTTTCAGGAGCTGCACCGAATGTGTCTGCTCCAGTAGTAGGCCCTGTGTCCTAGATATCATTGAGGTGTATTGGGACAGACAGGGTACACAGGCACAGGGAGGAGGAAGCAATGAAGAGTTAGAGTTACATGTGTAATGCACAGAGGAAGGAGGAGGCAGTGAAGAATATCAGGCGCTGAGCAGTTCTGTCATAGCAGGATGGCAGGTCCCACCACTGACAGTAGGGCTACAGGCACAGGGTGGGGAAAAAGAGAACCCACCAAAAGAGGCAGAGTAATCAAAGTGAGATCGCCAGGACCGTCAGGGCAGCAGTGGTACACAGCTGTTGTGCAGGCCTGGAGTTGTCTGTACCTTCTTGGTAAAAATGAAGCTGCTGTTTTGCAGATGCCATCCCTAGTGCTGACCAGATCCGCATCACGCCGTCCCTGAGGAGCCAGAAGGGCTCGGTGTGGACGAAGAACACCGTGAGTTTCGAGAATTGGGAAGCGGAGGTGACGTTCCGCATCTCTGGCCGTGGCCGAATGGGAGCGGACGGGCTGGTAAGTGAACTCCTCTGCTGCATTAAACTGCCTTTAGGGCCCCCTCCCCCCACCGCATTAGTGACACCTGTGTCCTCTGCCCCCAGGCCGTCTGGTTCACAGCAGGACAGGGCCTGGAAGGACCCGTCTACGGCGCGGCCGATTCTTGGAACGGAGTTGGAATATTTTTTGACTCTTTTGACAATGATGGAAAGGTTGGTGGAGAATGCATTGATTTTTTTCATTTCCATCTAAAGTGAAAACTGTTATGTAAATGGAACATGACAGTTCCCGTCTTCCAACACAGAGGAAATCTGTTGGAAGAAGTTCAAAATGACATAAATGGGAAAATAAAGCAATATGCTGTTCTGCTGCATTTTTTTTGGTTTTAAAAAGTAAAATAATCCAGATATGTTAAATATTTTAGGCTTAGAGAATTAATTTGTTAATGCAGCCTGTCTTGGTTTTGCAAAATAGCTGAGCTGTCCTAACAAAGAAAAACATGGGTTATCCATTGGAGATGTATCTGGGATCTGAGAATTTCTTTCTTTTTTATTTCAGAAAAATAATCCCGCCATTCTGATTGTTGGAAACAATGGAAAACTTATTTATGACCATCAGAAGTAAGAAATTATTTCATTTATTTGTTGTGGTGCAAGATGTGGAATTCCCAATTTCTCTGAAGCATTTTTTCCCTTTAGTCTTATTGTAAGACTCAACATAGTGGCCTTTTTCATCTGTAGAAAGCTCATTTCTGATCCCTTCATGTCTCCTGGCATCAAAGCTAATTGAACAGCTATTTTACCTAAATTTTTTATGTGCTGGGTGGTTTGGTAGGTAATTAGCAGGAGACAGGAGGTGCACTGTATTCATATTTTTACACCAGCATCTATCATTAACTGTGCACCAGTGCACTCCATTCAGTACATGACCTGATTACATGTTACAAGTGAGCCCAGATAAATTCTTATGAACAGCTTGACTCTTACAAGCTTACATTCTAAGCAGCAATAGTTTTGGAATGTCTCTTTTCAAGTGTTTTTGATCACTGACCAAAATGTTTTTCTTTTCTTGTTATGGTTGTAAATGTTTTTCCACTTGTTCTGTTCAGGGATCAGAAATAGCTCAGGTCAGTCATTATGTGAAATATGTTGGTCACCGGAGGGTTAAAAGATTACCATGGGAAACAAAACAGATGGTTTTAGCCCTGTTTTTTTTTCTTTCCACCTATAACAGCTGCTGGTAATCATTGCTGCTAGACTTTAACAGAAATTATGTTCTTATGTCATTTAGATGGATGAAAATATACTTTGCCATATACATATACAGTAATTTGCAGTAGTTTTGCCTTATGTAACCCATCTCTACAGTGCACTCTTGAATTATGGGACTATAAACATTTTCAGATTGTACTTGCAGCTTTGTGGCAAATTACCGGTTGTTACTTGTATTTACTACATACTGACTGACAAGAAGCTTACACCACATAGTGTAGTGAGCATTGTGCATTTGTATTTCATTACTTAACATAATATTGTGTTCTCTGATGCAGTATTTTCTAGAAGGGACGTGGGATCAGGTCACTCATCGGTGAAGTGCTGAAGTGCTTTGTTTACATTAAACACCTTATTCCCCTTATAGTGATGGTTCAACTCAAGCCCTGGGAACATGTCTAAGGGATTTCCGAAACAAACCCTACCCAATCCGAGCCAAAATTACGTACTACAAGAAGTCACTGACGGTAGGATTTGAGTTCTTGAGGACAAAATCTCATAGTACTTCCTCCCATTACATTGTGCGTAGAGCTGTCTGTATAACCTTGAGAATATTAGAAATTAATATTAATGTGTAAAACTGAGCATTTCCTTGGTATGTCTCATATTTTTTGGGCCCATATAGCTGAAATTTAACAAGTACCTTAACTCATAACCTGACCAGTTGCTTAACCCTTTGGAGTACTGTTTTTTTTTTTTTAACCAAAGCTGCTTAATGGTCCCCACTACCCATGGAGTGACACATCACTAGTCTTAGTAAAAAAGCAAAACATTTAATTTGTTCTTACACAAAGTTTGTCCTTACTCCACTGTATTTATGTATACATAAATGAATGAAAGACAAAAGCAGAAAGACATGAAGTTTTGTCTTTCTCCTAAGTTCTGGGAAGCTTTCCTTGTAGACAGTGGTTTGATAGTTGATGTGGTACTGTGTGGTTTCACCATGAGTATGTTTTCACCATTGGGCAGGTCAGTAGGGTGATATTGATGCCACATGTTTTCTTATGCTCTTTAGTTCTTTTTTTCTTCATTCGTTCAATCCTGAACTTACTGAATCATAGATTCATGTCCCAGTGACACCAAAGTAAATGAACCACATGAGCGAATAGACATGATGGAAGCCCGGTGGTTGGCCAATGTTTGCAGTATTGAATTGTTTATGGAACAGACGTTATACTCTTTTTAGCTACATGCATTTTAAGGAAATGACAGCAGAATAGATAGATGGAGAAACCATGCTTAGTTCTTATCAAGCATTTTTTTATTCCACAAGTAAAAATAAAAATTTCAGATGTGGAAAAAACAGTTAAAGGAATTATTTCATTAAAGACTAGCCAGTGCTTGGGCACTAGCCAGTGCTTGGGCTGTTGATTCTGTTAAGTGTGGCATATTGTTGTGGAAGCCTGGTTTATTATGTGTCTGAGAAAAGGCTTTTAATGCTGTTTAGAAACTTAGCTCAGGTGATGTAGCACTAAAATAAATTGTGCTTATTACTATCTCTGTGCAGAACAATACAGTATATGAACAATCTAACAAACTTGGATTTGCTGGCACAGATACAGGGCTGCTCCTTTTTTTCCTTTTCACAGAATGCTTTGCCCCCTAATTATAGAACAAAGTGTCCTGAATCAGAAGCACAACAGTTGGCACAACAATGAGGACATACTCTTTTTCCCTTTAGGTTATGATCAATAACGGCTTCACCCCGGATAAGGATGACTATGAGTTCTGCGCAAAAGTGGACAACATGATCATTCCTCACGAAGGCTACTTTGGCATCTCAGCTGCCACAGGGGGCCTTGCAGGTCAGTTATGGACGTAACTGAAGAAACGCAGTGTCACACATGTAATTGTTCATCATTTTTAGCATAAAAAGAGGTGCTTTGTCTGTAGCAATGGCTAACCGCTTTCACAAGTGTCTTAATAAACTGAAAAAGTATAAGGTGTTCATTTTACTCTCTCTCCTTTTTTCTGCCAGATGACCATGATGTGCTGTCATTCTTGCTGTTCAGACTAACAGAGCCTGGACAACAGCTGGTATTTACTGTTCTCTGGTATTACCCCTCAGATCAGATTTTTTTTTTTATCAGCCCTGCAATGACATTTGCCATAAAAAGTTCCAAGAAAAGTTCAGCTGAGTTTTAACATTATGTAATTCAGTGCTTTGAATGAATTTGGCAGTTGTCTTTGGAACACGGTTTTTTTTTTTCTTGCTCCAAAGCCACCACCTGAGGCTGAAATTCCTAAAGAGGAGAAGGACAAGTATCAGGAAGAATTTGAGAACTTCCAGCAGGAGCTGGACAAGAAGAAGGAGGCGTTTCAGAAAGAACATCCTGATGTCCAGGGAGAGCCGGGTCAGTTTGTTACCACGGGCTCTGATATGTATATTTATTCATACTTATTCATATTTATTCTACCAAAATAGGACCAGAAAATGTACTTAATGGGTCACATTTTTCTGCTGAAATTTTTTAAAATACTACATTTTAATTGTGTTGTAATAGTTTATAACTTAATAGTGTTACAGAGAGGAAATTGTTCACAGGTAATGAATATTACGTTACATTTTCTAGAAAAAATGCATTATTTCTATTGAATATAAATTTGTGTGCATATGTTAACTTTCAGTTGTACTTAAATGTGCATTATGTATCATTTTTGTATCATTCTGATCTCATATATTTATCACATATGTATAATATTTGTCTTTTTAGGTAGTTATTAATATCTGTAGGATCCCTCATGTGTTAGATACATGTTTTGTCCATTTTCTTGTTTTCCTGGCCAGTTACCTTTATGACAGTGTGAATGATTCTATGTCTTGATGGTTTATTCCTGGGCAGTAGAGGAGCTTTATGAGAGTGTGAATGACCGGGAGATCCGGCAGGTGTTTGAGGGTCAGAACCGGATCCACCTCGAGATCAAGCAGCTCAACCGGCAGCTGGCCATGATCCTGGATGAACAGCGCCGCTACGTCTCCGTGGTGACGGACGAGATTGCGAGGCGGGGAGCTGCCGCGGAGCCCGGACAGGTACCGCTCGAGCGCGTCTCTATTGGACCAGTGGTCAATAAGGTCACTTTTTTCCCTCCTGATGCCCCACAGTTTATTGGTGCAGCAGTGTAGCACAGTGGTAAGGAGCAGGAATTGTAAATGTAAGGTTCCTGGTTTGATTCTCTGCTGGGGTGCTGCTGCTGTACCCTTGGGCAAGGTACCTAACTCACAATTGTCTCAATAAATATACAGCTGTAAAAATGGATAACGTTGTAAAAATTGTAACCTATGTAAGTCGCTCTGGATAAAAGCATGTGCTAAATGACAATAATGTAATGTAATGCTAGGTGCAGAGGCTTTACAGTCACACGTGCTGTTGCCATCTCCATTTTTCTACTGACGCTACAGATCTGTTGTAAAAAGAAGTAAGCACTTCTTGATAGTAGATTTCATATTTGTGAATATGAATGTATATAATTAATTATATAATTGAACTTTTTCAGGTTCCCAGTCAACATCTGGACACAATAATCACTTCCCAACAGGAGGTGCTGAAGAATCTGAATGATCTGAGGTGAGAATAGACAATGTACATTGAATTTCCACGGTGGCAGTTGTTTTGTTGTTTTTCTTCCTGCACAAGCCTGCCATCTC
This sequence comes from Megalops atlanticus, assembly GCA_019176425.1. NCBI lineage: Eukaryota > Metazoa > Chordata > Actinopteri > Elopiformes > Megalopidae > Megalops > Megalops atlanticus. The sequence goes on along the minus strand of CM032880.1, from coordinate 30,101,425 downwards.
AAATCTGCAAGAAAAACAACACAACAAATTAATCGCAGGGCAGGAAAATTTTAAATCTCAGAGATAAACTCATTCATCCAGGTGTTCCACTCTAATAATCTGTGCCGATATCGGGTTTGTCTTTGCCGTTTGGTTACTTGAGTTAAATCCCCTCAATATCTTGATTCATAATAGCCATAGCTTTCCCTCACTCCAAGCCACCCCCTGGTGGGATGGCCATCTTTCATCTCCTCTGATCTCATCCCTCAACCATATTTTATTTTTGCTTTTGTTTGCTGACATGGCTGCGTTGATCATTAAACCAAGTGATGACTTATGTATATAGCCTCAGTGTACTCTTATGATAGTCAGGCCTGAGTTTGATTTTTTTTTTTTTTTTTTTTTTTGGAGAACCTTCTGGAGGTCTAGTTTTTGGTAACTAGTTTAACAGTGATACCATTTTTATTGTACACAGTACTTTATCCTTAGTGTTTATTTTTTTTAAAATCAGTCTTTGAATAAGGAGTGATTTTAACGGTAACTTCTGCAATGTTACATGTTTTCTTTTAGTTTAAATATTGTAGTTAAATGTAGTATACCTTTTTAAATATACATTTCCATTTGCAGCTTAGCAGCTTTTCATAAGATCTTTAAATAATACAGATTAAGAGCATTAACCGTCTGTATAGTGTGACCTTTGTTTGGATCAGACAATTCAAATTAAGATCTTGTAGTGTTACTTCTTTAAGCCTGATTAAATGTAAAAATTCAATTCATTCAGGAAATGTGATGATAGTTTTGCCACTGACTGACAATAACATATTTGTATTTATATTGTTTTGTCAAAGGTATTTTCAAGAAAGTTATAGGTACTTGTTTGTAATGACGTTTGCCAAAAAACATAACTGGTAGATTAGACCGCAAAAGTACATAAAAGATCTTAATCTTAGTGGTCAGAATATTAAAATTGATGTCAGTTTAATAATTTTAAACCGATTGTTTTTGTTTTTGTCATTTTTCCACTTTATTACACAGATTTTCAAATGGCTACAGTGTTGTTAGATTCATTGCTTGAGTCATCTCGTTGCAATATATTTTTGAACTTTAGCATTTAAAAAAATTAGTGAAGTGTTTTTAAGACCATCTTGAGGTTGCATTCCATCAAGCATTACTTTGATTTCATATATAGTACACACATGTTTCAGTTAATATTTTTTTTCTGGTAGCAATAGGTTTGTGATTGTTTTCTCAGCGGTGTTAGTTCATGAAAATGGCATGCAGGAGCATGTTCTCGTAAGGACTCGCAACTGAAAGGTTGCTGGTTCGATCCCCGCTGGGACACTGCTGCTGTACCCTTGGGCAAGGTACTTAACCCACAATTGCCTCAGTAAAATATCCAGCTGTATAAATGGATAACATTGTAAAAGAACTGTAACATATGTAAGTCGCTTTGGATAAAAGCGTCTGCCAAATGAATAAATGTAAATGTAAATGTTCGTAATTATTCAGTCTACAGTTTAGGTTTTTAATTCCATAGACATCTTGGTGTGTTAGCAATTGAAAAATCATATGATGAGCGAATTCTATCTCTTTGACAAACTCATTCAAACAGCTGTGTTTTCTTAGGTCACGTTCACATGCTGGTTCATTATGAATAAAAATTTGATTAGGTTGGTCTTTGAAGTCCGTGGCATATGAATAATAAGAGCTTTGAATAGGAAGTGAGGCAGATTGTTTTGATGCAACAGGTGGCTTACAGTTTGATTCACAACCACATTATGTTTTTCTTACATAGAGACAGATCTGGTTCCGTTTTGCTCAGATAGCTGTAACCTTGTTCAGCCAATAGCAATGTCCGTTGGTTGTAGCCCACTGCAAGACAAACAGGCAAGATTTAGTATTTTGAAAGCCAGCCATCTTGGATTAGCAATTGGTTCTTAGTCAATTTTTATATTATTTACCTTATTTTCTTTTCTTTCCTGCCTTGCAGGGTTTGTGCCTCCTTCCTTCAGGTGTTATTAGCTACTTGTGGATGAATGAAATATAAGCAGATTGTTTGAGCTGGGTTTGTTATGGCAACCAGGCAGGAGGATAGCAGAGGTGGCTAGCTGGATAGCTTACTGTATAGCTTACCGTCTTGTGTAACACCTACAGTGACAATACATGATACATTTGTGTATGCTTGGTAGCAGCGTTAAATAGTTTGGTATAGCGAAACTCCCTCCCCCCCCCTCTCTCTCTCTCTCTCCATACATATACACACACACACACACACACAAAACACACACATAAAAACACATATAAAAACATACATATGTATATAGGGTATATGGTGAATGGGTAAGAAGTGCAGCCGAATAGGATTTTTCACAGATACACAGAAGCTATCTTATTCCTAAAGGTGTTGCATCTTATTGTTCCCAAACCCTTAAAAAAGGTTAAGATTTTCTGTTAGGTCATTCCAAGCAACTAAAGAAACAAATTAGAGACTCGTCTTGCTAATGTCCCTTACAAAAACCCACACATTTTAACATCCGTGACCAGATAAAGCAGTGTTTCAGTATTTCATACTGTTGTTTGATTTAATTGATAGCCACAGTCACTTTTTGGTTGTAACTGATTGCAGTGCTTCATACAGATGTAGTGTCATACATAGCACATATCCTTCACGAGTTATACATGACACAAGTTGTATCAAGAAGGAACTTTCTGAACACTTTCAGTTATGTTCTTCTCACCCTCATTTCTGAAGTATGTGTTCATTGCTGCCTTCTAGTTGGTGGATTTAGCCTGGACAGAGTTGTCTGAGAGGATTAACAAGCATTTATTCTGGTAACAGCATGATAATTATGCTGTAACAGTCCACCATCAAACATTACAAATGGGAAAAAAAATGCCTCGGTTACCTACACAATAAAGATGATAGTAGTGTTGTCTTTTTCCCCGGTGCCCTTGCAGTCTGTACCATAGGCAGAATAAGGCTTGAAAAGGCTTAAAAACTTGATGTAACACTAATTGTTTTGCATGGTTCAATCATGACAAAAGATCAAACTGCTATAATTAAGTGAAAATTTTCTCAGTGACTGCTTAGAGATTATGCAGTCAGGTTAATCCAATTGGAATTTGTCCTGTGGATGGAGTGTATTCGCATCCATTATATATTTGGCCTGTAATTCAGCGGTACAAAATTTGTCAGCATTATCCTCATAGATTATGGATGGAGTAATTTCCTTGACCTCTATAAATGAAAGGGAATTATTATATTATCACATCTTAGTTCTTCAAGATTACCATTTCTCAAGCAGGCTTAAGATCATCAAATAGGTCATTTCACTCAGATGAAGATTAGATGCATTGTTTAATAAATGTTCACTTAGTTGTTTAAGGAAGATTTATTTCTAATTTGGGAATTGTTCCCCCCCCGTCAAACAAATTTGATTTTGATTTTTTTTTTTTGTCTGACACATGTCAGCAAATGCATGTATAGTGGGTCACACAAGGTAGTACAGCTTGGAAGAAGAGGCTGAATCTTAGAGGCTCCATATCCCTTGTGGATTACATATGAGTTTTTAAATATATCTTTCATATGCAGGCGAACACAAGCCACGTCTGATTGCTTTCTTGTCATTGCAATTCCCCAAGGAGTCTGTACTACTTATTCCCCTCCAATCAGTTTCATTTGTCCAGTCTCCCTCTTTTTTTAATCATCTTGGATTTCTAAAGACGATGAAGGAAAAATGTATTTGTCCTGCTAGTAATAATGCGGTATAAGAAATTGTAATTTAATCAGAAACATGATCTTGATTTTAAGATGTGCTCTTTATTAAAAAGGTTAAACCATTTTGTGCTCTTTTAATACTACTGGGTTACTTAAGAATTTCATTGATGTTCCATTTGTTTGCTGTTTTGATTGTGCACTTAAAGACGTCTACAAGACCTTCAGATATTCTTTCCCTAAGTAACTCTCCCTGATCTTTTAAAATTATAACATGGCATGCCTATAATCTGAGCTGTTAACCCAGGGCTTCGTGCAACTGTTATTTTTTTCCAGAGGAAATCTTCCTTGTATGTTGAACAGAAGATTGCTTCTGTCTTTTCATTTTAAAAACTTATTCCAAGGTGATACTTCATTTCATTTTATTTTATGTCTTTTGTAATCCTGAAATCCTTATGCGGTTTTATTCATAATTACATGCAAGGTTTTGTTTCTCCCTACTACACATATATTGCATTCTTTGATCAAAATTCAAAATTTCATCAAAATTCTCTGACCATTTAAAATCTTATTCCAAGGTGACGCTGAATTTGATTTCGAATGTTCTGCCTATCACTATGCAAGCTGCATCATAATGGTATCAAACTTGTTCAACAGAACAACTCATATCTTGAGTAAAAGTTTAAATGTGGTATGAGATGAAGACAAAAAATGTGCTAGTAACAACTGTCATTAAATGAACATTATACTATATGTTTGTCAAGGACTTTAGTAAGTGAGTCAATGAACTCTGAGAATAGGTTATGTATTATGATTTCATCAACTGCTAAACCCTCTGGAGAAAATCTGTTTGCACTGCAAGATTTTTACATGACTGTCTATGTGGTCATTTAAGCTCCCCCTATACCTTGTAAAATTTATCTCATATGTATTTATTTGTAACCACCATGGAGCACATGCTTTTGGACCAACCCCTTCTCATGGAGTGTATTTCTGGAATGTCAGAGACATGGTTACGGTTTCAGGACATACATTACAATTGGTCAAAGATGACCCATTTTGAATCTTCAGCCCTTTCTTTAGATACAGTAAAATCAGCACAATATTTTGTTACAGTTTAGATCATATAAGAGCAATCAAGTCATTCTATAACTTTATTCAAGAAGATGAAATATTTAAAATGGAAGAAAATAAAATCAAAGTTTAGTGCAGTTTTAGATATGGTGCAACTTAAACCCTTGTCTAAATCTCCTGCAAATGTCATTAACTACAAAGAGAAGGGCATTAAAATTACTGCAAGCATTTGACATTTTCAGTTAGCAGTTTACATGGGAATGTAATTACATTTTTAATTAATAGTGACCCTGACTAGAAGGAAGTACACCTCGTTTGAGACCTTCTCAGTCAAAGGTGCATACCATACATTGTCATACCATACATTATCTACACATCAAACGTAGTCAATCATATTTAACACCAGATTACAGGGTATACATTTTGAATATGTATATAGCAAGTCAGGATATCATAATCTTAAACTTAATCATCAGAAATGTGTACATATATGAGAACTTTTCTTTCAGTAGGCTAATCCAGTTGTGCATAGTGTCAGTTTGGTCCCTGGGATGTCTTCTAAGCAGCCACTATTCACTGAACTCACAGTACTGTGAAATATTTCAGTATTTCAATGAATGTTATTTTATATTTTATTTTATATTTCAATTCCAGAATTATGGATTTTTAGAACCAATTTCAGGCATGCAAGATCCCCCCCAAATCCCTTTTCTGTAAAGCTCTACATTTAACAGATGTCAGGATTACAAGACTTATTGAGATTTAGAAGACACAATCGAAGCCATTCAAGATCCTTCAGATTACTCTAAACAATAATTTGTATCAATCAATATCATTTTATGATTACTGTATTACAAGACAAGGGATTAAGAACTGCATGAGGAATATGCTTCAATAATCCTCTTTAAAACAAAGCGGGAAACATAAATGATATTCAACTAAATAAGTGGAACCAATTAAAGAAAAATGCATAGTGGGAAACCAAGTCTTGAGAATTACTGTCTTTCAGAATTACATTACATTACATCACATCACATCATTTAGCAGATGCTCTTACCCAGAGCAACTTCCAAGTAAGTGCATCACTATGCCTACACTTTTTAAATCTGTATTTACCTGAAAATCTGAGGCTTTGGCGGTTTTTGGGGGAAGTAGGTAAAATTGATTTGAAATCATTGCAATATCAGGATTATGAATTGTCCTTCAGAATGAATGTATTAAGCTTTCCAGCTCAGTCTGTCCACCCATCCGTGGACTCACACTACAGTGATTCTGTCCACTCAGCAGTTGGCACAGTCTCCTAGTCTATTTGTGAGTTGCACATGAAGAGCACCGATGATGTCTTATAGCGGTTGTAGAGCCGTGTCTGTGTGTCCTGTCGTTACGGTGTAATGCGTGATGCTTAGCTGTTTGCAACATGCCAAGGGGCCTGCCTTTATAACATGCCTTTATGAGCTCCACTCTGTTTTTGAGAGAGCTTTGGAGGTCAGCTGTTGATCTAGAGAGTCTGGGAGAATTACAATGTACAGAAAATAGGTCTGTGTTATTGGCTGTAAAAGCCTCTCCTGGTCTCACACTTTAATCCTGTTAAGTGGTGTACGTGGTGTTCTCAAAAACACCTCAAGGGTTTAAATGGGATAAAGTATCATAGCAGTCAGCCTCACTGTTACTCCCTTACAGAACCTTTCAGCACCCTTTAGAGGGGAGGACCAGCTGCTAAGCACATATGTGTGGTTGGATTATTTGTTTTTTGAACACAGATTGTAGATTATAGAGAAGCTTGAGGTTTCTCATTTCAGAAGTAAGTCTCCTTGGTTTGGAAAAAAAAAAATGTGATGTGCTCCAGTGACAGCGATAAGGGACTGAGAGGGTTGATTCACAATCTACATGTGTCATAACAAAAGATCATTTTCTTGATCTTGGTTCAGATGGCACCAGCTTGAGGTTGATAAAATTGTCCCAAAATTTCCCAAAATCCTCTGATAAAATCACCAAATACTGGAGAGCACAACTCTCTTAGGTAACCTAGGAACTTATTTGGTTGTGGAAAAATGTAGTTCTTACTTCTGTTTGTAAGTTCAGAAAGCTCAAGATATACAACACATAAATGAGAGCTGATATTTTGTTCTCAAAATGAGTTGTCAATCCTACTTTCAGTGTCCCCAAGAAAGGAGATATTTTGATTGGTTGTAAGATTATACTCATGAAATTAATAATAACTGCATCTTGGGTGGCAGGTGCGCAGTCTGTGTAGTTATGGGTTGGCAGGGCATTTCCAATAACTGTACAGCATCGAGAGTCAGGCCCTTCATATGGTTTCTTACAGAAATAACCTAAATATCCCCAGTCTCAGTTCTGACACTGATGTGACTCATAAGGTTTGAAAGTTTACATTCTCCTCATATTAAAGGAATGAATTCAGGAAACGTATAATGACAACAGAAATTAGAAAATGACTTGAATGTGACAAGAACAATAGCCTGAAAGACTGCTGTATTTTCTTTGAGACTTAAAACTTGTAGTGGTGTCATTTCAGAGATTTTGTACATGTCCAAAGGTCCGGCTACTCACAAGCATACATGCAACACTTTGATATCCGGCCACCTGTTCGACAGTACTTTCTTTGTGATCGTTTTAGAAACTCATTCTCTGACACACTGAGACAAGTGGCCTCCGTCCAGCACCAGGGCAATGCGGCCGGGGCCTACGAGACTGTCCAGCACTTCAACGACATCAAGGAGCACCTGCACGTGGTCAAGAGGAGCGTCGAACACCTGGCCCAGCGCAACGGGGTGAGAGCCTGCACACTGGAGCCCACAGTCAGACAAGTTCACTAACCTGGGCCCACCCAATTAGTGGGCACCATCTACACGTGTAGATACTCCCTTTGGATTCTTAGTTTCTTGACATCCCTGCACACGATCACTATTTCACTGCTAGTACATGTGTGCTATCATCGAAATAGTGCCCTCTAATTGGATCAAAAAATAACATCAAAAAATATTTCAGCTGTTTTTCACAATCAAAAACAGCTCTAAAAGCAGGTGGAAAACCTGTTTGGATTTTCTTTGGATCAGTCCAGATCAGTTATTTTAGTGTTTCCCTGTTATTTGAGTGTGTTTGTCTTATACACTTGTCCTGTATACATTTTCAAATCAAAAGTTCTGTTTTTGCACTTCCGTCTTCCCAAGGCCTCAGCTACACCAGATGTTTCCTGTTCAGCACCTCGATTTGGTGTCTTTATAATGTTTGTGATCACTGCCTCATTAATTGTGTCCAGGGCCCAAGTGAAAAGGTGAAGTGCCCTGAGCTGCCTCCAATGCCTTCCTGTCTTTCCACCACACACTTCCTGATCTTCGTGGTTGTCCAGTCAGTCCTGTTCTTTGGCTACATCATGTACAGGTAGGTTGCTCTGGTTAAGACTCAGCGTGCTGGGAGCTTGATGTTTTTGCATGAATTTTATTAAACAGTTTGCGTTGGCACCTGTCATGCAGTCTTAGACTACACTTAGTGCATGGATTTGTATTGGCTTTATACAAACCTACTCATTACAATTCAACTAAATAACCTTTTTCCCATAATTAGCCTTGGTAACCAGAGTATTACATCTGACACCATTGCAGGCCAGTGCTTGCTTTTGTTTTTCTATTCAGGGCCGTTGCATCCAATAAAATACACTTTCACAGTGGCACTGCAGGCTATTAAACTACTGCTGACTGATTAAGTGGATGTGAATGTACTTCACCATGGCAGTGTAATGATATGTTACAGCTGAAATAAGAGCCAGAGAATTAGAGAATTCTACTGTGCGTTTGGATGACTCATGCTTTAAAAGGCAAGGCTGCTCATTTTTACAAATGCCTTTAAAATGTATGATCCTGTTAAAGCAAAATGCATCTACACTATTATACAAGATTTGCTGTTTGATTGTTTTCCTGTTTTACTAGAAGCAAGCATGCTTGATATGTTGTTTGTGCTGCACAGACCTCACACAATTAGATGTTGGCTAGCTACCCATAGAATGTCACAGGACATTTATCAGTATATATTCATTGAACATTTATATTTAACAATCTTCAACTGTGTGTATTCAGTAAAATTTATCATACATTTGTGTGTTTTGCATGATATCAAGTAATAAGGCCTATTACAAAATGTCATGAATTTGATGAGGCAATCCAGTAAGCTCCCCTCTGAGCAGTAACCTGTTATTGCGCAGCTGCATTTTTTTTGTTTGTTTGATTGTTTTCACGGAATGGATGCTCATGTCTGTGTTTCAATTGATTCTTTCCTCCCTAATTTTTAGAAGTCAACAAGAAGCAGCAGCCAAGAAGTTCTTTTGATGAAAAGTGTTTCTCTTTGGAAAGTTATAAAAATATGTAAATGAGGGAATTTGTAAAATCTTTTTGTTAATTTCTGGTTTGTTTCAAAATTATAAATTATTGTACTTGAAAAGAAAATGCATTGTTAAAGACACATGATTTTTTTCTTTTTTTTATGTCTGATTTTTAATTTGAACCGAGATGTATAGATTACAAATGGATGCTTGCTTTAAGTGTGTATGAAATTTTGGTCAAAGATTCCCAAATGATGTTATATATACTTCTCTGTATTAAGCCAACACAAATTGGATTTCCATCAGGGTCACAGAAAGTATTGGTATCGCAATGTCAATCACTGTCCTTTAATGTGGTTTTGAAAACTGTAGAATTATGGAGTGTGAATGGTGAATTGTTATGAAAACTGAATACGTGTTGCAAACCCAGCACAACAATCAGATTTTTTTTTTTTTTTTTTTACATAAACAAAACAAACCACAGCTACATCTTCATTATGTTGTTTCTTTTTGAAAACAAGTGTCTAGTTTGTATTTTTTGGTCTGTTCTGCAAATGAATTGGCACAGAATTCACCATTAATCACCCATACCCATAACAGTAATATGTGTCGTCAGAGTCAAAGTGTTTTAGGTTTCGTAGCGGGGCCCCTGCTCTTCTGCGATTATACAGTTTATGTTGGAACTACAGATATGACCTTTGAACAGAGTGATTTTGTTTTTAGAACAAAAAAGAGGCCATTCAAAACAGACTGTGCCATTTCATAGTGCAATTACGTATTTTGTACTGCTGTGCAATTCAATGCACAGCAGCTGCAGTAGTACAAGTTAAGTAGGAAACGCAGGCGAGTCCTTTTAACCAATCAGATTGATTGGAATTGACTGACACTTACCTACACAATACAGCCGAATCCAATTGTATGCAACTCAAGTGGTCAATACAGGGCAGTACATCTGTGTGGGGTGCCTGTGGCCTCTCCTCAGTGAGTGCTGAAAAATATACCATTTCACAAAAACATGCGCTCCAAAATCCACTCTATTCATTTTCTGAACAGCAGTTAAGAAAACGCAGCTTGGTCAACAAAGGGGATGGCCATTCCTGAAAAGCCTCTCAAACTCTGTGACCAGTAGTTTCCTTATAAGCTCATCATATGTTCATTCATTACTAGTCAGTATTATGCAGAAAGTTCTTGCAATAATGATAGATGTTGTAGGATGTTTAATTCTACATCTGTTAATAGAGCAATTACAATAAATTGTTCAATTAATAATAACATTTGTTAATTGAAATAGAAAGGGTGTTTTGGTGGAGGTGTTTAACATTATCTTATATAAACAAAAATCAGATATCAGAAGTAAAATGAAATTTTGCTATAAAAAATGGGAAAGTAGTGGCCCTAGCCCCCCCATATTTTCACTCTGGCGACATAAAGTAGGAAAAAGAGCCTGTTACTCACTGTTTCCTTTTGACCTCCTATGTGATATGTTTCCATGCCAAACAGTATTTCAGCAGTCAGAATGGTCTTGTAGATGTTTTCCAAATATCTGTGTTGCAGCTAATGCTTTCTCTGTCTGCATTTTAAAATGTAGACTGCTGACTCCTGCAGGATGTTTCTCTCTTTCAGCTACTGTTTGACCTTGAGCATTTCAGCAAGTCATAGAATTGAGCAGATTCTAATGGGAATTGCTTGAGGTTGCTAGAGCTCTTCAAAAGGGTGGTTTGGTGTCCACAGGAATTGCAGTAATTCCTTGTAATCAAATAGTTTTTTTCTTTGAATGGAATGGAAAATACAAATTGTAATTGGCCTTTTTCTGGCTACCCATGCTAAAGCTAGTGTGTGGACTTCAGAATGATGTATTTGTCTCTTGAGATTTCATTACATTATTGGCATTCAGCAAGCTTATCCAGTTAGTCTTTACATGTTACCCATATATACAGCTGGATGTTTAAAATGAGGCCATTCTGGGTTAAGTATCTTGCCCAAGGGTACAGCAGCAGTGCCCCAGCAGGGAATTAAACCAGCAGTTAAACCTTTTTGTTACGAGTCCTGCTCCTTACCACTATTTTACACTGCCACTCCAACATCTTTACCAAGTTCTTTACAATGCTTGTGTTGGAACGAATATTCATGAATCCTTACAAAATGCTCCTCAAAACAGCAATTGTCATACAGCCTTCTGATATCGGTATACCTAGAGAGAATATTGGTTACTCACTTGACTTGGCTGGAAATGCGCATCCACGTTAAATTCCAACATAAACTACACAAGAACTGCTTGAGCTCCAAATTGTCAATGAAAAGCTGTCTGTTCTTCCAGGTTTTGGTCAAGATTAAAAACGTGCATGTGCAGACAACAAATCACACTGTTGACCCTTCTGTTTGACAGCTTCTCACATGTTCCCACTCAGACCTAAAAACTCTGTTTTGACATGTATGCACTAAATTTCCTATATCAAATAGACTCCCTATCTTCACATTTGCACTCCTGGAAGTACAGGAAGGTTTTTCATGACGCACTCAGCAATTTGCCTTTGTGACATCACATTGACGGAAAATATTCTGTTCCTTCTGGATAAGCACCGCAAGCGCTCTTGCATTGAACTTGAATGCCTATAACTTCTGCCTTTTGTGTGGAGCAGAGGTTACCATCTTGTAATAGATTTAATTCAACTTTACTTATGCATCTTTTTCTGCATGATTGTAGACAGTGCTTTGCTGTTGCAAAATCTACAGTTTTGTTGCTCTTGTCACCAAAATCTTTTCCATATGAAGATGTCTTATATCTATTCTAAATATTGCCGTCAAAAGAACGACAATAAATAGTCAACTAAAAAAGACTGCTGTCACAGATTTGACTTTTTGACTGTTTTTCAAAAGAATTTGACTTTTTCAAACATTAAGAGCATCATTTCCTTTTTTATGCATTCATGATATGAATGCTAGAAATTTTTCTCACATACCACTCCATTGGTCACCTGCCAAACCTGTAGATGTAGTCCTAACAAAGAAAAGTTGCATTCAGTCCATCAGACCCCATGTGACTGCTGAAACATGTTCATTTGGAATTCATTGTAAAACCTAAATGCCTCATCCCACATTCCTGCCCTTAATTTTCATTCACAAAGATACCCATCCTTTTTCTCATACATCCAAGACACACAGTAAAAAGAAACACTCCATCTAACATTTTTAATAATTTACTTACATTGTCCCTTTTGGAACATTTGAAATGACAAGAAACAATGTCTTTGGGTTTTGTAATAGAGAACAGATTCTACAGAATATATATTTGAAGCGTACATCAGCAGGAGGTAAAATTCTTTGACTCAGGGAAGAGTTTGTGTTTGTTGTACATGTGGTATTGCTCATCCTGGGCTTTTAATGAGTGCTTTAATGTCGCACCTTTGGATTCTCTGAACCCACTGTCTCGTTCAGGGAATGCTGCCGTCTTTAATATGTCTGAGTTAGCCGTCTCCTACCCTTCCATTCACTAAGGTTTCTTATCCTCTCATCAATTAAGCCTTAAAACACAAGGTCGAGGGCTTGAAAGTAAACTTGTCAAGTTCGTTTGAAGTCCAGTGTGGAGGTTAATATGGCAAAACATATTCTTGTGTAGATAAACACATAGTGGCTCCCTTTTTGATAGACAGCTATTGCATTTTTTAAGTGTTTAAGATGGGAAGAATAAACATTACACTTTGCCTAGAGATCTAGCCATGTCCCTGCTTTGGCTGGGTTTTCCTTTTTCACACTAATTATTGATATAGCTGGCACCACGTGTACCTCTGGCACCATGTTGAACTTAGTGGGACTAAGTACACTTTGTCGAGTAGCGAGTGGAGCTTGTCCATCATAGAACTTAAAAGCATTCAACAACTGCTGAATTTGTTTTCACGTAGGGGCAGCCCAAATTCCATGCCAGACAAAGTCAGACTGGGTATCCTGAGCTGTTGTCTTGGAAACAGTTGCATCCAAGGGTAGGGGCCATTATATAGTGTTCTGAGTGAAGGTTTAATTACCCCCATCCCCAACAAAGCTGAGCACGGAACTAAGGCTGGAGTGGGTCGTCTTGGCTAATTGCCAAAAGTGACAGTTTGGACACAAAAACCAGAGACTAACCAGGAGGAAGCCAGTTTTGAAATATCAGCATACCGGAGACATATCCAGATCTAATAGATCTTAACACAATGCCAACATATGTTTGCCTTCTGCTGGAAGCCACCTCTTTATTTTTATCTAACAGCAATGAATCTTTTTCCCGGGTATAATTTGAAGTGACCTGAAGTTCAGATTCATGGTGCTGGTAGGAGACCCTTGAAGACCCAAAGCAACTCTGCCAACACAGTTAGCCTCTGGTTCTAGTTCAGACTTTTCCAGCTTTCATTTTAAGATTAATGAAATGTTGGCTGACTGAAATGCTTTCAATAGGATTTCCCCAGGCTCTGCCAAGAATCCCTGTAGTATGAAGCATTTTGCACATGCCCAGGCACAGAGCACGGTGTGTGTATGCACAGCAGTCATGTCTCCACTCAGATTCCTTTCAAGTGGGAGGTTGTTGTGTTTTAATGTTTGATTCATTAACGAGATTATGATCAACTAGATAATGCAAACGCATGCAGTGAAGTATCTCCCCTATAGTGCACCTTGTTGAGAAAGAAACCTTTAGGAATGAGGGGTAGGTGCTAATATCAGTATTGAATGAAACATTAAGTGCTGATGTTGTTTTTGTTTTAAGCTATAGTGAAGTCTTTCATACATTAAGCTTTTTTTAAGGTATCTTGATTTGGAAAATGCTTAAAATAAAAATGGTCTGAATTCAGTTTGTAATTGTTTATCCCTGTCGTTCATTTGTTTCCTGAAGAAAATAAATGTTAAAAAATTGCATCAGTTTGATCATTATTATTATTATTATTATTATTATTATTATTATTATTAACAATTCTGTCTACTTCTGAGTCCTTCTGCTTTATATTTACAAAGACATATCTTCTCAGTATGGTTTTTACCTTAATGCCACTTCTTAAACAGGCTATACCTTTCCACCATTTTAAATGGTTTTCCCCCTTTTTATGCAGCTTCTGATACACTCTCACGCTATCCACAATTATTTTTAACAATAAAAGTCACCTGGTGCACCACAGTGAGTTAAGGACCAACTGGAGGATGGGCATGGCTTCACTGGCATCATCCAGACAATCTGCAAGTGCCTGAGAGTGGCAAGACAGGCAAGCTGCTTACATACCCACCGCTTTATCTAGAGGACTGAGGCTAATTTGTTCCTGCATTCTAGGCTTCTGGTCATCATTAGCTGATGCCATGGCTGGGATCAAACTCGGGCCATAGATCGACCACTGGTCTACTCCCTTTTCCACCATTTTGATAGTGTTTGTCTTGCTTACTCCTTTTTAAATATACCATTTCAGACAGAATGTATCAAATACATCAAAAAAATTAAATATCTTAAACTGTTAATTCATAACAAAACAAAAGGGTAACTACAGGTGAAAATCCATGGTACAGTCAATAATTACTTAGAAGGATTTTACAGAGATTAAAGCTGAGACATACTGTACTTTCTCAATTTTAATTTCAGTTGTAACATGAGCTGTGGTTGGTTCATTTCAGGTGAGGCGACATGAGCTCCAAAAAGCCAAAAAAAAAGCACCCTCCCCCCTCGATAATGTGGTAGTAAATTAGTTTTAACTGTGTAAGATCATATAGAAAACGAGGTCTCAGAGTAGTCTGGAAAATCTTCAAACTCTTCCAACATGAACAGAAATGCATTTCACATCAATGTGTATGTTCATAACAGTAAGAACATTAATAGAGCACCCCTCCTGCCTGGTTATGGCATACTCAAAGGGTCAGGACACTCACAATTTGTTGCCCTCAGTCTGACAAAATAGACCAACAGAACCAGACACATTAAATTCAGGGAAAGTCTGTGGTCCTGGCAGCACATTACATCTTACTTACGCATATCAAATCTGCCATTCCAGGGCTGACTGAGGTATTTTCTCTATAAAGCTACAATTAAGCTCAGCTAGCCACACATCAGAGCCAATGGTGTTGCCATCCTACAGCCATGTAAGGATGAAAGGAGCATCCCACTCCCCGGCTGCATTTCTTTCAAAGAAGGGACAAAATGGAAGACATTACTTACAGAACAGACAGAATATGACTACAGACAAGCAGACCATGTCAGCTAGGGACTGCGCTAAAGCAGCTGTTAAGGCTAACAGAAACTGGAGCTGGGTTCACCACGCTCCTCACACACTTTGGCGCCGTCTGGCACCGCTAACCGCTCCGACAGCTGCCGCCAGGACTGTGAGACGAGCTACCCAAGAATTCATCACAGAGTTCTGATAGTGTCACTCAGGCTCTGACGCTGGCTGTTTTGATTCCTGAATGCATGTGTGGAAATGTTCTCCCGCTGCGTCCTGTGGGTGAGGATGGGGTCAAATAAGCGACAGCAACCTAGCTGAGGAGTGCCCCGTCCAGCGGGCCATGATCTTTCTGAGGCTGTGAGCTGTGAGTGTTTAATTTCACATATTTCAAAGAAATTAAGAACAGAGATAAGTGCTTGGCCAATGTGGGGAAGTCATCATCGATCCAATTTCGAGCAGTAGTTGTGTCTAACAGATCAGAATGCTTTGTTGTCGGTTGGCTGTTATGTAAGAGAGCAAGGCATATGCACATTTGTGGACAAGCAAAGGCATTAGTGTCAATATACACATACATATAGACTGAGCAGATATGTACATATACACTGACCACTGGCCATAGAGGGAGAGAGAGATAACCATATAAACTCTGGTAAGAATGGATTATGAATTAAGATACAATCCATGCAGTGTAAACAGTGGTAAATGTATTCCAAAGTGGGTCATATACCATAAGAGGAAGAGTATGATAGAGAGGTGGAGGTTTTAATCTGATTGAGTCCTGAGTGAGGGCTGGATCATGTCATTTGGAGCTGATTTTTCCCTCTGCATGGAAAAAACTAAGCCCTGTGTTCGCCAGTGTAGTTTGAACAGCATGGAGGACAAGCTTTCCCTAATCCCAAATGTCACGTGTCCAGTGAGGACTGTCATCGCTGACAACTTCAACCTCTGATTTTCTGTGAGGTCAGTTTTATGTTGGTAACAGCACAGTAATGGCAGGGAAATGAGCACTGTGTGACGTGGTGTTGTTACTCGAGTTTGTGGAGATGCCGTGTGAATTTCTGTCGTATTCTGTGCAGGTCTCTGCATCTGACTCGGAGCCAAAGCTCCCCATTAGTAAAATTAAAGCCTGTAGTGTTTTAATCTCTCCATAGATCTCCTTCTCCCTCTCTCACGCGCGCACTCGCTCGGCTCGAACGAGGGGATTACACAGAAAGGCAAGGAAAATGCCAGCGCATCTGTCGCTTCTTCCTCTTGCATCGTATGAACAGAGGCGGCACGGTTACCTTTTTTGCTTATTTTGCACCATTCAAAAAGCAGTCACAGTCATTGCAGCCGCACTATACGCAAAAGCAATCATAGCACACAGATGCTATCTGCTGTACAACCCAACAGACAAAAAAAAATTCTTGAAGGTGATTAGTTCATTCAGCACACTTTATGTAACAGCATCCTCATCGGTTGACTCATAAGCCGATTTCCTCACCTGTGATTGTAAAGACACATGATCCAATCACGGCTGATCACGCTCTGATTAATGGTAAATAATGATTTGATATTTACTGCATATTCAAGGGAGGCAGAATGCAGAGGACCTGTATGACAAGAAGGGAACAGGGAAGAAAAACCATGCTTGTGGGTGTCCTTGGTTACACTCCACTGAACTGGCCATCCATTCTCCCCATATACCATTGTATTTTGTTGTGCTTTTCCCATGTTCCCTGAATAATGAAGCCACAGCCTTGTGAAGGCATAATGAACTCCCTCTTGCTTTAAGTGTTTTAACCTTCATCTAGGAATGTCAGACCACCTCTTAACACTGTCACGGTGGTAATGGGACGTAATCACCTTACGTGCCAGAAAGAAGATTCTGCTGCTGTTTTTGATGGCCTCACCATAACTACACCAATAATGAAATTATGAGTGAAAGCCAATTGTTAAGTGATACAATCAAATCTATCCTTTGTGTAATTGCTGCTTTGGAAATGAAGAAACTAAGGTAACTATAAGACAATTTTTCATTTGAATATCAATATACAAGTGTCAGTTTAAGTCTGCTTAGGGAAATGAATATGCCACTATATATGTTAACAACAAATTAAATTTTTAAAGGCCATGTCGGAGATACTTTGTTTGCTTCTTGCCTATCACAGCTTTTTCAATTATTATTTTTCTGAACATTGAGTGCCGTGCCGTGCTTTAGTGATTTTACTTTCATGAGTCTCTCTTCTTCAGCTCTCTTTACTTCAGTGTTTATCAGGGCTGTTGTCACGTGAAAACTCTGTTTATGAATTGTTATTAGCATGTTATAGTTTACTCTTTGTTGGACCTATGGAATCATTAGTAAACAAGTAGGCCAGTCAGTCATGGTAAAGAGATTTGTTTATTCAAAGTGTTTTTATAACCAATGCCAAAACTGAACTCCATTTCATTACACAATACACCCAAGGCATAGGTTACGCAGTGTCAGGTTGTTTGTGCTTTTCACCTCACTAAAATATACTAAGAAATGTTCAAAATTCAAAAGTTCAAAAAGCTTATTTCATTCATTTAACAAGATAAAGAGCATCACTGTTACAAGCAATCTAAGGAAACACAATACTCCAAATATGTTATGGAGTTGCTGTTCTATAGGATGAGCAGCATCTCATGTCATACTTTAACTGAGGTTCCAGTTAACTGATATTTTAAGATACCATGCCATTTATTGCAGTGTGAAGGGTTGTTAAAAATGGTCCTGTTCTTGTCTTCCATCCACCTCTTTGTACTACTACACCACTAATGTTCGTTATATGTGTATGACACATTTGAAAAAGCGAAATAAAGTCCAGCATCTTTACACACTCACAATGCACAATGCATTTGTACCTCAAGGGAAAAATTTATACCTGCAAGAAGGAAAAAAGGCATATTTAGAGCTGTGGTAATTCATTTAGTGTTCTCCTCCAAATTTGCTTTGTCTTGATTGTATTTTTGTTGAATGTGATTTGTAATTGTGCTCTGATGCAGACTACTGGTGCTCATTTTGTCCCTTTTTTGTCAGTCATGGCAGGGCAGAGACTTTGTGCTGCACCAAATTGACCTCGCCAAGATAAACTGCATCTGATAATCCTGCACTTCTTTTCCTGGCTCAGTGGTATAAATATAAATCTCTGCGAGATTTCCCCCCCATGGCGCATGGACCGCCCACTCTTAAGTAATGAGATTAACGTCAATTGGGCGGATGCAATATACCAAAGGGATGTGAACAAATGCAAAACTAGAAAACCAAAAATTGACACTTAACTCTCACGGAGAAGCAGCGTCGATAACGGTCAGGCATAATCAATATTAAACTATGAACTTTTTTTTCATTAAAAAAAAAATCCTAACCATCTGCCATCCTAGCGCGGTAGAGCTGCAGGTTTAATCCAGATTATGGCCGTGGTATAACTGTTTTTTTTTTTTTTGGTCCCACTTCTCGGCCATCAGTGCGCCCTTGACTACGCAGCCAGGCAGCAGGCTTGTTAGACAGGCTCTCATTGGACTTCACCGTCGGGAGACCAATCCAGGGGCACCACAGAAAAGCAGGCGTTGTGACCAAAAAATCTTTGATATAAAAGCGAGGCGGACCCCCGGGGCACCATGTCTTTCCTCCTAAAAAGTATGGTCAGCAACCAGGTGAAGAACCTGGGTCTGGGTGGCGGGGAAGAGAAGTCCGAGGACTCCACCCCGGCAGACCCGGCGGCTGCCGCCGGGATGACCCGCGAGGAGTATGAGGAGTACCAAAAGCAGCTGGTGGAGGAGAAGTAAGTGACCGGCCTTTCCATATGTGGCAACCAGGCGGGGGCAGGGCAGGGGTTGGGAGGGGCAGCCAAAGGTATAGATCATACAGCGATGCAACACATCTGTCTGATCTTGACAAACAGCGGGACATCAAAGAGGGTTCTCTCTTGTCGAACAATGAATTTGGTTTGTGAAATATGGAAACAAGTGATGGTGATTTTGGTTTTGTTTGTTTTTTTTTTCATTCATACAATCACTCATTTATCCCTTTATTCATTTGATTTTTTTGATGTGGGCACTGCCATCAGTGGAGTCTTTGTGTCTCTGTTTCATCATCCTGCAACATCCCATCTTTTTTTTTTGCATGTCAAGGTCACGAGGCATCCATTGTGCCCTTGGCAACATTTACAATATACAATGTCACAGTGCTGCATGGTCAGTCCTTTCAGATCATGCCTGATGATTATGATTATGTGCGTTTCTGTGCTTCCCATGGTAGCTTTGCGTACACGTACACATACACATGTAAAACTTGGTTGCATCCCATAAGCCCTGCTAGTCAGCGAAGGGCGCCATTAGAAAATAATTCCCTTCCTCTAATCTTTCACTGCGCTGCAGCGCATTTGTATTGGGGGTTTGCCAAGCCCGCAGCTAGTCCGTCCGAGCAGCTGTGACATAGAATTTGAGAACAGGCAACAGCAGCAACAGGTATTTATGACTGATGGGATCTGCCGCGATACCGCTGATGCACACCCGGGGACATCCAGCCAACCTTTGACAGGACATCTGGTGCGCTCAGATCAGCAAAGAGGCGGACGGGGTGCACCATGTAAAACGTTTGACGTGCCACCAAACCAGATCCACTCACATGACGTCGGCGGCTTCATTACCTGTAGATTCTCTGATGTTTATGTATTTAAATCCTACTTAAAGGACAAATTAAGAATGTGCAGATGTCCTGTAGTTCTCTGTGACTGAAGGAAGGGATGAGTTTGGATATTTTCAGTGGAAGTGAGATATGTTAAATTCCCCTTCATTATACAATACATGCTTGGCATTTGATCCATTACAGTCAGGCCTCTGCAATAAATTGCATTTTAGTTTGCCAACACTCTTTTTTACTTCACTAAAATGTGCATTAACATGCTATTTATTTATTGCAAAGAGGACAACTAGTGAAAGCATCATTGTTCCAAGAAAGCTAAGAAAAACCAATACCCCTGAGCAGTTTTGGATACTGTTCTGCAGGAGAAACATTGCCCCATATGACTCTGGTGTTTAAAATTTACATGGCTCTTATCACAAAAGGCGGGGGTGTAAATCCAAGCTTCTTGGCCTAATCTCCAATCTGTCCCTCCCAATCTGGCCCTCTCATTATCCTCCAATTTAATTGGTCAAATTAATACTTGTTTCCCCACTGCATCTCATGTGAGGTGATCGTTTTTGGCACAAAATGAGCGCTGTGCATCAGCCCAAGTGGGAGTGACATGTTGGTGGTTGATAAGGTGTTGCCCCTTTATCCCCACTGAAAGGTGTATGCAGACTAAGACGTTATTGCTGTTGGTATCTATGTCATAAATGAACTAGACTGACTTCATTCTGTCCACTTGAAATCCAAGCCTAAGGTTTCAGCTGAGCTTCACTCATTCTACCCACCATGAATCATATCTTACTTTAGCCAAATACCTAGCACTTCAAAGATGCAGCAAGATACTGCCCAAAGGTGTGGATAGTACATATACAATGCGGTCATAGAAGCCTGGCTTCTAGTGGAAAAATGTATGCACATTTGATTTTGACACATTTGACAAGAATTGCCCCGTCATTTATATAGATTTATATGAAAAGAGACAGTAAAGTGTAACTATAGCAAGTGTTAAACAAGCAAATGAGCCCTTCTAGTAATTCTATAGGCAAGCCATCCTTAATTGCTCAATACGATTACAATGTCTGAGCCTTCTGAGCTGGTTACCTCAGTGTTAAAGCCAAAACCTAAAGGTCGTGTGACATGTGCAGGGTCAAAATTCATGGATCCAAGAGGAAAAATCATACTTACACATTCTGTTATTTTCAGATATAAGAGGGTTAATTTGGCTATTACTCTACTACTACTACATCTATCCTTTGGCCTCCCATATCTCAACATTGCAGTTTTTGTAAATGTAAAGTAAAAATAACTGTAAATGTTTTTATTACCAGAGAGCCAAGTGCACTGTTTTATTGTGATTGTGGCACTTTGTCTGAGGGGAGGCAAAATGTCTTGAGCATGAGTGAAGCATGGGAACAGGGTACATGTGTTTATATCAGCAAATCGGTGTAAGCATTCTTTCTCTTGTTTGCGTTCCAGGATGCAAAGAGATGCAGACTTCTTACATAAGAAGGCTGAGAGGGCGACTCTGCGGGTGTGCTTAAGAGAAAAATACAGGCTGCCAAAGGTAAGTTTTTCTTTTTAATCGCTGCATGTCTTTAACCAGGTTGACCCAGATGTCAAAGAGGTCAAATTTTCTAAAACTTTGTCTACACCCCCGCAAAAGAGATTTTCAGAGTTCATGTCAGGATGCAGGGAGGAGGCACAGGTAATGCCCACACATAAGGACACAAAAAAACCAAACGACTTTAAATAAAGGACTTTGCATGTCCTATGTAGAGCCCTGGCCTTAAACCTGCATAGGCTGTTAAGGCCATCTGCCGCTCAGTGGAGGAGGCTGGACAGGCCATGCAGGGCTTGATCGTCAGCAACGACACAGAAGAAGAAGGCACAAGGAGCATGCCACTGTACTTGTGAATTAAAAGCTCTGCTGACGGTCAGCTTTTAGTGAGCTCTATTAGAAAAGGAAATACGTCTGTCAACATGGACAAGGCCCGAAAGGTAGGGTGTTATCATCAAACTGAAGCAACCAGTTGAGTACAGTTGAATTACATGGAAATGATAATGGGGATTGATTTTTTAAAATGTGATCACATAACATTGTGGTGGCATTATATTCACTTTAATAGTTTAGTACATTGTCAAGTAATTACAAACAATCCCTGCAAAGGAAACTCGAAGAGGTACTTGTATGGCAGTGAGTTTGTGGCCTCTCAATATATTTTCAAGGTTCATATTTTCAAGAAAGATCTATAAAGATATTTTTTCTGTATATATTATTCCATTTAAGCAATGATTTAATGCCCAAAAATATATTTTTTAATATATTGTTTTTAAGGACATTTTCCATTTGTTTCATTCAATGATAATGCATCTGTGCATTTTTCCTCTTACTAAAAGGTTTTCTTCATTGAATTGATTTTATATAGCTTACAGTGCATTGAGCCTGAACTACATGAAAATGTATTATGTTGATATTCTTCTGGAAAACAATAAACAGGACCTGAATTCAAGAAAACAAAGAGTATACCACAAATATGCAAAATATGAGGTGTTTCTGTTATTTTGATTCATATATAATCTGTTATAAAAGATTTTGCACCCACAAAGGATTTAAGCGGATTTGAAGAGTTTGGATTTTTTCACCATGGCAACCTAACAAAAATAAAAAAATTTTTTTTTTTTTTCAGTTTGGATTAAAAAATAATATTCTGATTTTGAGAGAACCACAGCGCTGTATCTGTAAGTGGCATGTTGAGTGACATCCAATGGTATCCTATCACACTGAGGTGACTTGATGTTATGAATAGCAATTGAAAATATGTATTTATTATTGACAAGTCAAACATCTTACATATCTAAGTATTTTATATGAATCTGTAATATGTTAATACAAATCTCTTATTGAACAGTAAGCGAAAGGGGCATTTAAGAAAAACAACACACACATCGGAGCTGGTGAATTTTTAGACCTGTTTTTACAAGGGGTAGAAAGAGGATTTTCATCATGAAAGCTTTCTGAACCTTGTGTGCCAATGGAAAGAACTTGGAACTTGCTGTGAGGGCATATCTCTTAAGAGGAAATTGTTAGGGTAGCTCATCTGTGTGAGTTTATTGAGTTGTCTGGTTGAAGGGCAAAACTGAATATATTTTTTGATATAATTTAATGTTTTCCATTTCCATTTTCTCACCGGATGGCAATGAACTAAGTCCAACATACAAAGACACTGTCTTCCGGCAGGGCATATTAATTCCTTTCTGTGTCTTTGCTTTTCTAATTTTTATTTTTTATTTTACATTTTTCAAAAATTTAAATTTAAAATTCAACAGGTTAACTCACCTCAGTACATCTACCCAATCACCTCTCTCTCTACTTGATGTTGATGACGTGCTTATGCAACAGTCACTCTAGCATGTTACAGCCAATCATGAACAATCAATTATCAAACTGATGCCAAAAAACATCCCTATTCCAGACCTACATACTTTTACATATTTTATATTTTTCATAACTGTATTGTTATAGAAGTGTACATGTGTAAATAGACTAAGTTGTTTCTTTCAATGCTCCAGCACACAGTACTGGTCAAAAGTTCGGACATACCTGATTAAGATAATGGGAAACATGCATTCAAAGACATTTTGATATGAAGATTTATGCTTAAATGCTTCAAATTTCTGTCTTAGTCAAATATAAATAGTGAAGTTAATGCCTTTGTATGAAAATAAAATTTTAAAATATTTTTGGCTACTTTGAAGAATCTAAAATACAAGAATACATTTCATTTGTTTAACACTTTCTGGTCAGTGCATAATTCCTTTTGTGTTATTTCAGTTTTGATGTCTTTACTTTACTACTCCTATGTGGAAAATAGTGAAAATAAAGAAAAACCCTTCTATGAGTAGGTGTGTCCAAACCATCTCACAATATAGCACATCCTGGCAGGGCGGGACTGGTGTCCTTCCACTTGGTGCTAGAGCCAGAGACAGACCACCATTGTAAAACCTCATACCCTTTTCTCCCCCAGAGTGAGCAGGATGAGAACATGATCCAGATGGCAGGCGACGACGTGGACGTGCCAGAGGAGCTGCTGAAGATGGTGGACGAGGACGCCACGGAAGAGGAGGAGAAGGACTCCATTCTCGGCCAGATACAAAACCTCCAGAACATGGACATGGACCAGATTAAGGAGAAGGCCCAGGCCACCTTTACTGAGATGAAAACAAAGGCGGAAGAGAAGTGCTCTCTCATGTAACGCGAGAAAAGGGCTCCTGCCAATCCCCAGGTTGAAGAACATCCTTTTCCAATCACTTCTTTAATGGCTGTTCCAACAGCAGGTTTTCAAACCGGTACCTCAGAATGGTCTGCTTGGAATTAGCCTCTAATTTGCTGTTTTAATTTGATAGATTTTTGTAAATGTTGTCTGAATAAAATGTTTAGATTGTTTTTGCTGTTACACATTTTTTTCTCCAAATTACTTCTAGATGTACAAACATTAAAATTTGTCATAAACTTGTCCATTGTGTATATGCTCAGGACATGTTTTGAGGGCTTGTAATGCAATTAAAATGAAGACAAATTCATAGAACCTCTTTCCTTTGACATCAGTTCAGACCTGTAACATATTCAAAATAATTTAGAATCTTGACACTCTGTGACACTCTGTAACGGAACATGTGTGTGCTGAGTGGTTGGCGATGATAGCAGAGGTGTTTAATTTAAACAAGAGATATTTTTTGAAATTATTGTTTCTTGTTTCCTTGTGGAACTGGCTGCACGTACAGATTTGCCAAATGTGGAGGATGTCACATTCTGAATAAAGTAACGACTGTGAGATGTCATAGACCTTTCAGTCAGAAGAGATCATGATTGCTGTACACTAGCCTTTGCAATGTGCATGCCATCACTGTGCGCATTGTGCTCAATAAACTAGTTGATTTGTAGTCTCCTAAATTTGACTGTGAATTCTTTTTAATGCTTTACTAATCACAAACCACTGTGTGTAAATTGTATGAAATTGAGAATTCATTCACTTTCACACCAGGCACAGAAAGGTTTTTGAAAACATTTTAAAGAATGTACTATGGAAACATTTTATGCAACTTCAATGAACAGGTTCGCACACTACATTGTGCAACCCCAATATTACCAGGCTGAGAAGCCAAAAACCTGACCAAAGTTAATGTGCATGTCAGTTCTCCCACATTCTCAGGTCATAATGCCTACATTAGCAAACAAGATAATTCCATGCCAATATTAAATTAAAATAAGAAAAAAAAAAACAATAGAAAATATGTGAAGTAGTCTATATGACCATGGAACTGTGCCCATCCTGGCAACCATTCGTTTTGCCACCAACATTTCTCTATGTCATTCAAAGAACCCTACACACAAATATATTAAGAAATATATTTAGAATGGGTAATAGAACAGGGCCAATGAACACTTTTTCCACACTTTCCACTTTTTCCACACTTCGGGGAACAGTCTGCTCACAGTACCTTGCACTGTGAGTGGACAGATAGTGCCATTCTTCAACAAGATGTTGAAGAGCAATATTCAAAAAATAAAGCCGACCATGTAGCCTAATTGCCATTCCTGGACATATAGCTATAACAAACTCCTCAAGTTCCAAAGATTTGGGAGGATTTTTAGGTAGTCCCTTTGAAATGAACAAACCAGTCCCATCCACCAGTATAAACATCCCACTTACCACTTTTCATGTGAGATGTTCACTACTCCTACTCCTCCTCCCCATCTCCATCTTTTTGTCTTTTTATGATGTTCGGGGGGGGGTCAACAACCTCTTTTCTATGGCCGACTGAGGTCCCTTTGTTGGACTCCAAGCCAACTATAAGTGCAACAGTAGCAACCTTTATGCATTTATTGTATGGAACTTCATATCTATTGAATTATAATAGCTCAATCTGACACCGTCTGTGTTCTAGGAAATAAACAAAAATAACCATAAAGTTTTCCTTGGAGGTAAAAATGAATGTTTTCATTTCAAGGCTGCTGTTAACTGGGTTAAGCTGGGTTTACAGTAATATTTGTTGCAAATAAACAATTTTGTGTGAGGAAAGGACAGAAAGGATAAACATTAAATATAACAGTTACACCGAGGTATCAGTTTTCATGGCTGATCTTGCCATTTGGGTTGGGCATTTATGCTTATTTACAAATCTGACAAGTTCATTGGCTTATTGCTGTAATGATGATCATTTACAGTTTTTTAAGAACATAGATTGCAATCCACACATCATTTATACTGATTTTCATACTAGCCAAGAAAGTAAAATTGCTTGAATCTTATATTTAATATATAGTCCAACACGGCTGCCACCATTTGACCATTAAATTAATTCCTTATAACCTTGTGTCTATGTTCTGTGTCTGCTTTTTATTCACGGAAAAGTTTGAAAATGGATCAAAAAGTCTTACATTGTGGCGGCATTGTCTCTCAAGGAATACTGAGAAACACTGGAGGTAGCTCTATACATCTATCTTGAATAGATCATATAGATTGCCACTTAATCCTCTCATGTCTGCCAGGGTGAGGGCAGAGGAGTGTACTTAGCTTTAAATAGGATGGCTACAAATATATATGTTATCTGCTTATAAGTGATGTTGCTCTCATTCATCAGTTTAGGTGCTTTTTGCAAGCTAGTACAATGCAGGTACGTCGCTCTTAGTTTACTGTTAATTCTTAATTGGTA
This sequence comes from Megalops atlanticus, assembly GCA_019176425.1. Taxonomy (NCBI): domain Eukaryota; kingdom Metazoa; phylum Chordata; class Actinopteri; order Elopiformes; family Megalopidae; genus Megalops; species Megalops atlanticus. The sequence goes on along the minus strand of CM032880.1, from coordinate 30,074,807 downwards.
GAAATTATGTGTATACTGAAACAATTACTGCTTTTATTGCATTTGCTTAAACATTGTTTTGGTCAAATGTTACTAACTGTTCTCTACCTAAAGTACTTGTTCTTGTTGCTCCTTTGATATGATATTTAGTTTATGTTTACATGATGGCTTTTAAGTTTGTTTGAAGGGTCTGTCAAATACTACAAATAAATAAAAAATGTCCTGTACCGTTTTTTGGGTGATTAATGAGCATGTCATTTTTCACTTAATTATCACTTATCTGCAGCTGATTCAATGAACTTAATTGTATTCAGTGTGATCACTTTACCATTGCACACTTCACATTTAACAATTTGAATCATACCGAATATGTTGTGTTACATTAAATAACTTTGCTAGCTTTATTAAGTTTTCATTACATTTAAAATAGTCATTTTAAGTACAGAAAGGCTGTGAAGGTAATGTGATCACATTTGAAGAAATTAAGCAAAAAAAGCTGCCGAAGACCTCAGTTTACTGATATGTACTACTCTTACTGACAAAGCAAAATGAATAAACAGACTGAGGATTCTGAACAGTGGAAAATTAGGTTGTTAGCCATTCTTACAGTATGTCAATATGTGCCTCCAGTGCATGAGGGAGAAAACCTTTTTTAGATTTTACAGCTATTCTTCTCAGGGCGAAAACACATGTCCTCCAATAACAAAAAGATGCATCAGTATTTCTTGTCCTTGGCTCCCTAATAACACATTGTCACAAAGAATAGCTTTACAATTTAATTATGTACTGGATTCAGATACTGAATTGAACTGTTGCCAACAACAGGACACCATAGACATTGAATGTTGTTTACTTTTTCTGAGTTGCAGGATTTATAAAACCACAGTAGTTCTAATGTGTTTAAGCACATTTTGCTGAATGCAATATGAGCAAAATATCACCTTAAATCAGTGTTGTAGTACTCGAGTCCAGGACTCGGACTTGACTTGGACTCGTGTCGTGTTTTTGATGACTTGGACTTCAACTCGAGTCATCAGATTGTCACTCGGACTTGTACTCGGACTTGACAGTTTAGGACTTGGCCTTGGACATGGACTCAGACTCAACAGTTTGCGACTAAGGACTTGGACGCAAATATGTGACCTGCCTGTTGCAGTTTCGTTCTGCCTGTGTTGTTGACGGAAGAGAGAAATCATGACAGGCAGATCGTCCAGTCCAAAAATTCCGCCATCTCTGTGTCATCACCAACAGGGGCACACCGTCAGGAGAGGCAAACCAGGCAAATGTTTGGGGCCCCCCAAAAAAATCTGGGAAAAGGGGCCCCCGATTCCAATTTTCCTTTCCTTCCAGTTTCACCATTCCAGGCCAGCTGCCTTTGTTTGTAACCAAGTTTATACCCCTAGACGAACGTGACCGTGACACAAAGTTTACCTCCAGCAACCCCCGTATACCACGTCCTCAAGTTATGTTATTGCTTTACTGACATACAGTAGTATTTACAGAGATTGGAAGTGAAGTCCATCAATAAAAACCTGAAGTTGTTATGGTGTAAAAGGTTGAAAAAAATTCTCTGTCCTCTTTATCCCAGATTGATTTAAATTGATAACATTTGTTTCTGACACCTTGACTCTGACTTGGACTGACTCAAGCAACAGGGACTCGGACTCGAACACTACTGACATGGACTTGGACTTGGACTTTGACTTGAACACTAACTTGGACTTTACTCGAGCAGGGGAATGTGATGGGATGTGTCTAGAGGATGTAACAGAAGAGGACAGTGTCCTGAAGAGATCACGTGCTGTGGCCTGGCTGGTATACAGGGTCTAATGATGGATTCAAGATAAGAGAAGCTGAACTTCGCACTGGACGGCAGACCAACACCAGCACTTTGAAACAGATACAAGCCATCAGCAGTCACCAGTGGAGGAAGATAAGGATGGGTGAAACATGGGAGAATTTGGGGACAATATGGACCCACTGAGCAACAGCATTCTAAATGAGCTGCAGGGGTTTCATCTCACATGCAGTGAGGGCAGTGAGAAAGGAGTTACAGTATTCCAGATGGGAAAACAGCCTGGTTTGGTACAGAAGTTGGGTAAAGTAAGTGGTGAGGATGGGGCAGATTCTTCTGAGGTTGTACAGGAAGAATGTTGTACAGGAAGAAGACCCTATTGACTGCCACTATGTGGTCCATGTTTGTCAGTCCTCTGTCAACTGTCACCCCAAGGCTCTTGACAGTCTGGGAGGCTGACGCTGTTGAATCTTACAAGGTTATGGTCAGGTTCTTGAAAGGAGAAGACTTCAGTGGTTAGGATCATACAGCTCAATCTGTGTGAGAAAGTCAGACAGATGATTCAAAACCATGGGTTTCAGAGAGCAAAGAGAGAAGGGCGACAGAGTGGTAGTTTTGAACAGGGGTGTGACATGTTTGAAACCATAGGGAAAACACCCAGTGGTCAGGAAGTTGTTGATAAGAGAGGTGTTGAATGGAAGAATATCAGGTGACATATTCTGAAGAAGGGAGGAGGGTTCAAGGATCGGGTAGTTGGACAATGATACCTGATGTCTCATGAGTGTTTATGGGATGAGCAACTTTGTACAACTGAATCTTGGTGAAAATTCAGATCGAAAACAAATTTGTGTTTCATATGCGAGCCATTAATATTTCTTTCTTTTGCATTTGACTGAAGATTCTGCTATCTTTCCTATGTAGCTAGTGGCCTAAACACATGTGCTCAGAGGTCAGATTTAGTGTGCATCCTGATTTAACAATTGTGTCTGAGCATTGGTTATGCATTATTTTATAATCAATGCCAATTAATCCATTGATAGAACTTTATCTAGACTGTCAATCCAATTGTCCAGTTGCTGCCATGTCAAAATGGTCCAAAACTCCATCTCACCCATAGGCTAACACTGGAAACCTTCAAGCTTCTACATGGACAGTAACAGTCAAATAATAATGTTCTAGGTGCTCTGTCAAAGATAATAGACAACATATTCCTTTGGTATGATGTATTCTCCAGCATGCATGTTGCCTGTAACTTAATTAAAACGTTTACAAGTCATAAATGATAATGTGAAGGTATGTGAAGAAGATCCAATGCAGTTTATTAGTTAATGAGCTAATTTTGTATTTGCAGTAATGCATGCATATAGCCAGCTAGCCACCTCATCCCATCTCTTAGCAAGTTAAATCTATGATAATAAATTAAGGAGATTTTATCATCACAAAAACAGAACTGTATATTCTCATTGCTGGTGACAATTATATTAAGTAGCTGGAGGTGAATAACCTGAAGTCACCAGATAGATCAGTGACTGAAATGGGATGGGCTCAAGAAGGGCACAGTTGAGACCTCATGCACTTGTGTACTAAGAAATTTAGCACCCTAAACTTCAGGAAGTTTACAAGGGGCATGCAAAATCACCTGCTCAAGGGTGCAGTTTGTTACACAGCAAATGATGTTCATGGACCTGTATGGTAATCAAAATCAGTCTGTGCTCAACACAAGCACCAACCTGTAGTATGACAGATCTTGAGAATTTTAGCCAAGTACATTTTCCATGAAAGTAAACCAAGTATGTTTGTGTTTCCACTTATCTATCACTGGCCAAGATATAGTTTCATTCCCACACAACTGTTTATGTTTGTTGAATTCTTTATTTATTACATTTGCAAAACAATTAAAAATTACCTCCTTAAATGTGTTAATGGAAAGTTAATAGAAAATTCATGTAAGTGTGACTGATTATGAATTTCTCATTCTTTACTTTCCACCATGTGCCCTTCTGTGTCTATTTGCATTTATCCAGCTGTCATTTAAGTTCATAATGTGCACTTACTTGTCTATGATTTCTATATCCTTTCAAAATGTACTATATTTAAAAATATAGAACACTAATGACACTGTGTTTAATATTAATTAGTCTAAATTTACTAAATGTATCCAAGAATACATGAATTACCACTTTCACCAATGTAATTTCAGCATATTTGATAAAATGTATTAATTTTTTCACAAAGTACAATGAAGCAAAAATCAATCGAACATAAGTCTTGTATTTTCAGAAGACATATTCTGATGGTTATAACAATAGCATACAATAGCGATGAATGTTGTGTTGCAGTGCAGCCTACTTTTTCCCTTTGTGGAGAGAGCCTTTTTGCCACTTCTGCCCAAGGGAAATGTGTGCATTCATGTTAGTTCCTCAAGCTAATTATTTGAAAGTCACAAAAGAATGTTTGTCATTTGTCACCGTTGCTTACACCCTTTTGTCTTCTTGCTTTCTGAGCATTTCATTTCAAGGCTTGTAAATAACAAAAAGCTCAGCAGACCTTCATTTGCTGTCAAAGGAAAGAGCACTGGCACAAAGTGATGAGTGCCGTGACATCATTACAGTCAATTGTTTGTGAATCCAGGGATCAGTGAGACAGAAGCACCCACTGCGGCATAACAGCACAGGCATACCTGACGGCCGATGTCTGCTGTTACCTTTAGCTTTTGCTGGGAACTTACTGTGATTCTGCCGATCGAGGCATGAGTTGATTGGGACTGTAAGAGTAACTGAATGTGAGTTTAGACATCTGAGGGAGGAATGACTGTGTGAAACAAAATCATAGAGAACTTCAAAAATGACTTTAAAATTCAGAAAGATAAGAAAAAAAGCATAAATAAACTCAATTTTAGGACAATGTGCATTATAGTTTGAATGAATCACAACCTTTTCCGTTTGGATTTTAAAAGAGAAAAACAGTCTTTGTGACCAAAGCCATGCTTCTGTTGGATAAAGTCAGCACAGGCAGATGCGGCTGGGCATGGACTCAGTTTATTGTTTAGTGTTTATAGGATCCTCATTAGCTGAGCCGTACAGCCCCGCTATTCTTCCTGGGGTCTGAAAAGTAAAGAATCATAATAATCAAGTTAAAAGTCAGTCTACTACAGGAACAGTGCTGCGTTCAACAGGTGTGATACTGCAGAAATAAAGTGCATTGAATGACTTTAGTATATCAGTTCATTATATATGAAAGAGCATGATGCCTTGAAAGACTAGAAATCATTCACTGTGAAGCAATAATGTCTGTAATCATGAGAGAACAAAATTAAACAATGTTTTACATTTAGATAAACGCAGGCCTTAAATGAGACATTGGGAACTGGCTTTTTTGTCACTATTTACACTTTCAAAATGATCTCTAAATATCAGTCAAACCTCAATGCAGATTAATATGTCAATGTATGTCAACATATTACCCAGTGATGAATTTATGTAACTGTTGTATTTTTATTTATTATTTACACAATACCACAAGGCCAGCTAGTGGTAAATTTGTAGAATATTAACTAAACAAGAGAACCAAAAAAGTAATGCTTGCCAAAAATAATTTTTGAATATTAAATGACAAAGCCCACAATGACTTAATGAAGCTGGGCCTATGTGATAGTTGTGCTACTTCATTTTAAAGCCAAATATTTTGAATGTTTCTATACCTTCGTGACTTGCTTAAAGTGAGTGTAAAGTATAGCAGCCCATAGATACAACAAATAAAAGCTGACCTGCCTTTTATGTTTATTTGAACTGCATAATTGAAGTGGTATACATAATGTTCCAAAACATGGAAAACTGTGTTTTGTGTAAAGTATATTACTGATGATTTTCTAATCTGTAAGCAAAATTACTGGGTGGTATAGATGATGGCATTAATATCACCTCAAAATAGGCTGGTGAATAAATGTGCATAAACACACATAGGTATTTTCTGGTGCTTTGCACAATCCTTCCTCCTCATATCATCATAAATCATCATCATCTTAAGTCCAAAATAAATATTTTTAAATATTTTTTTTTTATAAATGCGTAATTAAATTCTCATTTTAATCGAGACATTGTGGGTCTATAAATAAATAATTTGCTGGTTGAGTTATTAAAGTATAGGGATGCGTTCTTTGACACCCTTCTACAGACAAATGAATGAATAAAAGAACAAATTTAAAGGCTAAAGGTTCGCTTCAATATGACAGCTGACCTTGACCAGCCAGCGTAGCCGCCACTATCCCGAAGAGATGCACTTTAACCCAGCTGAATACAATATCAGTTTGTTGACTTATAATATTACTGCAGTAGGCAATATTAAAGTGCTTAGAGAAGCAGAAGGTAATGAAAGACTGCGCGGTAATTAGACTTTTTATCTAAGTGAATTTCAATTACAAATTGCTCAAAATAGGCATATTTCAAGCGGATCTCATTCTTTCTTAGAACAAAATGACAAGGCTACAGTAAGTACGACGTAAAACAATTACCCACTGAATAAGCGTCTCACTGGGAATAGATTGTTGAGTTTATGGTGGAGACAAAACCTCGTTTGTATGTTTCTCTTCCTGCTTTCTTGTTCTCTAAAACTATTAGAGCTTAAAATGCTCTCCTTATGTTACTAACACTGTTTCGGTAAGAAGTAAACAGAGGATAACATCACCTTCAATAATTAGGAAAAGCTAAATAGTTTTAAAGGGAATTAACTGTTGTAAGAAAAAAAACTAATCCCCTTAGCAGCGTGTGGGCAAGGGATTAAAAAACTGCTGTCAATCGGTGTTTAGTGCTAATTACACATATCCCTTCAATATTGAGGAAGTTAGGAATTCCTCCCAATTAATTGCGCCTGAATTGCAATCTGATGCTTAAATTTGAAATATAGCGGTGGCGGCATTACAATCTAACAATTAATGGTCTTGTACGATTACGTGGAGGCAATGGCGAATTCGTTATCCGCTACTTTGCGGGCACATTTCATTGTTCGATTACTGTACTCTTAAAAACAACATAAATAAGTCGCTATGCACTTCGCAACTTGTCCCAAATAATGCAGATAGGCCAATCGACTATAATGTTGTGACTAGCGTTTGCATGATTAATGCATTGAGCCGTCCTAAACTCAAAATATAATTTCACATGGCCTGATAATTTGACAGTTTAGGCCATTCTGCACATTAGGCTATATCTGAATTAGTTAGTAAATGCCACATTTAAAAAAATGAGAACCAATATTTTCTTTGACACTTAATTCGTTTGTTTATTCGTGTGTTTATTTATTTGCATATTTATTATTTGTATTGAAAATATTAACTGTCGTTTTCTTAGTAATGTTAGCAATGGAAGTAGAAGTAGCTAGTTGTACAGTATCAGCACAATTTAGAATTTAGTAAGTAAAGAGGCATATATGCATTCAATGTGATAAATATCTACAAATCAACTAATTTAAGTGGCATTAACTGCGGAGAAAATTTAAATCTTCAGAGACAATTAGGATAGGTTTTTCAACCCTTTCACGTTCAGCTTCGTGAAAGATTTTGTCAAAGGTGTGATGTATAATCACCACTAGGATACATTATGATTAAAAAGCCACACGTTAATCTGATATGACATCTTTCAATCTGCATTCTGATTGAAACACTGTAACTATGATTTTGTTCCACCATAAACTCTAATCTCCAGCCGCCCCTTTTTTGCAGACCATCGTGAGTGTGACATCTGGAAGAAAAAAAGATGGTTTTAAGATGGTTTATGTAAGGGGGTTATAAAGCTCTGCTGGCTGTTATAGCAGATATAAGAAATTGGGAGGAGTTATCATGAGCTCATTAGGACAATGCTAACCCCTCAATCCAAGGGCTAAGGCAATCTGACGTCCCTATTTGACGCGTCGGTAGGGGCTGTCACTCGGACAAAGGGCCTTGTCCGAGGGATTCCTTTAAAAACCCCAGAAGAAATACCCTCTACACTGCGGTTCAGGACCACGAACTAAAAGGGACGGAGCCATTGCTGTCATCAAGAGACAAAGTAATCAACAAGTTCTAACGTGTAAGATTTTCATTTTCACTGAGCATTTCAACTTACATCAGCCTCTTTCAGGGAGAAATTTATAAGACCAAATAATCATAATATCGACTGGACTAACCGATTTCTTAAAAGTTGCTATAAACTATTTTAAGATAGCCTACTTGTAGTCCTCGAGGTGTGCATTTTGGTGATTTATTTTCAAACTTCAAACTTCTACGTTATTTTTACAAAAATATTTTCAACATCAATGCGGTTTCTCGGGTCATCATCCGAAGAGATGGAAGAGCATCTTTCACCCTCCGGACATATAGTTCGCAGCCCCGGGAATCCATCCAAGATTCACAGCATCGAAGCGATTTTGGGATTTAAAGACGAAAACGTTTTTCATCAGTCGTTTTGTTCCAATGGGTCAGCGAGACTTGGCAAAGACACCGAGAAGAAAAGAAATTCCAGCAAGATGCCGACCCTGAAAAAAGAGCATGACTCTGAAAGTTTTGAAAGTGAGTTATTCGGGTTATGTACTGTGCGGACATTAGAAAACCACCGACACATGGTATTTTCGCTTCACTTATTTACATTGCAACAGGTGTCACACTCCACAGATTTTCTAACGTTAATGAAATGTTATGCCAAATTCCATGCTGAAAAAATTCCTGATCAGTGTCAAACAACAGCTAAAACATTTTATTGATTGAACTGAGGTGTTATGGGGTGCCATTTGCTCTGTACACAATTGCATTGACATATAAAATACCCTTCCATTTTGTATTTTAAATGAATTGTTATCGTTATTATTAGAATTAGTACAAATTAATTTTTGTTCGTTTGCCCTTCTAGCAAGCGTATGTTACACTCGCAGCTCTGGGGCTCCGATGAGCCCTGCTTTACCCGAGGGGGAAAGCAGGTTGTCCGACGAGGAGAATCCGAAGAAAAAACACCGGCGAAACAGAACGACATTCACGACCTTCCAGTTGCATGAGCTGGAAAGGGCTTTCGAAAAATCGCACTATCCTGACGTGTACAGCAGAGAAGAGCTCGCTCTGAAGGTCAATCTCCCAGAAGTCCGAGTTCAGGTATCTTAATTTACATTAACCATCGCAACATCATAACTAACCATCTATGTGTGTATGCGCGCACTTGCGCAAAGTGTCTGGGTCTTAGCTTTGTTTTTAAGGTCTTCATATTAAAAAGGTAAATTTAGGGAGGAAGTAAAGGCATCATGGTCGCCTTGATTAGATTAAAAGTATACAAGCCTACTGAAGTCTACTGAATGAAGTCTAAATCGGTTTGCGGGTTCAACTGAACTGCTTACAGTATATCTCGAAGAATTTTGAAATACTAAATTTAAGTATCAGTTACAGTACATGCAAATAAAGAAAGAACATGCAGTCTATGCAAATGAAACTATAAATGATACCATAAACATAGCCTACAGGAATTCTTTATTTTCTATAGGTCTATTTAGGTATTCGATTACACTTAATATTTTTAAATTCTGAAATAGTAGGCCTACACAAAGTCAATGGTGGATTTTGCTGATTTATTGAGTGTGAATCATGACATTATTATTAGAGAAGGCCATTTCGTGTAGAAGACGCTGGCATAGAAAACAACTTATAGGCACTACAACGGCCAAAATACCTCAGGCTCAGAAAGAACGGAACATAAGCATTAATGTGTAATACTCACATTTTTGAGTTCTTGTGTTAATTCCGTGGTGAACACGTGAAGTGCAATTGATGATCATGGTCAATCGCATGTGAGATTACCATGTTAAAACTAATTTAAAGTTAAAGCCTACATCTGTATTACACTCATGTGTATTATGTGTAAATCTGACGTATTTAGCTTGTTCAGCTTCGGGGTTAAAACAGTGTATAATCAGGTTAGGCATGGATTTTTTTTTCATTTTCGTCAACTCGGTATCCCTTTATGGATACCCGTTCCTGTTAGCGCAAGGTAAAGATGTGCGCAAACCTCGAAAGGCCTTGCGTTACAAATACAAATAGGCTAGTATTTCGCCTGATTATTTCTAGGCCAGAATTTTGACCTGAGGCGTGAAATAAGGCACTGGAAATAGACATCTTGCGACCAATATTTTTACTTTTGCCTTCTTTTCTGACAGTTTCCTTTAAAACAAAGAAAATGCTGATAAAATACCGCATCCTAATATATATGGCAAAATATGTCCTTGCCTGAGGTGAATAGGCCGATTTGAAATGTTACAAATTTCAGTAAGCTGTTCAATTAAGTAAGCATCTCTCAGAGGTCCAGCTCCAAGTGATTGATCTTTTTTTGTAAACATAGGATATATATACAGTCATATTTATAAATATAGATATTATGATGTCTCTAAGTAAATGAGAAGTTCAGTTTGAACATTTAAATGGTGCCACAAAACTGAATGACAGCTCTCTGGAAGAAACTCCTTGGTGCTTGAGACACAGTACTTAATATCTATTGACCAGTTAAACATCAGAAGAGATTGGTCTCTAATGACTTTTTTGGAATAAAATTAAAAATGCTAGGGCAGCCAGTAATCATTTGTTTTGTATTGTGGCCGACATTATATTTTAACAGCAGAGGTAAGCCCTGTAGGCTGGTGCAGTGCCTGTTTTTTGTTTTAATGTGCACATCTCCATTTCTCTCTATTTTCTGCCCATTTTAGTGGGTAATGTAGCTCTGTTAGGGCTGCTCTCAGGTTTTCCAGTGGAGCACAAGAATGAATGTACATGGTTATTTTCAGGTGTGGTTCCAGAACCGGAGAGCCAAGTGGAGGAGACAGGAGAAGCTGGAGGTGAGCTCCATGAAGCTGCAGGACTCGCCCGTGCTCACCTTCAACCGCTCGCCGCAGCAGTCCTTCAACGGCAACCTGCCGCTGGAGCCGTGGCTGAGCCCCCCCATGTCGACCTCCACCTCCCTGCAGTCCCTCCCGGGCTTCATCAGCCCACCCCAGGGGCTCTCCAGCAGCTACACCCCCCCGCCCTTCCTCAACTCCCCCCCCATCGGACACAGTCTGCCGCACATAGGCACCATGTGCCCGCCGCCCCCTTACCAGTGCACGAGCTTCATGGACAAGTTTTCCCTGGAGGAGTCGGACCCCCGGAACTCCAGCATTGCGTCTCTGAGGATGAAAGCCAAGGAGCACATCCAGTCCATCGGGAAGACGTGGTAGAGCAGCCAGCCGTTATCACCCTGGTAAACCAGCACAAGGGGTGCAGTGGCAGCTTTGAACTGATTCCTCCCCAAAGAGACTTATTTTTTAAGGCGTTTGCTTTTTACTCATTTAGATTTTTTTTCCTCGTTGGTCTGTGGAGGACATTTACTTGTGGACAAAGGATTTGTTTTTAAAAGTTGATATTTATATGAGAGTTTTATCGTTAACTTCAGTGATGAAGTTGTCTTTTTTCATGTTGCTGGTTTGCCAACATAATTTCGCTGCTATTATGGGTGGTCTTCAGTAAAAGCTTTCTTATTAAAGAGGAACGTTTTTTTAAGGAAAAAATTAACATATGAAAATTTAGTGTGTATAAATCCTGCACCTGCCTGGCTGTTCTCTTGCTCTACATTAGGCATTTACAACAGTACATTGTTATTTTGTCATCAGTCTTATTTTCATATAACTATTGTAAGAGCAACATTTTAGTTTGATTAAATCATTTGTTTATTCATTCATGTCCACTCAATACTCACTTCCTTATTTCATAAGGCTTTCTTGTAATCAGTTGTCATATCATGACAGGTGGGTTTTGTAAGTGTACATTACCAGAAGACCATTAAACACATCTATCAAACGCTCACGTGTATTTTGGCTTAAGTTCACAATTCATGTATATTTTATTACGATCAAGAACAAGGTAATTTTGAATGCAAAGCCAATGAAAATGAACCCACGAATGTACCTCCAAGTTGAATTTGAAATGGAAATCTACCAATATATTTATTGAAATTTTTACATCTTGCTTCTAAGTCAGTATAGTTATCTTCTTTAATTGTCTTAATCAACCTCTCCAAACTGAAGTACATTGTGACATAGTGACAAATAGCCACAACCTGGTGCTGTAAGTATGCTCTATTATGTCTGTGGATGGGTGATTTTTTCCTCATTTTAAATGATTAAGTTCTGGGATTCAAAATTTTGCAGGTTGCACAAGTTGTAAGATAATTTTGCATTAACCCCAACTGCTTGTTTATAGAAATTTTAAACTTGGGCAAGTAGCATGGCCCGGTAGCATGAGAGCATTGGCTAAATATGAAATGGAAGTTAAAGAATTAAATATTTTTAGCTGCCTAGCTACCTAGCTAGTTATTTTTAGCTTCACTAGCCAGACTCAAGCGAATGGCAGTAGGTTACCTTGCTATCATTATGTATGGGTTGTCAACAGTAAGGATATGATTCCATTACATTTTAGTTTTCCTCACTTATTTTCCAATATCTCACATTCTTTAATTGGTGCATTTGAGTGCACAGTCCTTTGCAGTGAATTTGTACCATCTGCTCTGCTAGTAGTACACCTCCATGAAACACACATTTGGGTAGACAACAAACTATGTATGTAACGTCTAGTTACTATCCCTTACCACCCATGTAATGTGGTTTATACACCTATAATAAAATCATCATTTTTTTGATCATTTTTACTTAAAAATCTTTACTTAAAAATCATTTTCAGAAATTGATTCTAATGTTTAATTTTAGTAGGTAGCCATGGTATAAACAGCATAAACCACTTGGCTTTGCTTTGGTCTGCATCACCATTCCTAGGCTTGTTTATAAATGTCTTGAGAATGTGCGGGTTAGTGTAATTTATTCCTTACATGCACACATACACACACAGATTTGACTGTGCTTGGACATTGCCCAAAATTGAACATGAACCTATGCTGGCTGGTCATGGTTAAATCTTCTCTATTAAAATTGTACTTTCTTGTCCTTGTCTTAATTCTGCTGAAAAGTTCAACTTGTGTGCTTTGGGGTGGATAGCATCTCTTCTTGATAACTGAAACCCAACAAGCTAGCAAAATACACATCTTGAAAATATAGGAGAGGTATGAAGAGATATATCCATTGTACTGTTATATTTCAACCTGATGATTCTGTCTCATCCTTCAACACATTCATTATTCGAAAGTATGTGTGTATGCCCATATTTTATTCCTCTATATATATCACTACCTTAAATACTTATTTTTAAAATTTTGCTGCAGTCATATGCTAATCTGATGGGTTTTTTCATACTGGCTGTATGGAAACTCTCTTTGCCATTTATTCAGATCTAAACTGTCAGCCAATGCTGTGGTGAGTCCCATTTGGTTGATTTGCACACTTTACACTGGCAACTGAGACACTTATGTAAAGAATAGAAAATTACTCATTGTTCTGGCTAACTGTTTTACACCTGGTAAGGCTGAGTGCAGTGTGTTTCTTCCTCCCTTCTTTTCCAAAGAGCAGAAAGCCTCAGCTGCCTCAGGATCGACCAGCCCACCCCTTACCTTCTTCACAAAAGAGTGGGAGGAAGCCCTGGCACATCAGGACAACAGTCTTTTCTGCGCAAGCCTAGGGTACATACAACAGATAGGATGACACCTTCATAGCAGGGAGACACAAGAACCCTCCCCCTGCTGTAAGCGCCCCATCACCTGTCAATCAATGGCAACATTAGTATTTTGTTCCGAGTTAACCAATGAGAAGGGATTTGGGATTAATTCCATAGAAATCTATTTCTCATGCTAGGTACTTACAACAACTTTGACCAAATTTGTCAACCCTAAAACATAGCAAGAATTCTCAGGTCAAGTCAGTGACAGTTATGATAGTTCAAGTTCAAGAATTTATGATAATTCTACATTTAGAGTTTCAGCCTTGTGAGATACTCACTCTTTAAAAAGAGGCTTTCTCTGTAAAAATGAAGAGTAAGCCTTTGATGGTTCTTTAAAGTCGAGGCAGCTCTGTTTTCGGGGAAGTTTAAGTCCAAGGCTAAACTTAATACTCTCCTGCCTGAGATAGTTGCAGTGGGAAATCTTAGGCTAAAGGCTTGTGAAGGTCCATTTCAGTGTCTTGAAAAACATATGAAATACTATCACAAAGGTCATACAGTAGATGACCAAGCCTGGCAGATCACAAGACCACCCCAAGACTCAGATCACATGACCCGAGACTCCTTGCTGGGTAAATAACAGTCAGTAGGAGGACAACGGGGAAACTTGAATATGGAAACAGTATGATTAGATATAAATATGTGTGTGTAACTACTGTCAGTAACAGATTTTGAGACTTATTTATCCTTTATCTTATCAGGAAGTCCTATTGATATTTAAAATCTCCTCTCAATACATTTTAAGACAGATCTGACTGCATACCAGAGGTAGCATACATTCTGTCTTAATATGTCGAAAAAGTAAACAAAAAATATTCGAATTTAAGTATATCAATAATCAAATAGCACTGGACACATAAAGACAGTGACTAGAGTCCAATACACATTCAAATAGCAAACATAAATATAAAATAGTATAATAACTATACAAACTGAATAGTAAAATTGGCTGATGTTAAGACAAGACAAACAAACATTCAGTAAAAGGAACACTCATAAAGTTCTGACCACATAACATGACATTACCAGGGCTGACACCCTTTTACAATATATTCCATGATCTTGGAGCAGAGTAGCTAAGAGCTTTTCTTTACATAGAGTAAGTAATTGTGATCATAATACAAATACATTCAGCATTTATTTTGTTGATGTCGCTGACTGATCCAGCATGTATAACTTGCTTGTCAAAAGAGTATTCACCATATGTCAGACAGACAGTATTTGTTCCATTATATATCCATTTAACTGCTATACTTCACCAAAGTTCACTGGGTTAATACAATACAATAATTTACAAGGGGGAATTTGGTGTGAAGCAACAGATATATAGTTCTGATTGTATTAGCTGCCTACCCAGCTATCTTCAATGTGAAAATATCCTCTGTGACAGGTATAAAGTTGTACTCGACCATTAGCTGTAACTGTACAGCTAGATAGATTTTCCCCATTGTGAATGTATGTTGTTGTTCCTTTCTTTGAAGAAAAAGACATCTTGGATAAGGCTTTTTCCAAACAATAAATAGCAGCATTATGGATGACAATGGAATAAGCTTACTACTGGGTATTATAGTTAATTTCAAAACACATTTAAATTATATGATCTTATTTTTTTCAAATGAAAGAGAGAATAGTAGAGAGAATAATAAAAAAAAAAAATAATGCCAGACCAATCCAGAAATCAGCTGCATTTCCACCTTTAATTCTTGTAACTGAAATTTTCCACCAACTGGACCTGGGATTGATTTCATCACACATAACCGGATGGTTTGCCTCAATTTCCAGCACTACACCTTGTTACACCAGTCATGCATGTGAATAGCAATGCAGTTCCTGTCTGAGATTGGGAGATGACATTTGGCATTGGGTCCCTTCGGTTACAGCTTAAATGTATTGCATAACCAGAAGCTATCACCTTCATAAGATCTGAGAAAGACAGAATCGTGTACATAAAAATGTTATACATGAAAAATGCTTTATCAAGCTCTTTTATATTGACCATGGAGTAACAGGTCTCCTGCATTCAAAACTTTGCACACTGTCAATTGTACTATAGTGGCCCCTGTCTTCAGGACACTGTATTACACCATTCTGTTTCGAAGGGTGAAAATCACACCCTTTAAAAATGGTTGTAAAATTGATAGTGAAGTTATATTCAACTTACAAACGCATGATAGGAACTGAATTAATCTTTTATAATTATCAGATTCCCTCATCAGATTTGTTCCTTTTTGGTATTATATTGTTAAACATGAAGTGAAATGGGGTACTTGTGATTGATAGTACAAAAATAAACTTTCCTGAGATTATATGAAGAAGATGAACTTCATTAAAATTACACTATTCCACTGAACATGTCTCATTCTCAGATGCCCTGGATCTAATTAATGTGCTTGTTGCAGGTAAATTTAATGGCAGAGAAAGCTTCCTCAGCCAAAATTTGTGGACTGTTTGACAAAGATACACTTTTCATTCTGGTTTTACAGTTTACATCACTAGTGTTTATCCTCTTAAACATGTGCCTTATGCTACTAGCCCCAATAAATCATATATACATGTACAAATGCTAAAAATCCATCATAACAGTTAGAGTCTTTGTCAGAAGATAAGTAGTTCTCTGATACTTTTTTAAATGAAGAAAGTGAGTCAACAAAAGTTGCATAACAACCAAGAACTGTTTTGCATCATATCATCACATGTTATACTGCCTTTTGTAATATTACAACAAATCATAGCAGTAATGCTGGTGAGAAAAGCGTTGATTGATCATGCTTGCTATGCTAGCTTGCTAGCCATATTCTGGCCATGTTTTGATCAACACTGAATGTGTTTTTAATGTGGTCGCCCAGCAAAAATATGGCACTAATATCTGTGGTGACTTCAACAAAGAAAATTTGTGTTCACAAGTTTATCTTCCTGACAGTTGCCTATTGCTCAGTTAGACCACAAAAAAGTTGTGAGGCCATATTCATAATGATTCTGACAGAAAACCTAAGAATGAACATAATCCTAGATTTAATTAAAGATTTATACAGCCTAAGTAAAACTGATAGAGAATAATGATATTGCTAAGATAAATAAATCAATATCAGATATGTTTTTCACAGTTATTTCTGAAGTCAGTCAATAATTCTAAAATCAAGATGGGCAAAGTTCCAAGCCAAAGCACAACATATTATGTGATGTGCCAGTTCCACCACTGGATGTCAGTATTTTCTGCAGTTAAAAAACCTTCATTGTAAGTGACATGTTCCGTATTTATTTTGAAAATTTGTTTTGGAAATGTATTTACAAAAGAGGATATTTTGCCTCTTCATGAGAAAATAGAATTAGTTTTTCAGTTTTGTAATGAGGCCACATATGTTAGCACTAATCAGTCTGTGTGTTGTCCTAATTACGTGAGACTGGGAGGATTCATTGTGCTCAAATGATTTTTTCTTTTCAAATGTTTTTCTATTGTGCAGTACTCTTCCACAGGGATTCAAAAATATTTTGTTAATGGCAGTATTTAATCAAAATATTTAATTGCAACATTTTTATTGTTGACACCTTAAGACACCACCAATTTGGTAAATATACTGTAATATTCAGAGATATTCTGTTATAGGTAGTTATTTTGATTGAACATGGCAAGACATGCTTTCTGTTTCTTTCCCTTAACATTTTTGCAACATAGTAAACTAGTTGTGTTTTATAATGAGGTGCAATAAAAATAAATTGAATACAGCAACAAAGTAGATATTATCCATATTATCCATCATCTATTTTCCTAATGCATTGCTAGTGATGCTTACATTTTTATAACAGGAAACAGGCAAGAAAAGCAAACCCTTTTGGTGGGAAATTCTACATGCCTCTGAAGGAGAACATGTCATCAAAACAACTAATATTTTATTAATGTGTGTTGTATTGACTGTTAACTGTTTGTGTAAATGTGTTTGGCATCCTCTGGTTAACAATTTACCATCTTCTCAGGTAACAGAGCTCATTTTGTCAGATTTACTCAAAACCGATTCATTGCCATTGTCTAAATGTAGTGATGTGTGAATTGCCTGTCTCGTGACCAGCTATTGGTTAGCAAGTCTCACCTGTCAGGCTCATTGAATACAGGTGTGTGGCTGGACAGGCATTGCACTTTTTTTAAAGATATTCGGTGTACCTGTGCTCAGGTCTAGTTATGGCCTATTGTTTGTTATCATTAAATAAATAATTAGATTTTTGGTACTTTTGCTCTGCCTGTTTGTTTAATGTGGCATCAACCGACACCATTACAATGTCGGTCTCACCCATGGCAACTGGATGGCAGCTTTTGTAGTTCTTAGATCATCACTTTTGGTAAAGAAATCTCTTGGCTCATACTGGACTGTTCAAAAATGCCCATGTTGTATTTATTTAGTATAGCCTCTAGATGTGTGCAGGGTGCAGGAGCAGGTTATATTTGCTTTGTTTGCACTGGCGCTATCTTGCTTCTTCTAAATTCTCTGTTATCTAAACAGATTACAGTAGTGTCTGGTAGAAATTCTAGACTGTGCAGTGCAGCAAACCCCATTCAGGGCCCTTAGGCTCCATCCTGCCTCAGGAGGGGAAAGAACCAGGAGCAGAACATGGTGAACTTTCTGTTTTCCCAACAAGGCAGATTGTACCTTTCTGAAGAAGCCAGGTGCCATGGCAGGGGACCTGGAGTCTCTAGCTTTCAGATTGTGAATGGGGCCCAAGGGCGCTCTGTGCTGACCCTCCATTTTGCGAAATGAAAGGAGGCAAAATAAGACACCACCACTTCGCTCTCAGTCCCAATGGGCAGGGATGTGGAAATTGCAGTCAGCACCTCACAAGAGGTAGCTGGCTTTCAACCCATAGGCCAGAGAGTAGCCCAAGCCTTTCTGAGCTTTGCTGTGTAGCTTTTCCTTGACGTCTCCATGGGACAGGGTAATGTCTGCCAATTTCTACTCAATCTGGCTCCCAGTGGAAGGGGGCTACATCTGGAATAATGCAGGGATGTGCAATTGGCCCTGGTTCTTCCTGGATCATCTTGACATGTTCAGGGCTCTAAGTCCAAATATATTGACAGGAGCTATTGGAAGTTTCATCGGGGTCAAAAGTATGTCCTCGTTGATCAGATGGATGCTAGGGCCTATTCCACAGTTAGCTGGACCAGCTGAAATGCCTGTATCAGCTCAGGAAAGGAGTAAGATGAATAGAGGAGTGGGACTGCATGCATAGAGGAGACTTCATGATCTTTTCCTGACAGAGTGCAAGTAACACTGAAGTATTAGCAAAGCAAACCCCATGTGTAAGAGACCACATTAGACCACATTAGACCACATTTTTCTGGAGGCAGTTGTCAATCATCCGACACTGATTATTTAGACCGACTGCCTCCTCACTACCTGTGAGAGTATTACAGGAGACATCTACAAAAACAATGGAGCCATTCACAGGGGGATGGGAATAAGCCTAAGCCTGTTTTGAAGCTTTAACCACTTGACAGTAATCTGCATTTGTTGTCAGGGCTAGTGGACAGTCGGGATGGGACCTCTGACCAGATATAGAACATGCATGGTCAAGGAGCAGGGGGGCCTCCAATCAACAATCAACAAGTCTGAAGCTCAAAACCTAAGAGGGGCCCCTCCCCATAGACAGTTCTGACTCTGGTATACGCGCAAGCTAACTTGCTTCTAACCAATGTGTTAGAGACAGCATGACTTCCTGAGTTGTGGGCGGGGTCATTGAGGACTGCTGAGTGATTGACTGCTACATGAGCAGGTCAGTTTGCCTGAGCAACCGGACAGAGATAGTATGACAAAAAGCAAGTTTTTGTCTCTTGAGGAGGATCTGCTTAGAGCTTGCAGTTTGAAAACCTAACTTGTTGGCTTTCAAGCCAGCTACTAAACTACAGACACACAGTAGAGCAATGTGAGTGAGAGTATGATTCAGTCTGAATTTCCAACTGGGGGTCTTGTCACTGTCCATCAACTGCCAGTTAACACAGCCTGCAGCAATGATGTCCTGCTGGTACAAGGTAGATGAAGGCAGCCTCCACTGTACCCACCTGTCATTATTTGCCATATGGGAGCTTGTAGTAGCAATCAACAGAGCAATGAGCTCCAAACATTTCCAACACTCAACACAGATGAGTTTGAGAAAAGAACCACTGCAGTGTGATGTGAAGTGGACAAGAAAAAACAATTCAATTCTACTTTTTTCACATTTTTTATTATTAGTCTTTAATTTAACAAAAACTCAATTTCAAATATATAAAGGCAAATATATAGTTAAGCAGATAAGTGAAAAAGCAGTACAACAAACCATGCCAGTTTGTCACTGTAGACAAAAGAGGGAGGGAGAGAGGGAGAGAGTAAGAGGTCTGCCACTGTGGCATTGTTGCTATGGGGAGGGGGTTGGGCACCTGATAATAAGGTGACAGAACAACATGCTACCAGACCTTGTATGAAGAGCATAGCTGCAGTGAAATTGTTCAGATAAATGCCTCTGACTGCCAAATATCTCTGATGGGAACAGCGCTTGAGTCCATTAAACATTCTGCTAACTGGCTAGATTGTGACAGCGTTTTTGGTCATGCATATTGTAGCTAACAAGAAGCAGAGAAAATGTGAGCTGGGTGTCAGACTCGGTGTGAAAGGCCAGCTGTCTGCCCTATTGCCTTCCCAGAAGATGAAAACAGCCCGTGGTGTAGCCTCCTGTAGGGAAAGGAGCCAGTGACTGACCTGTCCACTTTCTGCCAGAGAGTGAATACTGCCTGAGGCAAGAAAAGGGCCCTGAGGGATGTACTGTTTTTTTCCTATAAGAGAGAAGCTATCTACTTCTTAGCATATGTATTTTAAAAAATTCTTAAAACAAATGATTAAAGCGTTGTCCTGGGGGATGCAAAAGTTTACGCCTCACCAGTGAAACCCAGGTGATTTGTTGTGTGTTCAGAGTCCTTTCAAAGGCATGTGATGGCGTTGCACATTTGCACACAGATATATGTTAGCTTGACTTACAGAAGAAAAATTTCCATCTAATTTTGCTGAAGCAGTAACACTGAATTTTTCTGTATAGCCCAGTGGCTGTTTCTCTACAAGACAGAGCTCACAGGTCATGAAAAAATGACATCCTTTTGAGGCTACTCATTTATAAAACACTATGATCACTGTAATATATTAACTGTTTTGTTGAGTTTTTGACCTAGTTTCATATTTACTGTGAACATGTGCTCAATAATGATGGTACATTTTATGTACAAGATGTCTCTCTTTTATGAGGTGGAGGCTGGAAGGGTGGTTAGGGGTTGGACCTGTAAATACTATACATTTTACAAGTTAACCACTTACACTGAGTAGAAAACCTTTCCCTCCCTCCTAGCTTGTCCAACTGTATTTTACACAGTAATACAGTAATTTAAAACTAAAGCAGTAATCTGTCCTTGAAATGAAGGCCCTCTGATCCATAGTGCGCTTATTCCAACAGTTTTCAGATTTATTGTACATGTTTAATATAAGCTGGATTTAAAACAGGATGTAAAATGATGGCAGGTAATGAAAGAACAAGTACTGTGTGTATCAAAATGTAGAAATGTGACCTACTAGTGTGATATGTGGGGACCTGTTTCGGAATTCTACTCACAAAAATAAAACATACGAGTAGTTAAAACATAAATACACAGAAGTGTAACGGCCGAAGTATGATGCATTTGGTTACTTGTAGATATTATATTTGAGTAAAATGCTTCAAAAGTGTAAAGAGTCTCTTAGACATGTTGTTAACAGGAACCCTGGCTTCAGCTGGAGTTGCTGTCCTTCATGCCCAAAGCCTCTGCCAGGAAGCCTGTCACCTACAGAGAAGAACAATGGAGAAAGCATTGAAACAGAAGCACATCTGACAACTGCTGAAGTCAACAATGGTTCACCTAATACAGATTTTAACTGCCAGGATTGATTCCTACTCCTTCCACCTGACTGAAAACACAGCTGGTTCCATTGTGGTGCTAATACTAATGTAAAACTATATGATCACCCTAACATTGGGACTTACTCCTTTCATTTTACAGTTTGGCCTTGGTCTCTGATCTATAAAATGAAATGAAAACGAGATGTGAAATCATTAGCTATTTCACAGATCTCACTCACTGGCATGGATGTTTTTAAGCATTCTGACAGCATCTCTCCTGAGCAAACTGATACAAAAACGTACACGCAGGATTGTTCCTGACAAAAATGGCAATACTTTTTGCAGTACATTATTTTGAACGGTCTTCTTCCATTTTGGCGAGTATTGACTATGAATTTGCATAAAGATAAAGTAATTATCCTACAACTGCAGATGCATGAGGCTTCACACATAGTCTGCACTTAATCACAGAAGGCAGAACATTCCTAAACTGAACTGCATTTACTGTGTGGTTAATAGATACTGTTGGATGATAAATGCACTAAAAGATGGGTTTGTGGTACTGCCAATGTTTAGTAAAAAGGGGTCTTAATCCACTTTTTCCACTTCAGAAAATATTTTCTGAAATGAGTAACCATTTGAGTCTGTCAGCCATTATGTATTATTCATCCTTTCTTGATTGCTACAGAAATGAGTAGTGAACATTTAGTTGATCCTGAAAAGCACTTATCACTTGACTGTAATTAAATCCTGCCTGCTGATATCATTAAGGCTGACCAGTAGAGCAGTAGCTTCTAAAAGTGTGGGAAAAGACAGCTGGACATTGATGTGCCAACCCTGTACTTTGGAAAGACCTCAGTGTGAGAATATTGTGGTGTGTCTGTAAAGTAACATGTACGATTACACAAGCACACATTCAGACATACATTTCTGATGAACAGTGCCAGCTTTCCAACTCTGCTCTGCACTGAGAGCTTCAATAAATGGGGCTTCTACTCAGGGAAGCAAACAAAGCAATCAATAGGCTCCTGTGCACTGACCTCCCTCAGGCTCCTGTCCGTCTGATGTTCCTCCAGCTCCTTCTTGCTGTTCAGAACTGCTGCTCTGCCCGCTGTTGCCTGGTTCTGGCTCTCCAGTCCCACCAGGACCCTGATGAGGTTTCTGACTAATTTGGATGGCTGCAAGTGTCTGTCCAGATGGTTGCCCCCCTCTGGAGCCGGTAGAAACGGGTGACTGGTTCTGTCACTTTCTCCCGATCCGAAAAGACTATCAGTGCTCTTCTTCCCCATGAGATGTCCTACGGAAAATGAACATTAGCACAATAGAGCAAAAGCAGAATGTTGTATAACCCTATGCCAACAGCAAATACCACAAAGACAGTTCTACATACAAAGTCTACTCACTACATCACTGGGCTTGATATACCAGTTTGCCACAAGCAAACTGATGTGCCCTTGAGCTAAGAACTTGCCTCAGTAAATGTTCAGGTATATAAATCGATAGCATACAAAACTGTAAGCTATGCAAGTTGTTCTGGATGAGACTGTCTGCTAAGCAACTGAAATGTCAATGTAGATAATGATAATCTTTTTGACATTTCTCATTTTGTCACTCAAAATAATGACCTCTTGCATCAGTTATTACTACAGCTAAAGAATGCAGCCGGATTCAGGACCAAGGAAGAGCCATATGTATAGTTTGTGTGTTTATGCGAGAGGTCTTGCTTGCTCTCTCTGCTGCCTTTTCCACTGGAAAGTGTGGCAGTCACAGCTGGAAAAAAAGACCTGCTACTGCCGTTCAGTCACGGCAATTATTCTCTTCCAGAACCAGGGTAAGATTTTCCATCAAAATTATTGTATTAGCACAGGTCACCTGGAAATATGTTTTGAATAGGACTGCATATGGTTAGAAGTAACATTTCTTGTTGTTTTCTGGTTCATGAACACGTCTTACCCTAATGAAATATTCTCTTAACAAGAGAATAAGAAACCGCATTAAGAAACAGCAAATACAAATGTGGTGACTACCAGAATTAGGTAAAGGGTGTTATAGTTGCATTTATTTTCCTCTGATATGAGAGAGGATGACTTGGTTTTAAACCGGAGTCTTATCTCTGCGTGAAAATCAATATGAAGAAAGAATACTTTGTCTCCAGGGTCTGCTTCATAAATTTTCTGGTTTTCACGGTCCTGGCATCGCAGTTTCTATGACGACTTTTTGTCTGTGGTGCGAGGAAAACACCTTGCCAAATGGTGGATCAATTTATTACCCCGTGATTGTCAACAAAAAGTTTGTCTTATGTGTGTGCTTCCACTTTTTTTTCTGTAAAGCGTTCCATGTGTTTTAAATCAAACGTATAACCCTGGGGGAGATTTAAACAACAGTGTTTGATTTTACGACAGAATAAAATCATTGTTCATTTTGTTTCCAAATGCATTACCATATACGCTGCATTTGCAGGTGCATCACGTGCTCGGTTCGGGTCGAAGCGGGTTGTGTTCAGCGAACGTGGTAATATATTATTCAGAAGTCCGCAAATTACGCTCTTACGTTACACAAGCGAAGATTGCTTTCACGAAAATGTCTGTGGTGAACATTCACAAATGGTTTCAGCACAGAGAAAAATTAACTTGTACTCTATGTGCGTAACTGCAGTAGCTCGCTATCCGCAGGATACTATTTCCAAACTTTTAGCCTGGTTCCCATATATACAAACACTAGTCTGACTTTACAACTTCAATGAGATAAGTTAAACCAAAATTTTACTTACAAAAAAGAAGTCATGCAATGCAGTTATTCGCTGTTAGCCATTAGCTATGTTTGAAACGAGCATTCAACCATTCGGCAATTCAAACCACTTATCAGCTACATTCACCCTCTGACTCAAAATTTCTCATGCATTTAAAAACAGCTAATTGTTTAAATTACTGTCCATGCGGCGACTGCACACTGTTGCAACTTAAACGCATTTCATTGTGCCAAACGTTTTTTTCTCTTGGCCATCCAAACTTCTACGACTAGTTTACTTACTGCAGGTAGGTATGTAAGTAAGTTAATAATAATAATAATAATAATAATAATAATAATAATAATAATAATAATGAACCTTACCTACTGCCCAGTGATTGCCTCGGGGATATATTTTGCCAGGAGGTGCAGCATTATCAGATGTGGCTAATTGCACCTTACAGACGACAAAAAATAACACCGTCAAAACCAAAAGAGTAGGTCTGTACCTCCACGCAAGAAACTCTGCGCCCATTGTACCACAGAGAAGTACTACTGAAATGCGATTGTACAGTCCGTATCCGTTTCCAGGTTTTTATCTGTCCTGTCGAAGGTTCACTCACTACCGATGCACATCCATTGCCACTCAATTTATAAGAAATCGTGACGAAACATTAAAAGTAACCTTACAATCCTGACGCGAGTATTAGGTTTGTTTACTCAGTTCCCGCGCCAGTGTCAGAGTGATATCCTGCTAGGAGGTGACACGCTGAAAGTTAAATGCCCTCTTCAAAGCTTTTACGTCAGAGGCCTTTCAGAAACATAGCATGTTTCTTAAATGCAAAAATCAAAGTGACAGATCAAGAAAAAACAGCCATTATCTTGCTCTCTGGGCATTGTGCACTTGTAGAATACATCAGAGGGAGGTGTCAGCGTTATTTCATTAACAGTGACGGGTTCTTTTTCTAGAGGCAGTTTATAGCCAAAATGTTAACAGTTGGTTAATTGATACTCCTCTAAGCACTTGATGATGTCTTGATTGTTACACTTCATCACAATATTTGATGACCAAGGAAATGTGCCGAAGATCCTTCTGTCACCTGGTCAAATAAATGAACTGTGTAAGAATCTGGATGGCAATGCAAAATCTGAAAAAGAGCATTTATGTTATTTAACATTACTACTGTCCTTAGACAAATCTCTCTGAAGTTAGGCATGTCAGGAGGTTAGGAGAGGACAAGGGGTTTACAGTAATAAGCTCGTGCTTAAGATGGGATGGGCATAGGTAAATGATAATTTCATGAATGTCCTGTCCTTGTTGTATTTGATTTGTATTACGTATACCATACCTTTTCAAACTGCAACACCATAAGAAGTAGAAAATGGTCACTCTCCATTCTCCAAACACTGGCTTGCTGACACACTGCTTTAAAATGTAAGTCACATGCTCGTTCATGGAAATAAGTAATTGCCTGGTCATGGTGTATATTAGATGCTTATTTTTGGATGCGAAATGTCTGTACTTCCCACCTACCCTTACCTGCACTACTTTTGGCAACTAAAAATACTTAAAAATGCAGTTAGTAAAACATTTTTTGCATGTCATGATACACATATTCTTAATACATACAATGGCATTTGGCAGAAAAATTACATAACATTACATTACATACATTTAGCAGATGCTCTTATCCAGAGCGACTCCCAGCATAATAGA
The DNA here is from genome assembly GCA_019176425.1 of Megalops atlanticus. NCBI lineage: Eukaryota > Metazoa > Chordata > Actinopteri > Elopiformes > Megalopidae > Megalops > Megalops atlanticus. The sequence goes on along the minus strand of CM032880.1, from coordinate 30,049,067 downwards.
ACATAAAGGTACCCATTCAAGTTAAATTAGCAACAGTTTCAGACCAGACTAACAAAATACTCCCAGACCAGTGTGAGAATAATACTGTTCAAGCCCAACCCTAAATTAATTCACTGATCATCAGATGATTTTTACTGGTATAATTCAGTGTGTATTTTTTAAAGGAAAAGACAATGTATACATATTTAAAATTTTGATGAAATGGTTTTGGCTTCCATTTTGATAAATTGTTTGATGACTGACCATGATGCACTTGAGTGATTTTGATTGCTGAATAAGCATTGGATCACCTCATTTGACAGGTAGTAAGACCAAGATGATGTAGTGATTTTATTATCTGAATGTCATAGCTTGTGATTATCAGGTAGGCAATAGAAAGGGCCCACCCAGTATGGTGCATATGGAATCCATGGTATAACAGTGGCATTTTCCTCTTAAAAGGAAGCCACTGGTACATGAACAGCGCAAGTCTTGCATTGGCCTGCTGGAATGCTGTCATGTCGAGGTGAGCCCACAGGAACACTTGAGTAAGGTCCCCGGTTTTCATCAGTGAGGCTCCCATACAGTCAGGTTGACATCAAGCACGACAAGCAAAGCTCTGTGGCGACATGACAGTCCTGTCCAGATCATTCACCTTTAGACCTCTCACTTCCATCTCATTACCAATTAGACTGTTGTATAAAGCTTGATTGTTCTGCACGTGTGAAGCACACTTGCTGGCATCTATTGGGGTGGTCTACACAAAGCTTTCATCACCACAGAGAATTTGGTTCATCTGTGAGTCTGCCTGAAACAGAAAAAGAAAACTATAGTTCACAGGCTTAGTTTTAACATGTATTGCCATCTATGAAACTAATCCTGAACTAAAGAATAATTAAGATCTCAGTTTAACTGCACATGTAAGATTTCTTCTTGAAGTACCTCCTGTTTTCCCACTAGGGCAATTTCTGATTGTCACCTCTTAGGCATTTAATGAAGTACAGTATATTTTTCCTCAATTCCTTGTTCTGGGTGAGATCGCACACCTGTTATTTTTTTCCTCTCATATCTGTATTG
>CM032880.1:28835511-28843011 GCA_019176425.1 Megalops atlanticus | reverse complement strand
TGAGAACCAAGACCTCCTACAGGACAGGGAAACGGATTCATGCTAACACTAGCAACCCAGCTCACCTTCGATAGCTCAGTTGGTAGAGCGGAGGACTGTAGAGGTCTACGAAGTCATCCTTAGGTCGCTGGTTCAAATCCGGCTCAAAGGAAAAGCAAAGCTTCTTTTTGAAATACATGCAACTCAAGCAAGAGATTAAAACCATGGAAAAGATTTGTCATGAACGGCATTTTACGCTTCAAGTTTGCCTTTGTTAAGTCAGCAGAATGCAGAACATACATGCTCACCCGTTGGCTGGATTGAATGACAAAAAGCTGCCCTCTCTGAGGATCGAACTCAGGACCTTCAGATTATGAGACTGACGCGCTGCCTACTGCGCTAAGAAGGCTAGAACAGCAAAGCTGTTTGGAGGGTGTTCAACGTGTGGCGAAACACTAACAAAAGCCAATAATCAAACATGCTTTTACGAGTATGTGCAAATCAGCAAATTATGCTCATGCAATAAATTACTCCCTGACGATCTTGCTTCATGTGTCCTCAACCTCCCTGAAGTTTCATACCAAAACGACAAGCCACTTCCAATCCAAGTCTTTGCTCACAAACTATCGGGGAAGATTGGTTGTCATGGAAAAGTCCTTTTTCAAAAGTGCAATAATCCACGTTAAAGAACCAAGACCTCCTACAGGATAGGGAAACGGATTCATGCTAACACTAGCAACCCAGCTCACCTTCGATAGCTCAGTTGGTAGAGCGGAGGACTGTAGAGGTCTCACGAAGTCATCCTTAGGTCGCTGGTTCAAATCCGGCTCAAGGAAAAGCAAAGCTTCTTTTTGAAATACATGCAACTCAAGCATGAGATTAAAACCATGGAAAAGATTTGTCATGAACGGCATTTTACGCTTCAAGTTTGCCTTTGTTAGGTCAGCAGAATGCAGAACATACATGCTCACCCGTTGGCTGGATTGAATGACAAAAGCTGCCCTCTCTGAGGATCGAACTCAGGACCTTCAGATTATGAGACTGACGCGCTGCCTACTGCGCTAAGAAGGCTAGAACAGCAAAGCTGTTTGGAGGGTGTTCAACGTGTGGCGAAACACTAACAAAAGCCAATAATCAAACATGCTTTTACGAGTATGTGCAAATCAGCAAATTATGCTCATGCAATAAATTACTCCCTGACGCATCTTGCTTCATGTGTCCTCAACCTCCTGAAGTTTCATACCAAAACGACAAACCACTTCCAATCCAAGGCTTTGCTCACAAACTATCGGGAAAGATTGGTTGTCATGGAAAAGTCCTTTTTCAAAAGTGCAATAATCCACGTTGCGAGAACCAAGACCTCCTACAGGACAGGGAAACGGATTCATGCTAACACTTAGCAACCCAGCTCACCTTCGATAGCTCAGTTGGTAGAGCGGAGGACTGTAGAGGTCTACGAAGTCATCCTTAGGTCGCTGGTTCAAATCCGGCTCGAAGGAAAAGCAAAGCTTCTTTTTTTTTTTTATGCAACTCAAGCATGAGATTAAAACCATGGAAAAGATTTGTCATGAACGGCATTTTACGCTTCAAGTTTGCCTTTGTTAGGTCAGCAGAATGCAGAACATACATGCTCACCCGTTGGCTGGATTGAATGACAAAAAGCTGCCCTCTCTGAGGATCGAACTCAGGACCTTCAGATTATGAGACTGACGCGCTGCCTACTGCGCTAAGAAGGCTAGAACAGCAAAGCTGTTTGGAGGGTGTTCAACGTGTGGCGAAACACTAACAAAAGCCAATAATCAAACATGCTTTTGCGAGTATGTGCAAATCAGCAAATTATGCTCATGCAATAAATTACTCCCTGACGCATCTTGCTTCATGTGTCCTCAACCTCCCTGAAGTTTCATACCAAAACAACAAACCACTTCCAATCCAAGTCTTTGCTCACAAACTATCAGGAAAGATTGGTTGTCATGGAAAAGTCCTTTTTCAAAAGTGCAATAATCCATGTTGCGAGAACCAAGACCTCCTACAGGATAGGGAAACGGATTCATGCTAACACTAGCAACCCAGCTCCCCTTCGATAGCTCAGTTGGTAGAGCGGAGGACTGTAGAGGTCTACGAAGTCATCCTTAGGTCGCTGGTTCAAATCCGGCTCGAAGGAAAAGCAAAGCTTCTTTTTGAAATACATGCAACTCAAGCATGAGATTAAAACCATGGAAAAGATTTGTCATGAACGGCATTTTACGCTTCAAGTTTGCCTTTGTTAAGTCAGCAGAATGCAGAACATACATGCTCACCCGTTGGCTGGATTGAATGACAAAAAGCTGCCCTCTCTGAGGATCGAACTCAGGACCTTCAGATTATGAGACTGACGCGCTGCCTACTGCGCTAAGAAGGCTAGAACAGCAAAGCTGTTTGGAGGGTGTTCAACGTGTGGCGAAACACTAACAAAAGCCAATAATCAAACATGCTTTTACGAGTATGTGCAAATCAGCAAATTATGCTCATGCAATAAATTACTCCCTGACGATCTTGCTTCATGTGTCCTCAACCTCCTGAAGTTTCATACCAAAACAACAAACCACTTCCAATCCAAGTCTTTGCTCACAAACTATCGGGAAGATTGGTTGTCATGGAAAAGTCCTTTTCAAAAGTGCAATAATCCACGTTACGAGAACCAAGACCTCCTACAGGATAGGGAAACGGATTCATGCTAACACTAGCAACCCAGCTCACCTTCGATAGCTCAGTTGGTAGAGCGGAGGACTGTAGAGGTCTACGAAGTCATCCTTAGGTCGCTGGTTCAAATCCGGCTCAAAAGGAAAAGCAAAGCTTCTTTTTGAAATACATGCAACTCAAGCAAGAGATTAAAACCATGGAAAAGATTTGTCATGAACGGCATTTTACGCTTCAAGTTTGCCTTTGTTAGGTCAGCAGAATGCAGAACATACATGCTCACCCGTTGGCTGGATTGAATGACAAAAAGCTGCCCTCTCTGAGGATCGAACTCAGGACCTTCAGATTATGAGACTGACGCGCTGCCTACTGCGCTAAGAAGGCTAGAACAGCAAAGCTGTTTGGAGGGTGTTCAACGTGTGGCGAAACACTAACAAAAGCCAATAATCAAACATGCTTTTACGAGTATGTGCAAATCAGCAAATTATGCTCATGCAATAAATTACTCCCTGACGCATCTTGCTTCATGTGTCCTCAACCTCCTGAAGTTTCATACCAAAACAACAAACCACTTCCAATCCAAGTCTTTGCTCACAAACTATCGGGGAAGATTGGTTGTCATGGAAAAGTCCTTTTTCAAAAGTGCAATAATCCACGTTGCGAGAACCAAGACCTCCTACAGGACAGGGAAACGGATTCATGCTAACACTAGCAACCCAGCTCACCTTCGATAGCTCAGTTGGTAGAGCGGAGGACTGTAGAGGTCTACGAAGTCATCCTTAGGTCGCTGGTTCAAATCCGCTCAAAGGAAAAGCAAAGCTTCTTTTTTGAAATACATGCAACTCAAGCAAGAGATTAAAACCATGGAAAAGATTTTGTCATGAACGGCATTTTACGCCTCAAGTTTGCCTTTGTTAGGTCAGCAGAATGCAGAACATACATGCTCACCCGTTGGCTGGATTGAATGACAAAAAGCTGCCCTCTCTGAGGATCGAACTCAGGACCTTCAGATTATGAGACTGACGCGCTGCCTACTGCGCTAAGAAGGCTAGAACAGCAAAGCTGTTTGGAGGGTGTTCAACGTGTGGCGAAACACTAACAAAAGCCAATAATCAAACATGCTTTTACGAGTATGTGCAAATCAGCAAATTATGCTCATGCAATAAATTACTCCCTGACGCATCTTGCTTCATGTGTCCTCAACCTCCCTGAAGTTTCATACCAAAACAACAAACCACTTCCAATCCAAGTCTTTGCTCACAAACTATCGGGAAGATTGGTTGTCATGGAAAAGTCCTTTTCAAAAGTGCAATAATCCACGTTGCGAGAACCAAGACCTCCTACAGGATAGGGAAACGGATTCATGCTAACACTAGCAACCCAGCTCACCTTCGATAGCTCAGTTGGTAGAGCGGAGGACTGTAGAGGTCTCACGAAGTCATCCTTAGGTCGCTGGTTCAAATCCGGCTCGAAGGAAAAGCAAAGCTTCTTTTTGAAATACATGCAACTCAAGCAAGAGATTAAAACCATGGAAAAGATAAGATTTGTCATGAACGGCATTTTACGCTCAAGTTTGCCTTTGTTAGGTCAGCAGAATGCAGAACATACATGCTCACCCGTTGGCTGGATTGAATGACAAAAAGCTGCCCTCTCTGAGGATCGAACTCAGGACCTTCAGATTATGAGACTGACGCGCTGCCTACTGCGCTAAGAAGGCTAGAACAGCATAGCTGTTTGGAGGGTGTTCAACGTGTGGCGAAACACTAACAAAAGCCAATAATCAAACATGCTTTTGCGAGTATGTGCAAATCAGCAAATTATGCTCAAATGCAATAAATTACTCCCGACGCATCTTGCTTCATGTGTCCTCAACCTCCCTGAAGTTTCATACCAAAATAACAAACCTCTTCCAATCCAAGTCTTTGCTCACAAACTATCGGGGAAGATTGGTTGTCATGGAAAAGTCCTTTTTCAAAAGTGCAATAATCCACGTTGCGAGAACCAAGACCTCCTACAGGACAGGGAAACGGATTCATGCTAACACTAGCAACCCAGCTCACCTTCGATAGCTCAGTTGGTAGAGCGGAGGACTGTAGAGGTCTCACGAAGTCATCCTTAGGTCGCTGGTTCAAATCCGGCTCAAGGAAAAGCAAAGCTTCTTTTTTGAAATACATGCAACTCAAGCATGAGATTAAAACCATGGAAAAGATAAAATGTCATGAACGGCATTTTACGCTTCAAGTTTGCCTTTGTTAGGTCAGCAGAATGCAGAACATACATGCTCACCCGTTGGCTGGATTGAATGACAAAAAGCTGCCCTCTCTGAGGATCGAACTCAGGACCTTCAGATTATGAGACTGACGCGCTGCCTACTGCGCTAAGAAGGCTAGAACAGCACAGTTGTTTGGAGGGTGTTCAACGTGTGGCGAAACACTAACAAAAGCCAATAATCAAACATGCTTTTGCGAGTATGTGCAAATCAGCAAATTATGCTCATGCAATAAATTACTCCCTGACGCATCTTGCTTCATGTGTCCTCAACCTCCCTGAAGTTTCATACCAAAACAACAAACCTCTTCCAATCCAAGTCTTTGCTCACAAACTATCGGGGAAGATTGGTTGTCATGGAAAAGTCCTTTTTCAAAAGTGCAATAATCCACGTTGCGAGAACCAAGACCTCCTACAGGATAGGGAAACGGATTCATGCAAAAATTAGCAGCCCAGCTCCCCTTCGATAGCTCAGTTGGTAGAGCGGAGGACTGTAGAGGTCTACGAAGTCATCCTTAGGTCGCTGGTTCAAATCCGCTCGAAGGAAAAGCAAAGCTTCTTTTTGAAATACATGCAACTCAAGCAAGAGATTAAAACCATGGAAAAGATTTGTCATGAACGGCATTTTACGCTTCAAGTTTGCCTTTGTTAGGTCAGCAGAATGCAGAACATACATGCTCACCCGTTGGCTGGATTGAATGACAAAAGCTGCCCTCTCTGAGGATCGAACTCAGGACCTTCAGATTATGAGACTGACGCGCTGCCTACTGCGCTAAGAAGGCTAGAACAGCAAAGCTGTTTGGAGGGTGTTCAACGTGTGGCGAAACACTAACAAAAGCCAATAATCAAACATGCTTTTACGAGTATGTGCAAATCAGCAAATTATGCTCATGCAATAAATTACTCCCTGACGATCTTGCTTCATGTGTCCTCAACCTCCTGAAGTTTCATACCAAAACAACAAACCACTTCCAATCCAAGTCTTTGCTCACAAACTATCGGGAAGATTGGTTGTCATGGAAAAGTCCTTTTTTTTTTTTTTTCAAAAGTGCAATAATCCACGTTACGAGAACCAAGACCTCCTACAGGACAGGGAAACGGATTCATGCAAAAATTAGCAACCCAGCTGCCCCTTCGATAGCTCAGTTGGTAGAGCGGAGGACTGTAGAGGTCTCACGAAGTCATCCTTAGGTCGCTGGTTCAAATCCGGCTCGAAGGAAAAGCAAAGCTTCTTTTTGAAATACATGCAACTCAAGCAAAGAGATTAAAACCATGGAAAAAGATTTGTCATGAACGGCATTTTACGCCTCAAGTTTGCCTTTGTTAGGGTCAGCAGAATGCAGAACATACATGCTCACCCGTTGGCTGGATTGAATGACAAAAGCTGCCCTCTCTGAGGATCGAACTCAGGACCTTCAGATTATGAGACTGGACGCGCGCTGCCTACTGCGCTAAGAAGGCTAGAACAGCATAGCTGTTTGGAGGGTGTTCAACGTGTGGCGAAACACTAACAAAAGCCAATAATCAAACATGCTTTTACGAGTCCGTGAAATCAGCAAATTATTCTCATGCAATAACTTACCCCTGACGCATCTTGCTTCATGTGTCCTCAACCTCCTGAAGTTTCATACCAAAACAACAAACCTCTTCCAATCCAAGTCTTTGCTCACAAACTATCAGGGAAAGATTGGTTGTCATGGAAAAGTCCTTTTTCAAAGTGCAATAATCCATGCTGCGAGAACCAAGACCTCCTACAGGACAGGGAAACGGATTCATGCTAACACTAGCAACCCAGCTCCCTTCGATAGCTCAGTTGGTAGAGCGGAGGACTGTAGAGGTCTCTGAGAGTCATCCTTAGGTCGCTGGTTCAAATCCCGGCAAGGAAAAGCAAAGCTTCTTTTTGAAATACATGCAACTCAAGCAAGAGATTAAAACCATGGAAAAGATAAGATTTGTCATGAACGGCACTTTACGCCTTCAGTTTGCCTTTGTTAAGTCAGCAGAATGCAGAACATACATGCTCACCCGTTGGCTGGATTGAATGACAAAAGCTGCCTCTCTGAGGATCGAACTCAGCACCCTTCAGATTATGAGACTGACGCGCTGCCTACTGCGCTAAGAAGGCTAGAACAGCAAAGTTGTTTGAGAGGTTTAACGTGTGGCGAAACACTAACAAAGCCAATAATCAAACATGCTTTTATGATATGTGCAAAATCAGCAAATTATTCTCATGCAATAAATTACTCCCCTGACGCATCTTGCTTCATGTGTCCTCAACCTCCCTGAAGTTTCATACCAAAACAGCAAACCTCTTCCAATCCAAGTCTTTGCTCACAAACTATCGAAAGATTGGTTGTCATGGAAAAGTCCTTTTCAAAAGTGCAATAATCCACGCTATGAGAACCAAGACCTCCTACACGATAGGGAAACGGGATTCATGCAAAAATTAGCAGCCCAGCTCCCCTTCGATAGCCTGTAGTTGGTAGAGTTTGAGGTCTGTAGAGGTTCACGGTTATCCAGGCTCTGCTGGTTCAAACCGCTCAAGGAAAAGCAAAGCTTCTTTTTGAAATACAT